>OX411543.1:59137314-59737314 GCA_948146395.1 Fragum whitleyi | reverse complement strand
ATATTTTTGTTTTATTTTATTATAAGGCTAATCGTATTGGCTCTTTTTTTTCTACATACTGGCTAACAAAAGTAAGAACTTTATCATAAAAGCTATTATGTGTTACGTAATCTATCCAAGACATAACATTTGTCTTAAAAAGAAATGTTAGAGAAAATAATGAAATCGGATGATGAATGACCTGGAATGCGATATAACAGTTTCAATGGTTATTCATTACGGATTGGAATCACCGGTCTCAAACAACAGAAACTTTCCAATATGTCATCGGTATGTGCTGCAGCTTTTAAAGTTAGCAATATCGTAAAATTGACAACGGGAATGATTTTCAAGTGATTCTGGAATGAAATAAGAAGAAGAAGCGGGTTTTTAATGAAAGTAAGGGTTGGTGGTTAAATGTTGGTAATTTCATCCATTTGGACAAGCTAATCGATATTTCATTACCCCAGCGGCAGATCCAGGATTTCCTAAAAAGGGGTTCGAATATACAAAGGGGGGGGGTGTCGTTCTCCTAGTATTGCACAATATTAACTATTTTCCTGCTGTTTTTAGACATTTAAGTGACTTTTCCTCATTATTTTTTTTTCAACAAAAAAATAAGTAGAACGCAGACAGAGTATACTTAGCTCAGACTGCACAATCGTGCAGGCTGATCTTAGTCTATACTGTCTGCTTAAGCTTTTTTACACCAAGACCATCACGGTCGTAAAGGAAAGAAGGGCAAATTGAAATTCTGCATAAAAATGAAATAATTGGGCTCCAGGGGGGTTTGTTAGGACCCACTTGAACCCCCTTTAGGTTCACCACTTTTACCCCCCCCCCCCCCTTTCCCCTTAAGCAAAATATATGTATACGTATTTTTTTCTGTTTGTGTATCTTCACGGACCAATCATATACATATTTTAGAATTAACGCCATCCAATAAAAACGTAGTTCTAATCATTTGATATTCTCAAAGAAGTGGCTTGTCGTTTTGACGATTTTGATGTGTTTTCGAATGGTTTCGGGACTTTTTATTTTTATATATTTAGGTGAGGGTTTTGAATGAATTGAGTGATGAATGTATTTGAATGTTTTTGATGGGAATAAATTTCTGTTCTACGACGTTCTTAACTGTAGTAGAAACACTGACTGATACAGGCGTATAATGAAATTCGTGTTTAAACAATTGAAAAGGGCAATGTCAACGTATATCTGTATTCTTCTTTCAAATAGAACATTCTTAATGGGAACCCAAATATTTCTACTCCGTTTTTCCAATTATCATCATCTTGGCTTATAATTCTAATTACTTGTAGCCTACCACGTAAACGATTTGTGAGATAATGATTTAAACCAATCCAAAAGCATTATTTTACGAACACGCTGGGGATTTCACGCTATAAATGATTGTTTTTTTTTCTTTAATTGCTTTTCGATGATAAATAGTCAAGAAATAACGTTAGATTATCACGTTGTAATTTAAGCACCAAACTAGTGTAATTTCGTATAGTTTATTCCATGCTTTTGTTCATGTTGTCCTATTTGACGATATCTTAGCTTACCAATTATACCTATGACATAACGCTGTCTAGTAATCATCTTCTAAATGTCAAAAACGGTTGCTTGACAGAAGTTGTCGCTATAGTAAATAGAGGATATTGAATGAGTGGTCATTGAATACCGAATTTATTAAACGAGTCATCTATAAACAGATAAAAACGAGGCTACGCCGAGTTTTTATCTGTTTTAGATGACGGGTTTAATAAATTCTGTATTTTATGAGCACAAATTTTATATTCTGTTTATAATATGACTCGAATTTTAGCGAAAAATCGTCAAAATTCTTGAAATTCAACGTTTCAATTTTCCGCGAAACTTATAAAACCGCGAAAATGACGCCACAAAACATAGATTATGACGTCCTTTTCGCAGTAATAAAGTAGCGTTGCTATTCGCTCTGAGCTAATTTGCATAGTTATTCCACTAGTGTTATAACACCCGTGTAATATCAAAAATATCCAACGGGGTTATTTCACTCCGGCGACGTAGGTCATATTATAATATCAACTTATTTCGTAATTCATTTTTTCTCTCAGATTTGTTAAATAAGACTCCCTCCGACAAAATCTTACGAAATATGCCGCTATTCTTGATTCTGACAGAAATATAATCTTCTATCGAGAGCCTTCCACAATTCTTCGGCAAAGATTGAGCGATTTAAAAGGGCCAAACCATGAACTTTGTTTGATTGGTGGGTAAACGCCGATCCGATTTAAACTATTCTCATAGTCATATTGTACGGCTAATTCACCTAGCAATGAATTCCTGGAATTTCGTAACACAAGTACACCTTCATTTCATCGTATACAAGTCCGTAACTGCTATCATGCACATGCTTACGACTATCTATGCATTTGTGGGAGACATAAGTCGGAAATAATATATGCCACCGTTGGAGATCCAACGTGGTATCCCTTGCAATCTTAGGTTCTACAAACTGTGCTTTGGCGGAGATTGGGACCCAAGTACTACTAGAAGACAATGATTCTAATTGTGACCCGTCACGCGAAAAGGGACCATCTGGGAACTTGGTAAGATAAATAATTAAAAAAGGGATTGGGTCCAGCATAGGTCAACCAGAGGCCGCACATCAAAAATTCTTTTACGGTAAGGTGGATTGATCTTTACAGATTCAGAAAATAAGCAAAATGCGAAAAATCTCGACCAAAATAAGTCTGCGCAATCCGCTCAGTCTGACCGGGGTTGACACCTTACGCACTACCTACATTGTCCCTTTGTCATGCTGAACCCGGAATATTCCTGCAAATGACAGGCGATATAGACAAACATCAGCCTGCACATAATGTGCAGTCTGGTCTTTGTCTATTGCGCCTGTTTTTACTTTTTGATACCAAAAAAGCTAAATATATTAATTTCCAAAATGAATTTCCTCTCAAATTTAGTGCATCAGGCACTTTGAGCGCTTGGATTTTGTTGCAAATTTGTCAATATTTTTTGTTCAGCACGACGAGGGTTAAAGTTATATGACGATATCATTAGGTTTTTATATTATTATGTAACGTATCGACAGACCAACAAATAGAGAAACGGTATATATCATCAAAGAAGGTAATGCATCGTCGATTCCTATAATTACGACTCTAGAATGTCTTTACTGTCTATGTCTATTTTTGTCCTCGTTACCTTTTACTTCATTGCAGTTATAACATTCTGAAATTGAAAAGGAATCCGTGAGTTTTAAATGAGATTAAGGGGATTAAATATCGCTAAATCCGTCAAATATGACGAACTTATCGGGTTTTTTGTATTATCTCCCTTTCAAAAAGTCTTATATGTCCTCGCGGATCATTCAGACGCTGAAACCCAAGAGTAATAAATAAAATCACGGAACGATTTAAATGAAATTTTGATCCTTTTATAACCACTCCGAAGCTTTTTTTGGAAGGTTTCGGAACGTCTATGAGTGATTAAAGTAAGTTTTTAGAATGAATGAATGGAGCGCTGATTGAGCGATGTAGATGAGTTTTGATCAGAGCGTGTCAATTCCACGATGTAACTAACTTTTTAAGCATTGTTTTTGGCCGTTAAATATAAAATAACACAAAAGGACTCAAGAATAATGAATCTGATTTTTCAGAATTTCGTCTATAGCAATGACATCTTCGAATCAATCTTAACGAGCAAGTTATAATCAACGGTTTTCGCCCTGACTGGGCGGAGCCTAAGTGACGGGTCGTTGCACTAAAGGTTACGTAAATCAGATGTTTAATATCTACGCATTTTTATACTTGTATAGAAGGTCAACACAGTCATATATAGTTCTGCAAGTAAGAGTGAGGTTCGAGAAACCCTTATCTCCTATCTTTTTCGATGTGAAATATATCTTTGATCACTCACTTGAAACTGCTGGTCTTTAACATGAACCGTAATTCGCAGATTGGTAACCAAACCTGGAAAAACTGACGGTACGTGGTTGCGGTAATAGAACAATGAAATAGGTTCTCTTCCGCTAAGTACGTTTATCCTTGTGATTTGAGGATAGGGCTTTTTACACGCATTTATGATAATTGTAGACAATCTTTTGATAGAACCCACATATATATAAATTGAAACCCGCAAAACTACGTCACGGCTAAGCCACGTCCTACCAGTTAAATAATATGACAGAATACACCGAAAAGATTTCCCCCTCATTTTGACTAAACTGTACAAACTGTTTCCAATTTTACCCCGCATGACATGTAAGTGCACGTGCAAAAAGGGTATAATTTGCAAACAGTTTGCATCGTTTTGTCATCCGGAATTGCAGGACTGTTTGCTGTCTTTGATTTAAAGGTACCAGTTGGTGCATTTATATATTGTCTAAGCTTTCTTTTGCGTATACTATTTTGAAGGTGATATTGCACTCACAATTATCTGTTCACTTTTGAATAATGTATATGATCTCGCTGTCTAACCCATCCACAGAGACAGCCGTTAGAACAATGCCGTTTGTCTTAAAAATGTTGAATTTAAGCACAATTTTAGTACTTCCTAAAATTGGGCTACAGTAATGTTGCTGCTTTGTGTTCACACTTTATAGTTACACATGTTCGACTATTATTATCTGGAAATAATTATATGAACATAGTTTAATACAGAGGGAATTTTGAATGAGTGGTCATTGAATACCGAATTTATTAAACGAGTCATCTTAAACATATGAAAACGAGGCTTTGCCATTTGAAAGTATGAACTTAATTTTTGTGATAAAACCAGGAAATTACGATAATATCGGTTAAAGTTATTCCGCGAAACATACAACGCCGTTTGCGAAATGACGTCAGCAAATTCATTATAACGTCATTTCCACTACGAAAATATATCGTTGATATCAGTTTTTAGCTCATTTGCATAGTTATTCAACATGTGTAATAGGACCCGTGTAATATCAAAAATATTTAACGTGGTTATTTCACTCTCGCGACGTAGGTCATAGTATAAAATTGGTAACATTGTGAAATTGACACTCATCACGATAGCAAATAATCATACGTGATAACTCGCCAAGTGCAATATAAAAACATTTCAAACACTTAACCGTTTTTATAGAAGATAGATTTTAGATTTTTAGTGAAAGGGAGTTAACAAAACATCGTTCATGTCGAATGAAAGGAGTGTTATTATATAACCCCCTCCTATATCCTTTATTCAACTCGCTTATCTTACTAATTCAATTTCATGACAAAATCATTACAAATTCATCCAACTTGTCAATTTCACTATGATCTTAACTGCAATGATATAGGAAAAGCTAAATTTACCAATTCAATTATTTTCAGGAAAGACAGGACAAGTTCGTAATGGACCTAAGTTCATCTGTCATCACTATTCATCCTACATCAATGACAAAGTGACTAGATATCCGAGACAAAACTGTGTAATATATTGTGGCTTTCTTCACACAATACCATTCATATATCATGTTGGCCGACGTTTCATTTTTCAAAATGACAATTGTATTGAAGCATTCTATTTTCATTGGTTTATGGTAGTAATATTTGTTTCGCTTTAAGTTAAATAAGGAGTTCAAAATGGCTCTTTTTTTGTTCATATGCCCAAAAATACCTATAAATAATGTTTTAGTTTTTACTGTGACCTCGTATGCGGAATAGAAAACAAAGCAATTCACATCTACAGATAAGAACATCATGAAATTGACAAGATAAGTGATTTGGTTTAAATTTGGAATGGTATTGAATTAGTAGAATGCGTGAGTTTTTAATAAAGTTGAAGGGATGCAATACCATATCGTTTATTTCGATTAAGATGAACAAAAAAGCGATATTATCCTACCTTTAATACCAATACTATCGAGTTTCATAGTTAGACTGATATATCTTCAAGAACTGAAGGCTTCGGATTAAAACTCGAATTTTCATGTCACAAGGAGTCGTCCTATTAAATCATCCGTTTTTTAACGAATGGTATAGATAAGATTTTTTCAGACATATTCATTCCCAAAGATGTATATGATTTGATAAATCCAGAGTAGAGATAGGTTCAGCAAAATGATTCGACCTAATGGAAATCGAAAGAATATCAAAGACAGAAGCACCGCCAATAACCTCGTTGAAAGTATGCTCAGTACCAAAGATTATAGAACTGTTCTAATTCTTAACTGAGAATATTCTCAAACTTAGAATTAAATATAATGTATCTGTATGAAAATAAAAGATGATATTATAAGTTGTTATCAAAAATAATTTAGTAACTCTATATTTTATATTCACACATTTATTAACGTATTAATACAGAATTACGGAGCAGACATCAATTTGAAATTTGAGTGAAATTTGATTTGAGAATGAGAAAAGTTTTATAAACTTAGGTCCAGATCATTTATTGTACAGTCCAATCCATATTTATTGTGTTACAAAACCAACTGTCCTCAATCGAAGCTTAGCTGAAAAATATCAGACGTGAGCCGGCCTCGAACGCAGACGCAGACGAGTAATATCGAAATAAATGGTGTTCAAATCCAAGCGCTAACCACTTAGCCAAAGAAACCCTTTTCTGACGCAAGTGTCAGACATTGTATTTAAACCAAAAAAGCTATGCAGGAACGGGGGAACAGCCCGATTAGCTCAGTTGGTAGAGCACCGGACTTCAAAACTATCGAAGTTCGACGGCGTGGGTTCGATTCCCGGGCTGGCAACTAACATACTAATTGTCTTTCGGATGAGACGTTAAACCGAGGTCCCGTGAGAAGGTGCTTTACACCAAGAACGTTAAAGAACCATGGCGGATCTCAGCAGTAGTTTCGTCATGTGTATCATTGCACTATCCCCCGTAACAACTAACCGTCTTCTGAGGGTGTCGCTCATATGGGCATGTGCTACGGTGGCGACGATAAATAAACGGAAATACACACACAGGACAGTGGTGAGAGTGGTCACCCATTACAATAGCTTTAATCACAATTTGAAATTTGAATAAATATTGATTTGAGAACAAGAAAAGTTTTATATCATCGGGCCAAGACCGGCCAGTCTAAAGGCAAAATCTCCTTTTCATACCAAACATCCATGCTGAAAAAAACCCTGTTTGAAATCTGCTTTAACCCTGTTTTATCGAATGATGCATTGTCTCCCATAGACGTTGTCATTTAATATGTCACGGTAGTGCTTGAAGTGCGTAAGTGCCTATATATTATAAAGGTAGAGTTAACAACATCGTGAAATTGACACCCGTTCCGATCAAAACCATTCTAAATCACTCACTCAACACTACATTTATTCACTCCAAACACTCACTGAAATCGATAAAAAAAACCCGCTCCGAAATCATTAGAAAACATTAAGAAATCGTTTAAGACGATCAACCTTTGATTCAGATCCTGAAAATAATTCTACAATTTTAATGGCTGGTGTGGATTTTAAAGTGTCTCATTAGTCCATAAAATGGCAAAATCAAACAAGTAGGTATTTTTTATTAAAGGGAGGTAATCAATATCGCTAATTTTGTTCATCCCGAACAAAATTAGCGTCATTGGATTACCTCCCTTTGATTTCACTCAAAACTCGTTCCACACGCTCATTCAATTTCATTCCAAAATCATTCCAGAATCGTTCATCTTGTCAATTTTACGATGTTCTTAGCTGAAAATGTACTTAAATATAAGATTTTCAGTACAGTTAGCTGCATCGTGAAATTGACTCACATCTCAATCATGACCATTATAAAGCCCTCACTCGTCGCTTCATTCATTCATTTCAAACACTCACTCGAATCGATTAAAATGCTCAAAAATCATTTCAAAACATTTCGAAATCGTCAAAACGATCATCATTTTATCTTAATCTATCAAATTATACTCTATGATTTTATTGACTGGTGTGGATTTCAAGTGGCTGATTGGTCTGCGAATACACACCTAAACAAAAGTACGTATATTTTATTATAGGGAGGTAATAAATATCTCTTATTTTGTCAATCTGGACAAAATTTGCGATATAGGATTACCTCCGTATAATTTTTCTGAAAAATCGCTCAACACACTCATTTAATTTCATTCCAAAATCATTCCAAAATCATTCCAAAATCATTCACCCGGTCAACTCATGATGCTGTTAACTGTATAGCGATGTTTTTTCAAAGCTAACCGATATAGAGCCTATCTCAACATTTTCATTTAGTGGCGGACTTCCTAAAACGTCAGGACAGGTATTGTACAGTTAGTTACATCATGAAATTGACAAGCATTCCGATCAAAGCCATTCTAAATCGCTCACTCAGCGCTCCAATCATTCACTCAAAACACTTACTCAAATCGATCAAAGACGTTCAAAAATCTAAAGAAAACATTTCGAAATCAACCAAGATTTTCAACTTTATATTCAAATCGATCTAATTATTCAACGATTTGATTGGCCTGGGTGCATTTTTTAATGTCAACTTGGCCCATGAAGACATGCACACAGAAAATGACCTATGTTTAATTAAAGGGAGGTAATTAATATTGCTAATTTTGTTCAACTAGAACAAAAATAGCCATATTGGTTTACCTCCCTTTAATTTCACCCATAACTCGCTCCACACACTCATTCAATTTCATTCCAAAATCATTCCAAAATCATTCATCTTGTCAATTTCACGATGTTGTTAACTGTATATGTCATTACACATTGGTACGCAAATTCCACAGGTACGATAATTACAATTTGATTGGGATAAAACACCAGCAGAATTTCTGTAATCTATGCATCTGAGACGCTTATTACTCTTTCTCTGCATTCCCCTGGGGTCATGAGAAAAGAACAGAAAAAAAAAAATACACGGAATGTGAAGTCCCATTTAGAATCTATCACTATCAGTGAACTATACCGCAGAAATTCAAATCCAATTAAAACAAAGGGTCGCATTAAATCACTCTTCTTCAAATTTTCATTTACACATTGAACCTATAGCACTCAATTGATTTTTATGATTAAATAAGCAGATTTAATTTTCTGTATACAGTCATAGTTTCAATTTAGTCGTTTTGTCCAAATTCTTGAGGAAAACCGCTACATTCAAAAGTTCATTAAAACTTTGGGTCCTTGCTTTATATAAGAAAGATACCCGCTTTTCTTATAAGTGTACCATGTGTTGACGCTCTATAACTGAAGATAACATCAAACTATTTTCACAAAAAATGTGTAAAAAAGAAATAATCAAGAGTCTGTTTCTGCTCCCTTTCTAAAAGCGCATCTTAAGAGTAAATAAAAAGATATGAAAATGATTCTTAAAAAGACCCTCTCGTTATCTATTTGTAAAATTGTAATTTTATCGCATGTACATTCATCTTAATTGTCTCCAAGGATAAATTACTTTTCATAATACACCTATTACATTGATAACACAATAGCGCAATTCTTCATAGTTAAGTCTACTTTATCTGTTTTCTTTCAAGTAACAATCGTAGAAATTGTAGACAAAGCCATTGATTCGCTGACAAAAACATCCTTTATATTTGCCGGGAAATGTAATTCCTAGTTATAGAAACAATAAAATAGTAGTTATATCAGAAATAAATAGTCCACCGCAATAAATCATGACGGGTTAGGGGATTACATGATCTCTCCTTCAAGCTGGGTTCTTCTGACTGGCCATAAATAACGCTTGGGAAATACAATCACATATCTTTATTTATAGAATTTTGATATCTTTTCACAAGGCTTGCTATATACAGCATTCTTTAAAAATAATTGCGCCGATGCGTTACATTTGCAACCTTTTTAAAAAAGCGCGGAGCAAAAACTCTGGCCTGCCTGTGCATCCATAAAGTCAGACCAGATTCTTTGCTTCTCATTTTGTAGATAGATAAGGTCTCAAAGTATCTTTAGACAGTCGGACAATCTACCATTTTGACTTTGGCGTTCAATGTAGCTAAATGTTTGCGCCTTTCCCGCATATCAAATTGTTCGAAATTTCTATCACAGGCTCAATTATGAAACGAAATTAAGGAGTTTTTATGCAAGTAGGTGGTATCACGTTTAAGAGAGTACAGTTAATTACATCATGAAATTGACGAACATTCCGATCAAAATCATTCAAATCATTCAAAATAGCTCACTCAGCGATCCATTTATTCACTCTAAACACTCACTCAAATCGATCAAAAACGTCTTTAGAAATCATTTCTAAATCGACCAAGACATTTCAACATTTAATTCAAATCGATCTAATTATTCCACAATTTTATTGGCCTGAGTGGATTTTAAAGTGTCTAATTGGCAAGAGAAGACACACACACAGAAAATTACGTATGTTTTATTAAAGGGAGGTAATTAATATTGCCAATTTTGTTCATTTTGAACAAATTTAGCCATATTGGTTTACCTCCCTCTAATTTCACTCATAACTCGCTCCACCCACTCATTCAATTTCATTCCAAAATCATTCCAAAATCATTCATCTCGTCAATTTCATGATGTTGTTAACTATACTTTCTATGCAACCCGCCAGCGATCAAGAAGACTAAATACTGCAAAATGCAGATTATACCCCCACTTTGCATGCATGTGCCTATGCAAAACGGAGTATAATCTGTAAACAGTTTGCCCCGTTTAGTCATCCTTAGCACAGGGTTGTATTCTTGCACATCATTTTGCGTAAACGCGAAGTTACAAACAGAAACAAACACTTCTAAAACTGTGATATTTTTTAAGCTCGTCAAAATGCCTTATGAACTTATTTCGAAATTATTCCAAAACTATTTCCTAGTGTATTTCACGAAATTCTTCACAAAAGGGTGCATGTAAATTTCACAGTAGAGTGATTTTACATCAGGGAAGTCTTCGACCAGACTGATGAATTCTTCCAACGAGCGAAAAACTGATCGCAATTTTATAAATGACAAAACAACTTGTCTTTTACTAAAGATTGACTTCATAATTTATTTTAGACCTTTAAATGATTTATTTGTGACAAAAACAATCATTTCCCGTTTCAGTCAAAATTTTTAGCTATATCTTTATGAAAAGCGGCCGATTCGATTGCTTCATATGTAGTTTAGATCATGGATATGTGAATGGTTATAAATTGAGTAGGAGTGAAATTGAATGAGTAGGACGAGCATCAGATTAAAAAAAAGTAGAACTCGTGTTAAGCGACCACTTAGAGAACACCAAAAAAAAAAAACAGTCACTTATAATTGTAACGGTCGCTTAATAAATTATTTCATGACAAATAAGACAGATACTTTTGATAACATTTATCGGTTGATGCATGATCTTTACTGAATCCTATGCTGTTCATATGCTGGTCGAACCGATTACAATTTTCTCATTAAGACGATTCTAATCAGTTCCAACATCATAAAATTCAACAATATACACCTTTTCTTTTAATAATGTCCCTTTTTAGAGATTTCACTTACGGCGAAGGGACTTTTCATGTTGGTCGCTTTATAAATGTGGTCGTTTAATAAGTGTTGTCGCTCGAGCAATATCGACTGTATAGATACTGTATTTTATATTTACTTCCCGTTTTCCCCGTATATGCCCGGGTTTTGTCCGTTTACACACACCCCAAAAACGTACATTGTATGTAATAATGTAATATTTTTTTATTTCTATATAATTTGTAAATGCCCACAACATGCATGTATACATATAAGTAATGCACTCTTTCAACCATTAACGATCGACAACTGAATTTATTGTAACTACGGTTGAAAAGAAGCTGAAGGTACAGTTAACAACATCGTGATATCGACTGCCATACCAATTAAAGCCACTTTGAACTGCATACTCAACACTCCTTTCAATCAATTCAAACATTCACTCAAACTTTTCCAAAACGCTCCAAACGCTCCAAAATCAGTAAATTTGATAAGATCAACAACTTTATTTAAAAAATATGGAATGGGAAAATACTCGATTTCACTTGCTTTATTGAATTTTGTAGGCATATATTGGGTTCGTGTAGACATATAAAGCTACTGATAGAACCAGATTTTATTAAAGGGAGGTAATAAACATCGCTTATTTTGTTCATCTTAAACAAAATTAGCGATAGTTGATTACCTCTCTTTTAGTCAAAACTCATTCAATACATTATTCAATTTCAATAAAAAATCATTTAGACTGTTAGTTTTATGATGTTATTAACTGTAGCACAATTTGGTCGTCTAGAGACGATACATATACATGTACAGATGGGTTGTTAGATAATTCTTCATAGTTCTATAGGTTAACAGGTTAAGCTCAACACATTACTTTTATTACATAATGTTGAGTGAAGTCTACTTGTTCATTAGGGTCAATTTTAACCGCAGTATTATCAAAACGATGAGTATAAAGCCCATTTTACTGTTCAGATTCCAGAGATTCCTGCGGCTAAAAGGGGTGATAAAACATAAAACATATATAATTATAAAACATGGCCATTTATTTAGTAACCATTGTTTGTTTGTAGAATATTATGTCATAGATTTTATATATGTATGCTAATACTTAAAGAAGTACTGAAAAAAAATGAATCTAGTGAAATTGACCCGGATTCCATTGATGAAACAAACTAAACTGAATCTTAAATCGCAATTTAATCTTAGTGTTGAAATTTATCGAAAACATTCTTTGGTACACAGTTAAGGTAGCAATAGAGACATGGCAGCATTCTTTTCCACCCATCTATTTTCTTATTTATATATGCTGTGAAGATAAGAATTGTATAGTTATTATTTCAAAATTTCAAGGTACCTTTCCATGCTCTTTTGTTTTCTAGAGTTATCTGCCCTTGAGTAGCACTGGTCATTTTTTCATTGAAACGTTCATATTTGTTTTAGGTCTAGTACAGTTACAACATCGTGAAATTGACATGATGAATGCTTTGGGAATGGTTTTGGAATGTAATTGAATGAGAGTGTGGAGCGAGTTTTAGGTGAATTTAATGGGAGGTAATCCTACATTACCTCCCTTTAATAAAATATGCATACAAGTTCTATATAAAAGCTTCCCTTTTCTTTAAGAACCTATGAGACGCTAACGATTTGAATTATGTCAGTGAAATCGCGATTTTTCTCTTTCAAAATTCATTTTGAATGGCGTTATTAATTATATATTTTTCTATGGGTTTGAACGTTTTCGAATGGTTTGAGTGAGTGTTTGGAATAAGTGAATGGAGCGCTGAGTGAGCGATTTATGGTGGTTTTGATTGAGATGAATGTCAATTTCACGATGTAACTAAATCTATAAGCTCAGTACCAGCTGATTACTATAAAACATGTACATTTTAATAGGCCTCATACATAATCTCACTGGCTGTTGCCAAGGAAATTTATCTTGGATCAGTTGTATTTGATTAATGTGCTTTCAAAAAATCAAAGTGAACTATACTCAGTTCCAGAAGAAATAGTGCACTTTTGAAATTCAAATATCTCAGAAGTTACACCATTTACCGTCGCAACCATAGATTCTTCAAGAAAGCAAGCACACAGCACTCAAAGCTTTTTGGTTAGAAAAGAACCTATGCTTTTGCGCGATTTGCTTGTACATCCTCAAGTTGATGAGTAACTCTTCTGGAATCACATGTAATAAATTCACATATGAATGCTATTTGTACGCCATGCAGCAAACGAAGTTTGACCAGCAAATTTTTTACTCAACATTCACTGAAATCGATAAAAAAAACCCGCTCCGAAATCATTAGAAAACATTAAGAAATCGTTTAAGACGATCAACCTCTGATTCAGATCCTGAAAATAATTCTACAATTTTAATGGCTGGTGTGGATTTTAAAGTGTCTCATTAGTCCATAAAATGGCAAAAACAAACAAGTAGGTATTTTTTATTAAAGGGAGGTAATCAATATCGCTAATTTTGTTCATCCCGAACAAAATTAGCGTCATTGGATTACCTCCCATTGATTTCACTCAAATCTCGCTCCACACGCTCATTCAATTTCATTCCAAAATCATTCCAGAATCGTTCATCTTGTCAATTTTACGATGTTCTTAGCTGAAAATGTACTTAAATAAAAGATTTTCAGTACAGTTAGCTGCATCGTGAAATTGACTCTCATCTCAATCATGACCATTATAAATCCCTCACTCATCGCTTCATTCATTCATTCCAAACACTCACTCGAATCGATCAAAATGCTCAAAAATCATTTGAAAACATTTCGAAATCGCTCAAGACGATCATCATTTTATCTTAATCGATCAAATTATTCTCTAAATTTATTGACTGGTGTGGATTTTAAGTGGCTGATTGGTCCACGAATACACACCTAAACAAAAGTACGTATATTTTATTATAGAGAAGTAATATATATCTCTAATTTTGTCCATCTGGATAAAATTTGCGGTATAGGATTACCTCCCTATAATTTATCTGAAAAATCGCTCAACACACTCATTTAATTTCATTCCAAAATCATTCCAAAATCATTCACCCGGTCAACTCATGATGCTGTTAACTGTATAGCGATGTTTTCCAAAGCTAACCGACATAGAGCCTATCTCAATATTTTCATTCAGTGGCGGACTTCCTAAAAACGTCAGGACGGGTATTGTATATGTCATTACACATTGGTACGCAAATTCCACAGATACGATAATTACAATTTGATTGGGATAAAACACCAGCAGAATTTCTGTAATCTATGCATCTGAGACGCTTATTACTCTTTCTCTGTATTCCCCTGGGGTCATGAGAAATGAACAGAAAAAAATACACGGAATGTGAATTCCCATTTAGAATCTATCACTATCAGTGAACTATACCGCAGAAATTCAAATCCATTTAAAACAAAGGGTCGCATTAAATCACTCTTCTTCAAATTTTCATTTACACATTGAACCTATAGCACTCAATTGATTTTTATAATTAAATAAGCAGATTTAATTTTCTGTATACAGTCCTTGTTTCAATTTAGTCGTTTTGTCCAAATTCTTGAGAAAAACCGCTACATTCAAAAGTTCATTAAAACTTTCGGTCCTTGCTTTATATAAGAAAGATACCCGCTTTTCTTATAAGTGTACCATGTGTTGACGCTCTATAACTGAAGATAACATCAAACTATTTTCACAAAAAATGTGTAAAAAAGAAATAATCAAGAGTCTGTTTCTGCTCCCTTTCTAAAAGCGCATCTTTAGAGTAAATAAAAATACTATTTTAGAATGATATGAAAATGATTCTTAAAAAGACCCTCTCGTTATCTATTTGTACAATTGTAATTTTATCTCAAATTGTACATGTACATTCATCTTAATTGCCCCCATGGATAAATTACTTTTCATAATACACATATTTCATTGATAACCCAATAGCGCAATTCTTCATAGTAAAGTCTATTTTATCAGTTTTCTTTCAAGTAACAATCGTAGAAGTTGTAGACAAAACCATTGATTCGCTGACAAAAACATCCTCTATAGTTGCCGGGAAATGTAATTCCTAGTTATAGAAACAATAAAATAGTAGTTATATCAGAAATAAATAGTCCACCGCAATAAATCATGACGGGTTAGGGGATTACATGATATCTCCTTCAAGCTGGGTTCTTCTGACTGGCCATAAATAACGCCTGGGAAATACAATCACATATCTTTATTTATAAAATATTGATAGTCTGTCACAAGGCTTACCATATACATCGTTCTTAGAAATGATTGAGCCAATGCGTTACATTTGCAACTTTTTTAAAAGTGCTCGGAGCAAAAACTCTGTCCTGCATGTGCATCCGTACAGTATGACCAGATTCTTTACTACTCATTTTGTAGATAGATAAGGTCTCAAAGTATCTTTAGACAGCCGGACAATCTTCCATTTTGACTGTGGCGTTCAATGTAGATAAATGTTTGAGCCTCGCCTGCATTCCAAATTGTTCGAAATGTCTATCACAGGCTAAATTACGTAACGAAATTTAAGGATATTTTGATGCAAGTAGGTATAAAGTTTAAGAGAGTACTTTCTATGCAGCCCCGCCAGCGTTCAGGATGACTAAATACTGCAAAGTTTTTGTAGATTATACCCCACTTTGCATACATGTGCATATGCAAAGCGGGGTATAATCTGCAACAGTTTGCACCGTTTGTCATCCCTAGCGCAGGGTCGTATTAATAGCTATCCATAACGTATGGTGTATTTTTGTTTAATCTAAATTCGTATCGAAGAACATTGTTTTTTTCCTCTAAGTTTCACATTTTCAAATGAGAGAGAACTTTTAGCCGTGATCTTTCGTAAATTTATCAAATGCTGTTACGTTTATCGTCTTGGTTTCCTAGTCCCCGAGCCCCTTGTACTATATAAATTTGAACCTTTAGGTGTGCCGATTCTCTGCATCTAGCATGATCTTTCCTCTTCCTGTCAGTTTCTGACGGGTTACAAATAATCCCCTCTTCACCTCCCCACATTTCATTTCCCTAGTTTTTTAAGATATATATCCATACAATAAATGGTTAAATCGTCACTTGCCAATACATGATTAACAAAATGTTTTTTCCAGAAATGACCATTGTGTCCGCTAAAATAATCAAATTGATTTTACACGTATATCTCAATCTATTATAAATTCCATTCATATTTACAATCTTTGCACATCATTAAGTAAAGTTACAAACAAACACAGTCGATTCTAAAACTATAACATTTTTTCAAGCTCGTCAATATTGATTATGAACTTTTTTCGAAATTATTCCAAAACTAGTCCCCAATATATTGCACGATATATTTCACAATATGGTGCATGTAAATTTCACAGTACAGTGATTTTACATCAGGGAAGTCTTCGACCAGACTGATGAATTCTTCCAACGAGCGAAAAACTGATCGCAGTTTTATAAATGACAAAACATCTTGTCTTTTACTACAGA
This sequence comes from Fragum whitleyi, assembly GCA_948146395.1. Classification (NCBI taxonomy): domain Eukaryota; kingdom Metazoa; phylum Mollusca; class Bivalvia; order Cardiida; family Cardiidae; genus Fragum; species Fragum whitleyi. Next base: position 59,720,471 of record OX411543.1, on the reverse strand, counting down.
TTGACTTCATAATTTATTATAGACCTATAAAGTATTTTTATTTTTGACAAAAACAATCATTTCCCGTTTCAATAACTTTTTTGCTATATCTTTACGTAAAGAGGCCGATTCGATTCCTTCATATGTAGTTTAGATCATGGAAATATGACGGCGCGAATGGTTCCAAATTGGGAGAGACGGATGAGCGTGCGTTTGGAATAAATACAGTAAAACTCGTGTTAAGCGACCACTAAGGGAGCACCACAAAGATGTCACTTATTAAAATGGTCGCTTTTTACATCATTTCATGACAAATAAGTTAGGTCCTTTTGATAGCATTTATCGGTTGATGCATATTATTTTCTTAATCCTATGCTGTTCGAACCGATTAGAATCGTCTCATTAAGACGGTTCTAATCGGTTCCAACATCTTAAAATCATCAATTTAAACTTTATTCGTTTAATTATGTGTCCCTTTTTTTTAGAGATTTTACTTACAGCGAAGGGACTTTTATGTTGGTCGCTTAATATATGTGGTCGCTTAATAAAGGTGGTCGCTCAAGCAATATCGACTGTATAGATATTTTTATTTACCTCCCGTTTTCCCCGTTTATGCCCGGGTTTCGTCCGTTTACACACATCTATACGACCCAAAAAAGGTACATTGTATGCAATATCTTTTTTATTTCTATATAATTTGTAAATGCCCACAACATGAATGTATACTTAGAGGTATTGCGCACTTTCAACCATTAACGATCGACAACTGAATTATCGTAACTACGGTTGGAGAGAAGCTGAAAGTATAGTAGACAACATCGTGAAATCGACTGCCATTCTGATTAAAACTACTTTGAACTGCACACTCAGCACTCAATACAATTATTCCAAACATTCATTCAAACCATTCCAAAACGCTCCAAAATCAGTGAAATTGATACGATCAGCAATTTTATTCAAAATAAAAATGGAGTGAAAAAATACTCGATTTCACTTACTTAATTGAATTTTGTAGGCGTATATTGGGTTCGTGTAGACATAGAGAGCTTTTCATAGAACCATATTTTATCAAAGGGAGGTAATAAACATCGCTTATTTTGTTCACCTTGAACAAAATAAGCGAAAGTTGTTTACTTCCCTATAATATCAGTCAAAACTCACTCAGCGTACTCATTCAATTTCATTCAAAATTCATTCACATTATTAGTTTCACGACGTTATTATCTGTACCACAATTTGGTCGTCTAGAGACGAAACATATTCATGTATATATGGGGTTGTAAAATTAATTCTTCATAATTCTATAGGTTAACAGGTTAAGCCGAACACATTACTTTTATTACATAATGTTGAGTGAAGTCTACTTGTTCATTAGGGTCAATTATAACCTCGGTATTATCAAAACGATGAGAAAAAAGCCCATCTTACTGTTCAGATTCCAGAGATTCCTGCGGCTAAAAGGGGTGATAAAACATAAAACATATATAATTGTAAAACATGGCCATTTAATAAGTAACCACTGTTTGTTTGTTGAATATTATGTCATAGAATTTATATATGTATGCTAGTACCTAAAGAAGCTGAAAAAAATATATCTAGTGAAATTGACCCGGATTCCATTGATGAAACAAACTTAACTGAATCTAATATCGAAATTTAATCTTAGTGTTGAAATTTATCAAAAACATTCTTTGGTACACAGTTAAGGTAGCAATAGAGACATGGCATAATTCTTTTCCATCCATCTATTTTCTTATTTTCATGTGCTGTAGAGTGAAGATAAAAGATTAAATAGTTATGATTTCAAATTTTCAAGGTACCTTTCCATGCTCTTTTGCATTCTAGAGTTATCTGCTCTTGAGTAATACTGGCCATTTTTCATTGAAATAGAGGATAATCGTTTGTTTCAGTGTAGGATCGATTTATATTTCATTGAGTGAACAACAAAAGCTTTATTTTCAAGAGTGGCAGAGCCACGAGTGAAAATATAGATTTTGTTCTTCACGAAATGAAATATTAATCGATCTTACTCGAAAAACAAACGATTATTCTATTTCTTTATTGCAATAATGAGACAAAATGCGAAATTTTTAGGACATATTTTCGTAAAGCGCGTCATTTTGCGCGTAATTGCTATGCAACGTTCATTGTGACGTCACTTATTTCGCCCCGCATAGATGACGTCAGATAGGACGAAATTCACAAAAGCAGGGAATAAGTTTTTTAATAATTTCACTGCTTTTGCGATGAGATAATCAAGTGATAATCTATCGTTATTTCTCGATGAACCATCGAAAAGCATGAAAGAAACGTTCATATTTGTTTTAGGTCTAGTATAAGCTCAGTACCAGCTGATAACTATAAAACATGTACATTTTAATAGACCTTATACATAATCACACTGGCTTTTGCCAAGAAAATTTATCTTTGATCAATTTGATTTGCTTAATGTGCTTTCAAAAAATCAAAGTGAACTATACTTAGTTCCAAAAAAAAGAGTGCACTTGTAAAATTCAAATATCTCATAAGTTACACCATTTACCGTCGCAACCATCGATTATGCAAGAAAGCAAGAACACAGCACTCAATGCTTTTTGGTTAGAAAAGAACCTATGCTTTTGTTCGATTTGCCTGTACATCCTCAAGTTGATGAATAACTCTTCTGGAAACACATTCAGTTCAATTATTGTGTCATACCTTGTAATAAATTCACATATGAATGCCATTTGTACGCCATGCAACAACGAAGTTTGACCATCAAATTTTTGTCAAAAATGTTTGGGAAAAAATAAACTCTATGCGACGAAAACTCCCTACAAAATGAAATAGGCATTCATGTTCCATCAGAAATGTTATGCATCACTTGTAAATCCTCTTTTGAGTTCCGATGATTAATGTAGAACGCAAATGCACTGTTTGATCTAACGTTACTGACAAATCAGCGTAGAGATTTCTAACGTTAACGTAAATGTAACGTATATATGTAAAATCAAAGTTATGTTTGAAACTGTTATTGACTCCCTAGTCTAACTCGGAAATGCTATTTGAGCAAATATAGTTTATATTATAGTATAGAAAGGAAATTTCAGATGGGCAAAACTAAACACCGTTTGTGCTGACTAAAAGTCCGCAGTATTCGCAACTTATCGAAATTGGAATGCCTCGTTTCAGGAGGGTCATACCTAAAATATGCAAATAATGTCATTAGCAAAAGTTCCTCCAACTTCGTAAAAATTAGAAAAAAATAAGAAAAAATGTGAACGTGCGCACTTTCTTATGGAGCTAAGTATATTTTTTTTGTAATTTTGAGAGGGCAAATTGCCACAAAATCCTATTTTCAGAAGAAATTACCATCCAAAATTCCTTATTTTCGATATGTTTAAAAACCATATTTTTCTTTATTTGGTTGAAGTTCAGCATGCATGTAATTTTCCATACAAATTAGAAAGTTTTTTTATTAGTTTATAGTGCCCCCTCCTAATTGAATGACACTTGTAACGTATTTTTATGGTTAAATTCAATTATCCAGTTATTCAATTTATATCAATCTATGCAATGTTGATCATGATAGACGATTTAATAACGTTTTTAAACGTTTAAGGTGTTTCGAATGAATGAATGGAGCGATATGCGATTGATTTAAACGGTTTTAATCGATTTGAGAGTCGAACCCACGCGGACAAGTAACAATGTATTTTAGGTTTACAAAACTAAGGCACAAGGCATTTTTGCCTAGCTGTTAGCGCATCGGTCTTGTACAGCTGGTTGAATCGTGAAAGTGACAAGATTGAAACATATAATGAGTGTGTGGAGCGAGTATTGAGTGAATTCAACGGGAGGTTATCCAATATCGCTAATTTTGTTCCTGATGAACAGAATAGCGATATTTATTACCTCCCTTTACTAAAATGTGCATACAACTTCTATTTATAGATTCCATTGTCTTCATGAATCAGAATTAGACGCTTACAATTTCTTTTTTGTCAGTGAAATCGCGATTTTTTTCTAGCTATATTTACATTAAAGTGTAGTTTACAAGTGATCTTATCATTATTAGAAAATGTAATGCGTTTTTGAATGGTTCGAGTGAGTGTTGGGAATTAATGATTGGAGTTCAGAGCAAATGAATTTGATCGGAATGATTGTCAATTTCATGATGTAATCAACTATAAACCGATAGTTTCAATATATGTATTACTTGTCTCCGTGACTTTGACCCCCTTCTGCGTACTGAAGGTTTATTTTCAGCTATGCTTTAGTTGTGGACTCATATTCGTAAGAATGTGATACAATCAATTATTGTACGTATTTTTTTCTCTTTTTCGTTTGACTTAATTATTATTTCGTCTTTGCAATTACATGATTACAAGGTTCTTTCACCAAAGGATTATTAGGACGTTAATGTACCCTAAGAGTTATTGCAATATTTTTCCAACGTTTCAAACCAACCTACAAATCATCTTTAGCATTTGCTATATATTTTATACTGAAATGTTTTATCACTATACTGGGATGCGCACTTGGATAACATCGCGGCGGAGGTATTGAATTTATCACCTCTAATTTTAGAGAACATCCCAAACTTAATATAATAATAGTAGACATATTTATGCGATAAGACAAAATCCTCTTATTGGAACTGTGCTCGGGATTTTAATTGAGATTTTATTTCAACATCTACTTCACTGTTCTGACAGTTACATAATTCTATTAGTTTTAAATTGACATAAATCAATCGGAAATAGATATAATCTTGTTCTCTTCTGAGATAAGAAGCTTTACAGGCGTCCTTTCGAATAAATTCTAGAGAATATCAAACATAGAAATTAAATTTGAAGGAAATTTATGTCTTTATTTTCTTTTCTGCGAATCTTTCTATGGTTTCTATATCTTCACTGTTAGACAGTTTTGTCATACGCATGAGCGCGATATTTCCAACAATATCACAAATGCACAGTGTTAAGACTCAGATCAGCCTGTGAAGTTGCAGTCTGATCAGATTCTTAACTTTGCTCTCGATCGATAGTTACAGAAAACAACAACGTCAAATTGACATTCATCTCGATAAAACCATTCCAAATAGCTCGCTCAGCGTTCCATTCATACATTCATTCATTCCAAACACTCACTCAAACCATTAAAAAACGCTCCAAGCCCACTGAAAGAGATAGATTAGACAACGTCATTAAAAATAAAATGTGCTTTCACTGACATAATTCAAATTGCAAGCGTCTGATAGGATCTTGAAGAAATAGGAACCTATTTTTAGAACTTATATGCATATTTATTACAGGGAGGTAACAAATATCGCTAATTTTGTTCATCCTGAACAAAATTAGCGAAAATGGTTAACATCCCATTTAATTCACTCAAAGACTGTCTATTACAAATACATACTTATTCAATTTTATTTAAAATTAATTCCAAAAATATTCTCCTTGTCAATTGCACAATATTATAAATGGTCCACATAATTGACCAAGCTACTCAAAGTCTGCCTATCACATACAGATGGATTTGTTGGAAATGTCATGCAGAGACTCTAATATGATTGTAGCCTGTAACAAAAAAGAAAGCATGTAAATTTCATTAATAATAATGGATTTGAATTAAGTTCAGACAAATGCAGATGCCTGCATTAAAAACGATGGCGCCCGTTCTTGTGGTCAATAAAAGATACCAACAACATCAGAAAAAAAGCACCCACAGAATTAATCGTTAAAAGTTCACTCTAGCGCGATTTACGTGTACTTATGAATCTAATAACATGACTTTACACATGCCACAGTACCGTCTACAGATGGCTGCTCACAGTCAATGGGCCCGCGTTCTATTGGACTTTTCTTGAAAGCAACCCACATGTGTACAAGTTTACACACTCATATTTATAGCTCATAAAGTTAACCGCATTATCATTCACAATTTACATAAAGGCATCTCATTGATTGAGTTCTGAGAAAGACTGTCTTAAAGTTGGCAATAATACAAGATGTACATAATATATACTGCAAGAATAATGTCAATAGAAGACGTTATCCCTTCTGAAGTTCAATTGGAGTTCGAAAGGTGGCATCTCAAATCTTGTGGTTGATTCAACAACTCTTCGCGATTTACCACTCACTTATCTTTGGTTTTCAGTCGAAAATTTAAAAAAAAGTTACAATATGTAAAATGTCAGCCCAACTTAAGCATAATTGTTCGTAATTTTCGCACATGCACTCACGAAGGCTTTTTGTTCGTTAGTTTGTTTGTTTGTTTTTCTGTTTTACCCCCACGATCAATTTTCAAAACAACATCATTTTCAACCATAGTCTTCTCATATTATTTTAATTATTCTAGTTCCTTTACCATTTGACTGTAAAGGTTTTGAGTATACCGACCCATGAGGGGGTCGTTTTTTTTAATCAATTCGTCCACAAGTCTTCTTGACAAATTGAGTAAGATGTGGAGGGGTCTTTTTAAACCATAACTTATTTACAATTGGGACCAGTCACACGTCACAAGGACATTCGGAACACCACTCGGCCAGTCTCACGATCAACCTCGGATGGGCATAGACGGACTATTTTTAAAATTTACGGGAAACCCTTGGAAAAACTCGATGACGTCAGTTAAAATGGCATTAGCCCTCGAAACCGTGAGTGAAAAAATTCGACGTCGCCAACGCTACTCGTTTAAGCCACTGGCGTGAAACCATCGTATCCTAAATAAATATCTAAAATTACGGATGAAAAAATCTTAATTTTTGAGAATGATTCGTCATTCTCAAAAAATAAGATTTTTCAGCCGTTATTTACTGCAAAAGATTTAAATCTACAGTACTAGTTTTTCTTACACTGTTTCCGCCTAACAAAATCCACGATTTTGTTACATACCCATCCGCCTGACATACATCCGAGGCCTGTTGCAGTTTACGGAAATGGCCGCGTGATGTTCCAAATGGTCACAAGGAGTATCTAAAAACTCCGATAAAAAAGATATTTGAAAAAGATATTGGGTCCAGCAGAGCTCAAAAAGAGGTCGCATTTTGAAAATTATTGTATTGGAAGGTTTCTAGAATGATCATTTTGGTTACAGGAAATGGGCGGCAAACGAAACCGAAACGCATTCTGACAAGGGTCGATACTTTTCGCACTTCCCAAGAGGACCCTTTTAGCCTGGTGGAACACATATTTATATGTATTTACTTATAACAAACGTTTGGAATGGTCTTTGGAAGTGGACAATGCGATGTATTATGATGGATTAGTGTTTAGCCAGTAATCACATCTCGTTAAATCGGTCACGTACACATGCCCTGCTATATCATGATAGTCTTGATAGATCGAGACAATTCTTCACCGCCAGATTTTATCGGAAATGGTTATTTTATTTCTTATATCAAACTTCGATTCAAAGGTAAAAGACCAGCGAGCTATTTTCAATGCGCTGTATTTGATCAAACATTGTACGAGCGTCCGCGTGACTGTTGGAGAAACAAAAACAAAACAACAATTACAACAACAACAACAACAACAACGACGACGACGACGACGTTTTCATTGAAGATCAAGGACCCGTTTTACGAAAGATCTTACGATATTTTTTGCGTAAGTCAAAAATTTAAGTTGCATCTACCGTGGTAAATAAATATGGAATTTTTCCTTGGAAGACGATTCCAATGAGATATAACACGGCAGAATCTTACAGTGAATAAAAAGCACCATATACGATTTAAGATTTTGGCTTACGATAATTTTTTTTCGTATGATGTTTGGTAAAACGGACCCCAGCTGTACTTGAAATATTGTACGAGCGTCCGCGTGTCCGTTGGTGAACAACAACAACAACAACAACAACAACAACAAAGGTTAACATTAGGTTAACATTAAAGCTCAAATCTCGACTTAACTACTTAACTATTCAGCAAATTTCAATCACATTTCACAGAAAATTTTCTTAGTATATGCTCTTTTATATTTCATCCTTTAAGACTGGTCAGGTTTTGGCTGTTGGGACAGGAAAACATCGCCCCATATGGTATTAAAATTCTATTTAAAAGTCTTCTCCGAATCTACTAGGCAAGAACTCCATTGAGGAGATAAAGTTCTTCGTAGATATCGATCGTAGTTAAGAGCTTATTCAAAATTGACCTAATTATATTTTTGTCGTTTGAGATTCGTTCATTTTTAATAAGTTTCACATCTAAACTTGAAACAGATTACAAGTATTCCCTGAAATTCTAGTGTGGTACCATTACCCTCATATCATCAGAGCTTATAGTATGTAAATGACATGGTGAAATCGACTCTCACCAACTCAAAACCATTCCATTTTTTCGCTCAGTAAATCAATAGTATTCCAAACAATAAATCAAATCGTTCTAACACAAAGAAATCAAAGAAAAGGCTCAAAAGATTTATGCAAATTGTTCAAAACATCGCATTATCCAGTGTGATTTGTACACGGTCTGACTGGTCCATGAGGACATACAAGTAAAATAAAACTGTACGTATTAAAGCAAGAGGGGATAAGAAAATATCGCAGATGTCGTTTGATTTGAATTGAATGCGCGAATCATGTATTTCATTTTCTTCGCTAGCCAATTGTCGATTCTCACTGTACGTGTTCTATTCAAAGTATATGTAGTGGGAATCACCATTGGCTAGCGAAGATGGTATTTAATTACACCCCCCCCCCCCTTCTATCATTACAATATATACGTTCGCCCAGCAAACTTGTCATTTTCATTCCAAAATTATTCCCAACTCATTCATAATGTCTCGATGCCTTGAACGTTATGTGTTTTTGAATGCAATATAACCGTTTTTTTATATGCCACTTAACTTTAGGCTAAACGGCTCATTTTATTTTATACATGTGGGAAGTTTGAATAAACAACAAGTAAACGCGAAAAGTATCATTAAACACCGAAAATAATTATTCAATTTCAAATATTTCAAATATTGTATTTATCCTATACTCAAAGGCATTTTGATATGAATAAAGCGAACAAATTCTTTTTACATCTACATGTTATCTCTTCTCACGATATTCACCACATGTTCTTTCTGAACACTAAGCTATGACAGACAGTAGAGACTAAGATCAGTCTGTACGTAAGTCGTACGTGTAGGCTGATCTAAGTCTTCAATCCTGTCTTCGACTTACTTATTTCTTGAAAACTTACAGAATAGCCGAAATGTTCCGAGAAAATGGCGAATTGTTTCAAACAAAACTCAAGTTCAACAGGATAATGGTGAAAGTATAATATATCGTATTGTCTTTTTTTCAAATTCATTGAATTCTAAATTCCCACGATCACCCTGTCTACTTTCTGCAGTTTTACAATTCGGTAAAGGTCACGTTCAAGTCTAATTCAACGTTTTATCCTTATTTTTTCTGACTGACGTCTCTACATATAAATGTCCTCTGATAGAAAATTCGACGTTGACGTGTAAACTAGACTTTTCTTTTCGGTATCTTTTTTGTTTCAGAGCGACATCAAGATTTACTAGCTCGAAATCTGAAAACAAATATATTATTTACAAAAAAAAAAAAAAAAAACTTTTGTTGGGTGACCTTTGAAAACGTTATTTTTTTCGAAAGAAGGAGCCACGAATGAAATTGAAACCTGTTTAAGTCATGAAATTAATCGATCAAAAAAGTAAAACACACAACTATTATATTTTCCAATGAAAAAAAAATCAGATATGAAAGTTTGAATATAACTTCTCTTAAAGCTTTAGATTAAATGACACGCGATGAAATCATCGGTACTAGCATACAGTTACTTACATCATAAAACCGATATGCGTCTCAATCAAGACAAATGTAAATCACTAATGCAGTGCTCCATTTATTCATTCATTCAAAACACTGACTCAAACCACTCAAAACGCTCCAAAATGACTAAAATGGTTAAAGTCTATAGCTACTTTCAAAATGAATATAAAAGAAAAAAATGTTTCACTGATATTCTTAAAATTGTAAGCGGCTTATTAGTTCTTGAAGAAATTGGAAGCTATTTAAAGAAAATGAAATCATATTTTATTAAAGGGAGGTAATATATATCGCTTATTTTGTTCATAGTCTCTGTTTGCTTTTGATTTATCTGTATGTACTTTTCTTCAAACTTGTAACTATAACTTTTCAAGGTGCTATTTAACCATTAGAGTTTGTTAAAATTTAAAAGGGAAATGTTTTTCCTATTTTCTTATATACATGTATATATATTACAGTCAATCTTGCTCGAGCGACCACGTCTATTAAACGACCGCTTTTATTTAGCGACCATCGTAAAAAGTCCCTTCGCCTTAAGTGAAATTTCCGAATAGTGGACATTCTTAAACGAAAAAAATATTTTGCGTTTAATCTTATGACGTTGGAACCCATTAGAATCGTCTCATTGAGACGATTCTTAAGGGTTCAAACATCCTAATAGTCGGTCAGTATGGTGTTAAAATCTTTATATTCTATCAAAAAACACGTCTTTTTTATCATTAATTATTGTATTAAGCGACTATTTCCATAAGCGACCGCTTTTTAATGGTCCACTCAGTGGTCACTTAACGCAAGTTTTATAGTACTTGATTTCATTCTATTTTAAATAAATCTGGCATCATCATTGTTGAGAGACTTACTATTCAGAATGCCTAACATATTTTACAAGATGCTTATAAGCTGACGGGACATTTGTCTGTATATTCAAGCCTGAAACTATGGATGAAACAAATGCCAATGCTTATATTTGGCAGTTAGATGTTGAATTAATTTGATGACTTCCTTTGTCTAATGAACGATTTTCCTTAAATTCTAAAGGTATCTTTAAATGCGACAGGGTTGGTTTGACTATATCTGTATTTTCTCAAAACTGCATACATATAAACTCCCGAATCAACAATAACCGGTTCACTCATTCAGTACCGCCAAATTGTAGTGCTTACATCACATTGATTGAATTTATGAAAAAAGACTTATGAGTTGTTTTTCGTGGTACGTCAATATATCTTTCTTTTTTTCCATTTCTTGCAAAAATGAGAACTTTATCCCCCACCCCCCCCACCCCCCCAAAAAAAGATAGGTTTAAACCTTATATTTTACCGAGCAATCTCCATAACCTCGGGTAAGTATTAATTAAAGACATCTATGTATGTACTATGCTACTAATTGCTAAAAAACAAAAAGTCAAATCTAGACCTTGCCGATACATGCAAGATGACGAGACAAAATCTTAATTAGATCTTGTTCTTAACCGTCTTTAACCCTTTTCAATTTTGTGATTGATGGTATGAATATCATGCAAATAAACAATTCATTTAACCCTTGTCATGCTGAACCTGAAATATTCCTGTCTTGGCAGGAGCTTTAGACAAACATCAGCCTGCACATATGTGCAGTCTGATGTTAGTCTACACCACCTGTTTCTCACTTTCAAACCAGAATTGTCAACAATTTAGTTTTTTAAATAAACATTGATCTACAGTTGGTACTTTTAGTGCTTTTTGCCCTTTGATTTTGATGCAAATTTTTGACAAAAATTTATTCAGCATGACAAGGGTTAAGAGTTAGCGCAACAGTGTCCAAATACAGTGACAATATAGCAATTACTCATTAATATGTTCATGATATCACGAAGCAAACCAACAGCACATGTATGAATAAATTAACCATTTGAGCTACATGTAGGTAGAATTTATTTAAGCATTGCACTGTTGAATTTTGATTCTTTTCCAAACAAGTTGGCGATTTTCAAAACATGTGAGCCTGTGCGTGACATTCTCAACAATTTGAAATGTTGGTGAGGTTCAAACGTAGAGAGGCATAGACAGCCACAATTTCTTAAATTAAAGTAACCTTAAGGTCTAGAGATACGTTAAGACCTGACCTACCTACAAAGTGCATAGTGAAGACTCTGGTCAGTCTGTGCGAATGCACAGGCTGGCCGTAGTCTTTGCTTTGCACAGATTTGAATTTGTTGGAAATCTCATGCACAGGCTCATATATATAAGTTTGGCTCAAGTTGATTTTGCAAATACACGTATATGTAATCAAATTAAATGCAAAGAGTGTGCAAGCTGAATCTAGCCTTTATTGTCTATCTAAGCTTTATATAAATCAAGAAAACACCATGAAGAGCAGTTGAAGGCTTTATATTGTATATCATTCTACCAAGAAACTTTTTATTGGTTTCTGCATGAGATATGTTTTAACTTTTATTATTTCGTTGCATGTTGCTCTCAGTGTTAGCTGTGAATGGTTAGGTAATATGCAGCCAAAAGCAATCTTCACAACCCCTCTGAGGATTGAAGGATTTAAGGTCTTTCTGTTTAAAAGGGGCGGACAAGCAGCTTATGAACGTCTGCCAAATTTGAATCAATAGTCGAATCAATCGTAGGATATAAATTGTGAAATAAGAAGCCATTGCATGCAACGAAAAATCCGCCCTGCGTGCACATGCGTGCAAAGCGGGGTATAATTGGAAAACTGTTTTCACCGTTTGGTGATCCTGAACGCAGGGCTGCTTCGATAAACACACGTAATTTATGGTAAAGTGTATCAGCAAAATGTTCACACGTTTAGGATAAACAGTTAACAACATCATGAAATTGGCGAGATGAATGCTTTTGGAATGATTTTGGAATGAAATTGAATGAGTGTGTGGAGCGAGTTCTGAGTGAAATTAGAGGGAGGAAAACCAATATGGCTAATTTTGTTCAAGATGAACAAAATTAGCAATATTAATTACCTCCTTTTAATAAAACATACGTAATTTTCTGTTTGTGTGTCTTCATTGGCCAATCAGACACTTAAAAATTCACTCAGGACAATAAGATCATGGAATAATTAGATCGATTTGAATTAAATGTTGAAATGTCTCGGTCGATTTCGAAATGTTTTCTAAAGATTTTTTAACGTTTTTAATCGATTTGAGTGAGTATTTAGAGTGAATGAATCGATCGCTGAGTGAGCGATTTTGAATGATTTTGATCGGAATGTTCGTCAATTTCATTATGTAACTAACTGTACATAAAAATGGTATAGACCATTTGAGCCCGATAACGAATGGTTAAGTCCCGAGTTTAAATAAAAAAAAGGCCATGGATTCAGTATACATAAACGTTTGCAAACATCTGAGAACTTATATACTAGTTTGCACGCTCACTCAGTTGCAAAGCAGGAAAAGATTTCAACGCTCAGGAATGTTTTAGCATTTTGGCTTAATTCACCATTGTGAAATTCAATCGATCCTATATAGGCAAAAACAAAAAATGATGTCCAGACATAAATACCTACCCACGTTAAGATTCGTGAAAATTGTTCCTCGATTTCTTCCTAGTAGACTTGCAAAACTGAACACCATTTCTAAATCGTTAACGTGTTGCGAACATTTATATCTTGAGCGCAGTGATGGCGAAATATTAATTCAGACTGACAATCCAGGTTTATTTTAATGCAGTACAATGAGCCGAATAACTGTCTATACGAAAGACAATATTGTTCCGCAGATTTCCGCAATTAATCTTTGCATTTCGACAACTTTTTATATCACTGCATTATATTCCCCGCCCTTTCTTTTTTACGCATCTAGAATTATTATTAATCCCTTATCATTATGAAGGTCTGATATATTGTTTCAAAGAATGCATCTTTTGTCGGAGTCGAAATGTGGAAAAGAGCCTTCGTTTTGCAAATGTTACCACCAGGCGAAAAAGAACCTTAATGGTACAGTTAATTTAACTCAATCAAAACCATTCTAACTCGCTCACTCACAGCACATTTTATTCATTCCAGACACTCACTCAAACCATTCAAAAACGCTCCAACCTCACTGAAAAACATAAAACAACAACTTCGTTCAAAATAAAAATAGCTGGGGAAAAAAACGGAATTTCACTTATTTAATTGAATGGTAAGCGTCTGATAGGTCCTTGAAGAAATAGGGAGCTATCTACAGAACTTGTATGAATATTTTATTAAAGGGAGGTAATCGATATTGCTAATTTTGTTCATCCTGAACAAAATTTGCAATACTGGATTACCTCCCATTAAACTCACTCAAAAGTCAATTTATTTTATTTGTTAATTGTCTTGGCGACTTTAAATAAAGTTTACTTACTTACTTACTTACTTAGTCACTCCACATATTCATTCAATTTCATTCTTAAATCATTCCATAATCATTCACCTTGTCAATTTCACGATGTTGTTAACTGTAGCGTAAAAATATCGATCATGGCCAGACTGCGCTATCTGCGCACATTGACCAGGATCGAATTATTTCGCAATTTTTATATTTTCATAATCTGAAATTATCAAACAACACTGTAACATAACGCTCCAACATAACGCTATTTGAAATGCCCTGTTGTTGACCCCTTCTAGATAAATTATCTTGTTCAAATACTTCTTATAATTATATATAATGGAGTTATTGTTAATTACGTCGATTACATCGCCCATCCAGGAAAATCAATGAAACAAAATAGCGGAAATGCCAAATTCAAAAGTCGACTCAATACCTAATCATAAATGATTTTTTTTTTTTTTTTTTTTTGCTTTACCAATCAATATTTTGATTAAAATGAGACTTATGTTCACTTAATTCATCTATAAAAGAATCAAGCTTCTGATTGGCACTTATTTAGCACTCGCGATTGAAAGGTAGCCTTGGTCCACACCTAGTACTTAATTAAACAAGAGCACCGCCTACGGGTGCCTACGCTCGGCTGTCGAGTGCTGGATGGTGGGAAAAAATCTAAGTCGAAAAAGGGGCATAATTTTCACAAAAAGCAACTAGAGTTACCCCCTTGATAGAATAGGTTGCTCTTTTGATGGTGAACATGTGTGCCAAGTTTCAAGTGAATGCCTTCAGTACAACCAGAGATATAACAAAATGTCAAAGTTTCGCACGACGACGACGACAACGACGACGACAGAGAGACTTTAGCAATACCTCGGGTTTTCTCCGAAAACAGCCGAGCTAAACATCGATGATACAATGTAGGTTAAAACTGCTATGTCAAAAGCTATCCCTACATGGCGCAGCACAGCGTGAAAGGTCTAACTCGACTGCGGCTGTACCACCGATCCGAGTTTTTGAATGAAAAATACAGTGAATTATGCTATTTCTTTGAATGTTAAAGATTTTTGCATAAAAACTGGGGCCTCTTTCAAGAAAGGTCCTACGATTGAAATTTGGTCGTATCGCAATCGTACGATAAAAATTGGCTTTCAAGAAACTTTTTCGCTTTCAAGAAAGGCGTCGTATCGTAAAATCTACGATAAAATATACGACACCTTCAGACCAGTCGTAAATTTTACGATTTTGTCCCTATTAGTCTAAACTTTTCTCGGATTCCTTTCTAGCTCTAGAGGATGTTAGAACGATTATCTAGCTATGCACATGCCAAATGTCCCAGTACAATATAACGTAGTAAATGAGATATGTTGAAAACAGTTGATGCACCATCATTTCGATGTTTGATTTTACTCTGCGATAATCGTACGATTGTCACAGAATGTTTACATAGAAGTATAAAGTTGTTTATTTACCGTAAGAATCGACCCTTTCATGATCACGACTGAAAATGTTTGCTTAACCTTTCCTAGTGACACAGAAATTTGGAGACACCAAATCGATAGATTTTTTACACATATATAAATTACTTACTTTTTTAAAAACAGATTACTGTCACATTATGCAATATGGATTCCTGTGTTTTATGCTTGAAGAACTACACTAATTAAAAGGAAAATTCCACAACCTATAGTCAAAACCATACAATTCTAGATAAATAGGAGGTTTTCTTATTAACAACAACAGCAGCAACATCAACAACAAAACCGCTGCACTCGGATTTTTTTCTCTCTTTTCGTCAAATATGAACTGAGCAAATAATCAAGCAAATACAATAAGTGAACGGCGATACTTAGCCAGATGAAACATGTCTAAGCTATAGGTTAGCCGTATAATCAACTTTTAACGGTTAAATTACCTTGCTATAATTTCAGGATAGATAAAACTGGTTTAAACAATACCTAAAATGATAAAATTGCCTTTCAAATGAAACGTATTGCTTGTCTAAGGTTTACTCATTCATGTACTTTCAAAGATGAAAAGGAGGTATCACGTTCAATTCCTATCACATATTTTTTTAGTAGACCCGATATACCTATGATAATGGACTCAACGTCTACGCCAGAGCTCAGATTTGAAAATACACCTATACATATGACTGTTGTAGTTACACGGATACGACAACGAGCACTGTACTAGAACCGAAGTTAGAGTTATCGGTAATTTTGTATGTAATCGATGGAATATAATATTCATCTAAAGTTCGTTTAAAAACCATTCTTCTATAGTACGTTTCAAGACCTTCCACATAGGCACAGAACTATACAGATTTGAAGAATTACATAACAAATGATATAAGAAAAATGGATGAGCCATTTTTTGCATCTTACCTTTTTAACAATTTTGTATTCTTAAACATGCATATACTTCACCAGAAAACAACCAACCAAACAGCAATGATAATAAAATGAAATGATAATATAGTCATACACCGAAAACTTGGTGGAGATGATCATTAACTAGAACAAGTGAATTTTACCATGCGGTCCAATGTTCGATTGCTCAAAACTCGGCGCGACAGCCGGTGTACTCCCATTGGAAAGGGAATCGATAGTGTAACATAAATTAACTATGCAATTATGAGCACTTGTATAATTATCTTGACATAGATATTTAGATATCGATGAGAAATGTTTAGTTCGACGAATTTAGTTTAAAAAATTTCGTTAAATATGCATTGATATACAAGTAAATGGCTTTTTCTACGGTCAGTTTGCCGATTTACCCTATTTGGTATTGTAAAAAGCGGACGATTTACCCACTAACGCGGAAGTTTATATCATATGATCAGCACGTGCAGATGTGAAAGATCAACTTTACGATAATCTTATGAGGTCGTATAGTTTGCGATTTTCAACGATATTTTTGTGAAAGCTGTTTACGACCGTCCTAAATATAATCGTACGATAATTATAAGATAAATCGTACGATATTTTTCTTGAAAGAGGCCCCTGGTTTATCGATTCATTCTTAATCTTGCAACGTCTGAAATAAGGCGTTCGTCTGAAATAAAGCATACAGGATGCATAAACGTTAAGAAATGGTGCTCCGCTTTGCACGTAAATACACGTGCGAAGCGGGGTACCATTTCTTAAAGATATCCAGAATGTTTATAAATGCAGGACAGATCATGTAGCCTGACGATTAAGTGAGACTAACAGAAATTAGGATTTTGACAATTGCTTGGCAATGCTAGCCATGTTGTTTTTTCCGGCGAACACGAACCGACCGTGGAAAGACAAGAAAATATGTGGCGGATACAAGCCTACAGAATTTATCTTTGGCACTGTTCTTTGTAGAGAGGCTACCCAGATTTTTTTGTTTTGTTTTTTTTTCTGTAAGTTGTTGTTTTTGTGGTGTTTCGAATTGAAGATTGAGAATATTCAAAGATATATATACGATCGATTGAAATTCAAGTTTTGTACGTTTTAAACTCACCAACTCTACTAAAGTCAGCCCTGCGTTCAGGATCAAAAACGGTGCAAACAGTTTGTCAATTTAATCCCCACTTTGCACGTGCACTTGTGGGCAAAGCGGGAAATGATTGTCCAACTGCTCGCAACGTTTTGTCACCTTGAACGCAGGACCTGTTGCTAAATTTCATTATTGAGTTTTACAGTTAAAAACATTGTGAAATTGACATTCGCCTCAATCAAAACCATTCTAAATCGCTCACTCAGCGTTCAATTCATTTATTCCAAACACTCACCCAAACCATTCAAAAACACTCAAACCCATTGAAAAATATAGAATCAGCAAAGTCATTCGAAATAAATGAGAATATAGAGAAATCGCGATTTCACTGACATAATTCAAATTGTAAGCATCTGATATGTTCTTGAAGATATAGGAAGATATAGTTGCTAAATTTCATTATTGAGTTTTACAGTTAAAAACATTGTGAAATTGACATTCGCCTCAATCAAAACCATTCTAAATCGCTCACTCAGCGTTCAATTCATTTATTCCAAACACTCACCCAAACCATTCAAAAACACTCAAACCCATTGAAAAATATAGAATCAGCAAAGTCATTCGAAATAAATGAGAATATAGAGAAATCGCGATTTCACTGACATAATTCAAATTGTAAGCATCTGATATGTTCTTGAAGATATAGGAAGCTATATATAGAACTTGTATGCATTTTTATCAAAGGGAGGCTATCAATATCGCAAATTTTGTTCATCCTGAACAAAATTTGCGATATTGGATTGCCCCCGTAAAATTCACTCAAAAAATCGCTCCTCACACTCATTCAATCTCATTCCTAAATCATTCCAAAATCATTCACCTTGTCAATTTCACGATGTTGTTAACTGCAGATTCTTCTTTTCAAACAACGATTTGATTGACATGTATGAGTTTGTATGCGATAAATCCTAAACGTTTGTGCAAGGTAAAGGCTTGGATCAGCCCGGATCAAAGACTTCCTCAAACTACTCATAAAAGCTCATAAATCGTTCCAAAACGATCAACTTTTAATCAAAATCAATCAAATGATTGATGGTTTTATGACAGGTATGGATTCAAATCATCTTAGTCGTCTCTGAAGACACATGTACGGGAAAAAAGGTAGACAAATTGGACAAAAATAGCGATATTTCAACCCCCCTCCTTGATTTCATTAAAATAAATGCTCCTCCCAATCATTCTAAATCATGCACCGTATCAATTTCAGGATATCATTAAATTTAATCGAATTACTTTTTGGTAATAAACACGTATTCTGGATGAATTTTGTGGATGCCAATGCTGCTTAAAACATGTGACTCTTGCACATATTGGACGTCTAACAAAATAAAATTTCAATACAGAGATAGACTTACAGTTAGTTACATTGTGAAATTGACATTCATCTAAATCAAAACATGCTAAATCGTTTACTCAACGCTCCATTCATCCATTCCAAACACTCACTCAAACCATGCAAAATCGCTCTAAACTCAATAAAAAAATTCAAAATTCAAAATAAATAAAGCTAGAAAAATCGCGATTTCACTGACAAAATTCAAATTGTAAGCGTCTGATATGTTTTTGAAGAAATAGGTAGCCATCTATAAAACCTATATGCATATTTATTAAAAGGAGGTAATCAATATCGCTAATTTTGTTCATCCTGAACAAAATTTGCGCTATAGGAATACCTCCAGTTAAATTTACTCAATAGTCGCTCTGATCGCACATTCAATTTCATTCCTAAATCATTCCAAAACCACGTTATCATCCGATAGGGCCGCCACCATAGCGCAGTTGGTTAGGCATAAGACTTCCAATCTGGAAGTCGTGGGTTCGATCCCCGGTGGCGGCAAATATCCTTTCCGACGTTAGTCTCTCGGCAATGGGTAGATAATCGTAAACCTATGTGAGATAGCAGTCGGAGGCTAGGAAAGGGTGAAATGGTAGTACAGGTGTAAGAAATACCAGGAATCCATTGTTAGGTGCTCCGACCGCCGCGATATAACTGCGAAATTGTTGAAAGCGGCGTAAAACCCATTCAAACAAACAAAATATCTTCCGATAGGTTGCATTTTTCAAATACTGGCCAATCTGATTTGAGCATTCTGGGTAATATCATTCGTGACAACTCGGCCGATTCCGTCGAATTACTTTCAAAACGTCAGCGGCCATGAAATCCTCCATTTTTATCGGTTTTCCCCAAAATCTATATTAGGAAACTGTGTACAGTTGAAATAGGTCTCAAGCAAACAATTTTTTTTTAAAAAATATATATACTTTCGCAATTTAAACCAATTCTTTTGCCAATTAATCTAAGGCAAAATTAAGATTGATTTCTACCAAAATGAAGTTTTAATTGAAATTCTTCATTTACTACTTGATAGAATATGGAGTTATACGTACGAGGTAGTAATATTTATCCCAATCTGGATAAGTGATACGGTCCCTAAGACAGGTCAATCTTCGGAGAATACGACATGCGCAGACAACGTCCAAAATCATTCATCTTGTTAATTTCAAACTGTTGTTAAATGTATATGATGTTGTGCTGATGATGATATTCCTTTTATTTTCAGTTTTTCGACATCAAAGAGGAATGACTACCTTTCTTGTAAAATGTCAAGTACATTCATTATTTTGCGTATAAGAACAACTTATTGCAGATCGCCATGTTATTTGCCAAGAAACAAGCTGAATCTAATTCCAAATTGTACATTTGTTCAAAGCGTTGCACAATTTAGAGCATCGTGAAAACTGACTTATAGAAATATTTGAAAGAAATTATCGTTTGGACGATTTCGATTTTTTTTATTTTTCTATTTAAGAGCTGTTTGAATGGCGTGAGCGAGTGTTTGGAAAGAATGAATGTAGTAGTGAATAAGAAATTACAAGTACTTATTGTTTCACTGCCATAATTCTAGAGGATGATAATAATAATAATAAAAATAATAAAAAAAAATAAATAAAAACAGTATATGAACAGGGAAAATATATCGCAAATACATCAACACATACTATGAATTATACATTAAAAGCACAAAAATAAATCGCCAAAGTTAATCTTAGATGCAACTTTCTTTTTGTTGTTGATAGATGCGTTTTTCCCTCCGCTCAGACAATGGAATTTATCTATTACTGCAATGCAAAATTGGTTTTTGCGACCCGCAGTGTCTGCAAGCATTGTAATTTCCAAGTTCTAACGTTTATTGCCTTCTTTTAATCCATTCTGAAATCTACTCGTCTTTACGAGATAAATGTTCAAGGGTACAGTTAACAACATCATGAAATTGACGAGGTGAATAATTTTGGAATGATTTTGGAATGAAATTGAATAAGTGTGTGGAGCGAGTTTTGAGTGAAATTAGAGAGAGGTAAACCAATATGGCTAATTTTGTTCAAGATGAACAAAATTAGCAATATTGATTACCTCCCTATAATAAAACATACATAATTTTCTGTTTGTGTGTCTTCATTGGCCAATCAGACACTTAAAAATCCACTCAGGCCAATAAAAATCGTGAAATAATTAGATCGATTTGAATTAAATGTTGAAAGTCTTGGTCGATTTCGAAATGTTTTGAACATTTTTGATCGATTTGAGTGAGTGTTTAGAGTGAATGAATGGATCGCTGAGTGAGCTATTTTGAATGATTTTGATCGGAATGTTCGTCAATTTCATGATGTAACTAACTGTAAGGATTGTGAATCGTATATATACAATTCCCCGTTTGCCGAAATTTCTATTTTTTCATGGTTAAATGGCATTATTGTGTAAAAAAGACTAATCGTTTAGTCATCTTGTTTCTAAAATACGTAGCATGAAATATTTAAAAAAAAAAACTTTTCAAACTGTTTTTGGTCAACCATGTTTTTTTTATTACCTTACACCATCGTGCGTCGGTCATCGTCTATGGAAAGTTGTAAACATTTCTTAAAGGATTTTTTCCAAAGTAACCACTGGGCCAATTTCAAGAAACAAAATAGTATACATATTCCTTGGTGTATCTTCGCAAAACATTTCGTAAAACTGTGATTGGCCCTAAGATATTGGTGTGACAGGGCGGGTCATTTTTTTTAATATAAAACCTTTAAACATCTCCTCATTTACCAATGTGGCAGTTTTAATCAAACTTGGCAGAAATGTTGAAATGGGTGACCCATCTCAAAACTTGTCCGTAAAAGAATATTTGATTGAAACCTTAATAAATGGGCATGTCAGGTCGTTGAAGATATTTACTTTGAAATCTTCGAACATCTTATTCTCAGTAACCAATTGTGGCAAAAGATTTTCGTGGTTGACCCTTCTCAAAACTTGTTCGCCAATCTTTGTTTAATTACCCAAAAAGGCCATTTTTTTAATTTGAAAGCTTTAAACGGTTTCTACCCAAAAAGGAGCTTGGCATGATGGAGCCTTTTCCTTCTCCTACAATTTTAACGTAAAATCTGCCCCCCGAAATGTTTTAGCGTAGAAATCTTGATTGACCCCCAAATATGGGCATGATAGGGTGGGGCTTTTGGATTTTTATTACCTCCCTTTCAAAAAAGTCGGACCAAGGACCAACCAGACCATTGGTAAACGCCACAAGCCCATAAAATCGTGAATCTGAGTCAAATGATGATCGCGTTGACAGATTTCAAAGTGTTCCTGAACGATTTCAGAGCTTTCCATGCGAGTAAATTTTTGGAATGAATGAAGGAAGCGCTGAGTGAGCGATTAAGAATGGTATATATCGGAGTGAATGTCCATTACACGATGTTACTTACTCTATAAGGGCGCAGTATACGGTTCCAGTCTAAAAATATTCGAATTGGCCAGGGTCAAAAAATGAAATAGTGAAATAAACAGCCTTTCAAAGGTAATATGAGGGATAAAAATGTTTTTGTTCAATTAAATCAAATGATAATGCCAGAATGAGCGATTTGAGAATCCAGGTCTCAACCGTTTCTTCTTTGTTTCATTGATGCAGACTGAAAATTCGAGTACATGGCTGGTAGAGCTAGGCGTCAAAATTTAGCGCAGAATCGTGGGTGGGGTAAGATAATTCAAAATAGCTGATAATCGGAATGGATGGTGTATGCCTCTTACAACACTTGTTCAGTGCATATTTAATTTGCTTTCTATTCATCATGGTTTGCTTTGTAAAGAATACTGCCTTATGTCTGTGGGGTATCATTGAAATAGCGCCAAATTGCTGAAATTATGCCCAATTTGTTGTTGACGTTAGGACAAGAAATACTTTAATGCCATGTATTTGAGGATGTGTCTATGCAAGTCTCTAGCACTGCCCGAGAGCTTTGGACCTAATTAAAGCATAATTGCATTTCTTTTCATTCCAGACGGTAATTCGAACAGCCTTGGAATAGATTTGTGAAGCATTGTGTGTCGGCTGCAAGAAATTCTGCTTAGATCTGTATGTTGCCACCTAAAAAGGATTGATGTCTGTTCACCCACCCACTTTTGTGTATATTAACCATAAATTTATCGCAAGGCTCACATTGATGTAGTCAATATCTTCTTTACGTCAGATTATAGACACGATTGTGGGGCTTTGCTCCCATTTATTCATCTTAAAGTATTGTTGATTCTGACATAGTCCAGACAACAATAACTGGCCATTATGATCCTGAAATTATGATAGACGGCCTTTATCATCGACTTTAAATGCTTTCGATTTGTCGATTCTATGAAATCAACTTGGTCTATATTAAAAGGCTGAGGACTAGACTAGCCCTTAACTGCTCAACTCAATACTGTGTATATGAAATTAAAGGGAGGTAAATCAAAATCGCCAATTTTTGTTCAAAATTAACGAAATTAGCGATATTTGCTACCTCCCTGTAATGAAATATACATACAAACTCTATAAATTGCCGTCTATATTTTCAAGAACGAAATAGACGCCCGTTATTTCAATTATGTCAGGGAAATCGCATTTTTTCTACTTGCATTTATTTTGTATGAAGCTGTCGATCGAATTCTTTTTAACGATCGTGGAGAGTTTTTGAAAGCTTCAAATGAGTGAGTGGTTGGATTGAATGATTTGAGTGCTGAGTGAATGATTTAGAATGCTTTTGATTGAGATGAATGTCAATTTCACGCAGTAACTTACTGCAACCATGTAATTGGCGGAGATTCGCAACTACCCATAAAACCTTATATTTATTAAATTTCAACATTTGGGACTGTAATCTCGTTACTTTGATCTTCTACATTTCAAAATAAGATGCTACATAAATCCTTTGTTTCCCGCAATTAAAATTCTGCGGAATATCTTGTCGTTTACAAATTGCATTATTTCCCTGCACAAACTGATTACTTTTCTTTCAACCTCTCGAACAGACTAATCCATTCCAATATTTATCAGACACTAAACTTGTTAGTGTAACAGACAATAACCCAAATCTTCTATTTTTGTCAAACAAACCTCGGGTTATGTTATGCCTGTACATTATGAAAGGGGCACTGCGATTAAATTTCTACTCTTATTGAAAAAAGAGCAACGTCCGTCGTCCTACAGTGAAAAACATGGCTAAATTGACAAGTCGGACGATTTATTGGAAAACAAAGTTTATCTGTCACTCATTATTTTTCGTAAACTTTCGTTTATATCCGCGAGGTTATTGAAAGAATGTTATTTTAAGATCAAATAAAATACCTCAATTGTTGTAATTGGGTCCATAGCGCAGTGGTCTAAACAGTTCGCCAATTAGAGACATTGAAATGACAAACCCGGTTCGAATACGCACGCAATCGAAAACAGTATTTTATTTTCAAAATTGTTTTTACTTTAATTTTATCATTATAACATTAAGAGACAGTTTGATTGTCTCTTGAATTTGTTGTTTGCAATATTTTGTATTTTCAATTTTTTTTCTGAATCAAATCTCTCATTCCTTTAATTATCATAGCATTCAAGCTTATGTAACGAGGCATTTGATCGTCAAATTGGCCCTTTTTGTTTCTCTAACACAGCACCTAAGCGACTGAATTGAATTATCTTCTTTCGTTCATGATCTTTAATTCTAATGATATTATTAATATTTTTCTTATCGAACGGTACATTTCATTGCTTATCGTTTCTTCCGTAAATTTATTTACGGAATTCTTAATCCATTAAACAAACAAACAAACCGAAAAAAAAAAAAAAAATAACTCAAAAGACCATCAGATATACACTGAAACGAACTTATAAACGGCCATCTTGCACTTGCCACATTTTAACATATCTATAGCCATTTAATGAACTATCTTTTAGTTCCATATGGAAGGCCGTACAATTCTGCGTACTCTACAAGAAAAATGGATTCGAATTTTTGTCCGTGGTTTCTATATCAAACGTTCAAACACAAGAACCCTCCATCATGAAAGTCACAAAAGATGCACATTTTCGAAGAAATTAAAAATTTCGGTCTTAGAAATACTGGGCGATTGATCCCATAAGTGACAAACTTCGATGGCTTTTGCGTGCCAGATACCAAATCAATGAAGAAATTTACATTGAGTTTTTTTTTATTTCTCATACAAGGGTAAAACGTTCAAATTACCCCACCCACCAATGTCAATTTTGAAATCAGGGGTCCACTTGAATTCCCGTCAAATTCGATGCTTTCCTAACATTTTTACAAGTCGATGTTTATTGAAAAATCTCCCAGATTGATAATTCTAATAGAATCCAACTATTTCCCATTTCAGATCCCAAAGAAAATATTACCTTTTCAGCAAAAAGCAAGTGGCCGTTTAGAAGTTCGTTTCAGTGTAGACAGAGATCGAGAAAAGAGGAGCGTGATAAATTCTCCTGTACTTTTCAGAAAAAAAACATTTAGGCTCCTGAACAATAGGAAATTACTTGATGCAGAATGTCAAACGGATTACCCACATAGAACTATGAACAAAATTCAGTAAACTGTTTACAAAGACCGAATTATAGCCATTAAAAGTACCATCGCATTTATAATAAAAAAAAGAAAAAACGGGGAAAAGTGATGACGAGCGGAAGATTCGATCTCCGGACCTCTGCATTGCAAGTTCCTGACCTTACACCTATACCTATATCTGGTCATTTAATAGAACTGGGTATATTGCGTTATTTGAATGTTCTGTTCGCGTATTTTGAATCTATATAAGGAAGTGGGTTCCGAATATCAATGAAGGTCAACAGGAATATTAAATGAGTGACAGGTCAACAATGTTTCACAATACGAGTGTGTTTTCCCGTTTATTTATCGTCGCTACCGTAGCACATGCCCATATGAGCGACGCCCCCAGAAGACGGTTAGTTGTTACGGGGGATAGTGCAAGGATACATGACGAAACTACTGCTGAGATCCGCCATGGTTCTCGGTGTAAAGCACCGTCTCACCGGGCCTCGGTTTAACGTCTCATCCGAAAGACAATTAGAATGTTAGTGTGCCAGCGCGGGAATCGAACCCACGCGGTCGAACTTCAATGGTTTTGAAGTCCGATACCAACTGAGCTAATCGGGCTGACACGATTTACGAATGACTTATGGAGCGTTTTGAATGAATGAATGGAAATGTTTGTTATTGATAGTGCTACTGTTTATTAATATATAATCAGTTATTCAATAATCATACAAACTTTTTTTAATTTCATTGTAATTACTATTGTATTGTAAGTCGTAAAGGTTGAATGTCGTTATGCCTGCGGCTTGCGATTGCGGTTATTGACTTGTATATTAATATTGCATAAGGAGTTGAAAAACCTCTTTGAATGAAGAGAAAACATGTGTGGATGCACATAAATAGACACAATGAGTCGTGTGTGGTACGCCCCTTGCACTCAAATAACAAAAGAAATTGTAGAAATAAAGCATTTGTCAGGTACAAAATGTACTGGTAACAAATTCTTACTAAGAACACAAATCTTCTGTATATAATAAATATACATTTGTGTAAGATTAAAGTATATGCATCTTAAATTGATTGAATGACAAAGGTTTCATTTCACGAACGACGTTCATCGCAATTTCAACAGGAATGCAGCTAAGAATTTTAGGATTTAAACATTTCGAAATTTGGATAAAGTTATAAAAATGAAAGAAACTCTATCTTACATTCTATACGTGTCTGTATGTACTGTAATTTGAAAGCGTCTGATTAGTCAATGAGCAAACATTAATCAATTTTTAAACAACGGTTAGTAAATTCTATTATCCTGCAAATAGTTTTCTAGCATCTTCGTTGATTAATGCTGACCTGACAAACACTGTTATATACGGCTGTATAACGTTTAATATTTCCCTAGATGCCTCGTCGGGAACATATGCAAAGCTCGAAAAAGTGATGGCAGCCATGATGCTCTCGCTTCATTGATAACACGACCTTAGTATACACAGTTTGCGGAGGTAAAATGTTCATGTCATTTAATAACGTACAAATTCACGTTGATATAAAAGCTGATAAATACCTTTCAATTTTATCGATCTATTCATCTATAGTGCTTACTTTCTTGCAGAATCAGCCAAAAGACGCTTTTACATCACAACATCGCGGAATTGACGTCACAACTAACTATGACGTCATTGCATGTTTAATTCTTATTTTGAGGCGCATATGGAGACATTTGTAATCTAAGAATAAATCGGTGCATGCCATGGGCTTGAATAGACAAGAGACAGATATTTTGTCCAAACTTTGGAGTTAAATGAATTCGTAATTAATACGTTTTCCCGGGGTATATGACGATTTATCCCCGGCTGGAAAAATGATGTCAACCCTCGCCTGCGGCTTGGGTGACGTCTAATTTTTCCAGCTGGGAATAAATCGTCATATACCCCGGTTATAAACCGCATAATTAATAATGTGAAAGGAAATTTCATTTGTATATGATAACCACCATTATGTTGAATATGAGGCAATGTGCGAAAGTCTTTCACCTTCCCATTATATATTTCAACTTTCCTTCACCACACTTAAAGTAAATTTCATTTCCAATCTATTTAGTTACATGTATCAGTCACCTTGTTAATTTCTCAACTGTTCTGTTCCTAGTTGTTATGTTGTTCATTTCTTGTGTTATGAAGCAGCCGATTTATTACCTCTAATAAGTTTACCTACACATCTTACTAATTTCCTAATAAATCGATCAAAGTACCATTAGAAGCGTCTGAAGCCTATTAGTAATGAGTGCCTACCAGCCCTGAAGACAGGTTACAGTTAACAACATCGGGATATTGACATTCACCTCAATCAAAACCATTCTAAATCGCTCACTCGGCGCTCCGTACATTTTTTCCAAACACTCACTCATGTCATTCAAAAACGCTCAAACTCATCAAAAAACATAGAATCAACAACGTCATTCAAAATTAATTTTGAAAGAGAAAAATCCCTATTTCAATGACATAATCAAATTGTTAGCTTCTCATAGGTTCTTAAGATATAGGTTCATCCTGTTTCAAGAGAATATTGATAATATTTGTGAACTTTTTAGCTTAAACGAGAGAATATATGAGCAAAAATCCACAATGCCTCTTTTCCCGTGTTCTTCAACGGATCAGTCCCATCTTCCAAAAATACCATCTCTTATAACTGTAAATCATCCTGTGGGAGTTTCGAGGAAATCTTATAATATTTGATGACTTAATCTCATAACTAAGCATATGTTGAGCAAAAATATAGTCTTTAAGATGGTTCAGTCCCATTTCGAAAGATCCTTCCTTGTGAACCTACAATTATCCTGAGAAGGATTAAAAAAATGGAAAAATAACCGTGGACAAAATTTGATTTGATTGACGCATAAAGACTTATGTCGACGAGAAATCAAAATCGCTCCAATTTTCTTGAGGTCTGGCAGAAGAAGGGTGAATTTGCTTACATAAACCAGACTGACAATTACCATCTGACAAAAGATGATGCAAAACTCCTCAGAAGTAAACTAATTTGATTACTTCTTTCAAGTTGTAGGCAAAAAGGCGTCGTTTTGTTATCGACCTTTTCGCTGTTTTAACAAATTGCTCACATGTCATTTGTGAATTGTTACCACGTACAGGTATATTTTAACGATTTGTCTGCTTATTAACAATTACTTAATATTGCTACATATGTTTAGTTGAGTTGAAATCAAATTAAGTATACATATAGAATAAGAAGCATTTGAAAAGACTTACATGAAAAAATGTATTATTTCATGAATTAATCGTACGCGTCTTGCCAGTAAAAAAATCTATCGTTAGTACATTATTTGAAATAATATTATAAAAATAACCTACATATGTTCAAATTGATAGAAATGTTGAACTCGGAAAATGTGAATATTTTTAGCGGTATAGATAGTTTTCATAAAAAAATGATGAACAAAAGACAAAACGAATTGAACAATAATATTAACCCTTGTCATGTTGAACCAGGAATATTCATTCTTTTGCAGGTGGTATAGACAAGGATCAGGCTGCACATATGTGCAGTCTGATCATAGTCTCTACTACCTGATTTTGCTTTTAAAACCATCAAAATTTGAAAACTGTGTTTTCAAATTGAACTCTGACTCACAATTTTGGCATCCAGTGCTTTCAGGACTTTGAAATTAATGCAATTTGCCAAAGGCAATTTATTCCTTATGACAAGGATTAACTTATCGTTCCCATGTTATAGGGTTAGTTTTCCTTGTGTCAGAAATTCTAGTATGACCCTATTTGTTACATAACTATTTCCACAAATACCTTTGTTTTACTTTTATATATATATACTCAGTTCCAAAAGAAAGTGTGCACTTTTGAATTTTGAATATCTCGGAAAATTACACAATCTACCGTCATGCAATTTGATATGACGTTCCCCATGAGTATTTGCTAACGATATTTGAAATAATAAATCGGACGGTGTGCAAACAATTTCTGCTAAGTATCAACCTTTGATTTGGCATGTTTTGCATGTGCATCACGCGTTAGATGTCTATTTAGTCCGAAATTGCATTTGGTTTAATCATTGTGCCTCAGCTAATCATAAAATCACATCATCATTGCAATTGCACATAATTCGACTGTTTGGTTTGACTTATAATTTTCGTGGATGAACATAATCGAACCTTGTCAGTTTCAGAACGTCAGCGAAATTGATAGAGTTCATATTCCGATATAAATCGGGGGCATCACTTTTTAAAGGTTTAGAAAGGGTATGTTGAGAGGTCATTGGACGCCATAGCACTCTTCGACGACAAGTTACTGACCTAACAACGTAGCAATTACTAACGTTGACGCCCACGTAACGTCTGCAGGGATGATAAAACTTTTGTTTGAAAATGGCTTGGTATGTCTCCTAAAACTATACAGTGTAACATATGCATATAACTCTTGCAAGAGAACAAGCTGTAAGGAGGTCAAATCTTAACGTTATACGTTCTATTTTCGCGTATGCAGTATCCGATTGCAAAACTCTGATTTGACTTATAATTTCAAAAAGGTCTTATCTTAAGAATGATATCAATTTTATCCCATAAATGTCTTCCAACTCTGTGAAAATCAAGAAAATGCAAAAAGTGAAAGTGCATACTTTCTTATGGAACTCCGCATATATAAAACTCTCCATACTTTTGTATGATCAACTTAAGAATTAAGGCTTTTGAACCCTTGTCAAATTATAAAACAGTGACATGTGATGATAAATTGAACTTCTATGATGTACATACGTTTTTTTTTTCTTTCGTTAAGACAAAATGTTTAAAAGTAATGTTTTAAACGCATCACGCGTATCATCTTTTTTTTGCATCAAATAATTGTCTTTTATTTAACAAGTTTTCGTGCGATTTTTTAATTATTCTTATGACACCCGAACACACATGGCCTACAGAGGCGATGCTGACCACAGTGAACATGTCAGCGTCTGTTTTTTGTTCCCGCGTAACGTAAACGTCGTTTTGTCTTTACTTCACCTTGTTTACGTTCCAGAATCTTACGTCTTGTAACTATTGTAATTAGATTTAGTTGCCAGTTTTAGTAAAGGATCGAGCCACACACGAGAAGTACTTTACTTAATCCTACAGCTCAACCACGGACCAATTCCATTTACATTAGCAGGTACTTCAAGTGGACATAGTTCTCTGACGAATTTGCAAAGATTAACGTCCGTACTTAGGTGTTATGGCTTCATATTTAGTCACTTTAAGTCGACTGTGCTTACATCCTGACCAAAGTCAGAAACACTAAAGCAATGAATGTCGATGGACTTGAAAGGTCTTTTTGCGTCACATTGCTTACCAAGAATTCGAAGAATACATACCTATCTACCATCCCACTACCATTCCAAAACACAAATCAAAACTGAGATTTCATACACGATTTGATAAGAATTTAGCATTACTATCACTATATTTTCCCAAACATTTATATGCCAAAAATATAAGTGGTGTATAATAATGATTTTTTAAGTATAAAATGACGACGCGTTTCCAATGCAGTTCAGTATATATGTTAAGGGAATTGGTTTAATAAGTTAAGGAATGGTAAACGGACACTGGAATGCCAACATCAATATTCCTCGACAAAATACAAAACGTTTGATGTTTGAATATAAATAGGGCGTATAATTCTATCGCAATCCGTCTCACGGCTGCAGAATCAGTGCTAGACGACGGGATTTTAGACCGTGAAAAGACGTGAATGTATTACCATATTGAACAGTTTTTGGTCAATATATCTACAAATAACAAAACACGATGCAGATAATGCTTTGCATTTACATTAATACAGAAGAATGATAAAATGGAAAATTCGACAGGACAAATGCTGTGACTGGAACGCGATGACAACGTGGGGATTGGTTAAATCAAAAACATGCAAATGTAAGCCTGTGAAGACAATTTAGCTAATATTCAAGCAGAAAAAAGCTGACATTTGAGTTTGCGGTCTTTGGATATGGAAAATGCAGTTTTTTGTAGAACAGTTAAGAAATTTAGATGCACATTATGATTATTATTTCACAAACGGTATAAACAAAATGATAATGATATATTTGATTTGAAGACAACGTTGAAAAGTAAAAATATACTTGTCACAGGCAATTTCTTCTTTTATCGAATTCTGCAAAGTGATATCAGAAGAATTTATATGACGTCGTTACATTTAAGGAAATAGCTTTCCTCGACGTCTACTTACATGTTAAAAAACGCATCTGATTTAGCTACCAAAGCGTACAGTTAACAACGTTATCTAAATGAAAAAGGTAATTTTTGATTGAAATAAAATGGGTACAATTAATCAAATCGTAAAAATGACACTCAAAACCATTCAAAATCACTCGATATGCGCTCCAATCATTCATTCAGAACACTCACTCAACTCACTCAAAAAACGGTCCGAGATCGTTCATTTAACGCTTCGAAACCGTTTGAAATGCTAAAATAATCTAATAGTTACATGATGTTATTGGCTGATGTAAATTTCTGAACATCTGCTTTGTCCGTGAAGAGACAAAATCAGGAAGATACGTACAGTTAACATCATCGTGTAATTGACAAGGTGAATGATTTTGGAATGATTTCGCAATGAAACTGAATGAATGTGTGGAGCGAGTTTTGAGTGAATTTAATGGGAGGTAATCCAATTTCGCAAATTTTGTTCAGGATCAACAAAATTACCGAAATTGATTACCTCCCTTAAAAAAAAATGTATACAAATTCTATAGATAACTTCCTATTTCGTCAAGAACCTATTAGACACTTATGATTTGAATTATGTCAGAGAAATCGCGATTTGTCTCTATCTAAATCTATTTTAAATGGCATTGTTGATTCTACATTTTTCAATGGGGTTTGAGCGTTTTGAATGGTTTGAATCAGTGGTTTGAATTAATGAGCGGAGCGCTGAATGAGCGATATAGAATGGTTTTGATTGAGGTGAATGTCAATTTCACTGTGTAACTAACTGTAGATTTCACTAAAGGGGGTAGACAGTATCAATAATTTCGTCAAATGGACGAATTGATCGATTACATTTTACCTCCCTTGAAAATTATCCAAATCTCGCTGCACACTCTCATTCTATTTCATTTGGAAATCAAGTTCACGTGCAATGCGCGGTATAATTGACTTACTGCGTTTCACCGTTTTGACATCCTGAACGCGGCGCTGATTCAAGACGCTGGAGCTCTCTAGCTCTTAGCAATACGTAACGCAAGGTAGATAGTTCAAATATTGTTATAAAAGATAAAAAGAATGTGTTAGAAGTTTAAGGTAACGATTCTTGTGGATATTTATCTACTATATAATCATTGAAGTCACACAGGTTATAACAGTGGCTGTCTATTGTGTGAAGAGTTAATTAAAGTTCACCGATGCCAACACGTCTGAATGTTTGATTGAACGCTGCTGTTATTTACCACTTTCTCTTCGATATACTATAGTTCCACAAGAAAGAGTGAGGTCCGAGAAACCGTTATCTCCTATCATTTTCAATGTAAAATTGATCTTTGATCACTCACTTGAAATTGCAGGTCTACATATAGCATCATGATACAAAAGACGTGCACCCAAATAAAAAAGCAAGAAGTTCTGGAAATACGAACGAAATTCAATAAGCGATGTCCTGTTTTCGGTTTCTTATTTGTGGCCCGTCACGCGAAAAAGGACCATCTGGAAAGTGCGTAAAGTGTCGATCCTGGTCAGACTGCGCGATTAGCGCAGACTGACCTGCACCGAAACTTTTCGCAAATGACAAACTTTATGAATCTAGAATAATTGGTCTACGCTCCCCAATAATAAGTTCCGAAATCCACTTCTTAGTTTACCTCTGCTAGATTTAATCATTTTTCAAAATTTTCAGTTTAGGGAGTTCCCATATGGCCCCTTTTCGCGTGATGGGTCATGCACATAGTTACATCGCGAAATTGACATTCGGCTTAATCAAAACCATTTTAAATCGCTCACTCAGCGCTCCATTTATTCATTCCAAACACTCACTCAAACCATTCAGACACGTTCAAACCCATTGAAAAATATAGAATCAACGACGTCATTCAAAATAAACTTGTATAGAGAAAAATCGCGATTTCACTGACATAATTCACATTGTAAGCGTCTGATAGGTTTTTGGTGAACGAACGTCGTTCACCAGTGTTATATACCATGTCAGGAAAATCGTGTTGGATGTTAATACATTTGAAATAAAGTAGCGCCTCTTAAAATTCAATTTGGTATCTTTCAATATTTTTCTCCGCAAAATCATTCTTTTTTTCTTTTATGGCGTGAAACTAGTAATCTTTATCAAGTGAAAATAATGAAAATTCGCCTTGAAAAATACAAAATGATCTTGCAATGTTTATCAAGGGAATTTTTGATCGGCGTAAGCTTGTCGACAGTTTAAAGCAAAAACAAAGTTTGTGTCTAGACACCGTAGAGACAGATACTATGTTTTTGACCCAAGCCTTCGCTGGTGCAAGTTGTAGTAATTAGCCGGAAATACGTGTTTATTTAGGTCATGTCCTCTTGAACTTACATTCGGCAATACTCGGGCGATCTCCGACGGCTCCGATTTAAATGTAGGTTAGAGGAATCGGCCGAGTTGAGACGAATGACACATCAAGACACCTTGTGTCATTAGAAACGGTAACGCGGTTTTACATAACTTTTCAACTAGCGACAGTCAGTCTCGAGACGGGGTTTAAGAATGATTCGACATGTGTTTTAAATGTACAACCTTTCTTGTACCTTTTATTTGAATAGGGATGAACGTCGCTATTAAGATTTTTCTGTAAAATTGCGTTGGCTGAAGTAGGGCTTGTAAGGATGCACTCGAATATTCGGTTAACTCATTCCCAGCGAAAACGTTTCGTATTCGTCTGTCTCAGAAGCGAATATTGCCGAATACCAAATGCGACAGGCACGGAAGATATTTCATTGGGGCCATTCTACTTTGCATTTTTAGCTCCACTGGCTGAAAGCCACTGGGGCTATTGTCATGGCGTTGTGTCCGTCGTGCGTCCGTCCGTCCGTGCGTGCGTCTGTCCGGTCGTAAACTTTTCTTTAAAAATCTTCTCCTCAGAAACTACTGGATGGATTTCAACCAAACTTCACAGGAATGATCCTTGGGTGACCCGCTTTCAAAGTTGTTCAAAATATTTTGATCCAATGAAAAACATGGATTTAATGGGCGTGGCTAATTTCCAAATATGGTAATAAGTGAGTTTTCTCAGATTCTAATTGATGGATATCAATTAAGTTTTACATGAATAATCCTTGGGTGTCCCTTTATCAGTCTACAAAAAATCATTGTGATCGGATGGAAAATATGCATTTTATAGGCGGAGGTCATTTCTCTATATGTTATATAGTGGAAACTTTGAAAATCATTTTCTCAGAATGTAATTGATGGATATCAACCAAATTTCACTGGAATGATCCTTGAGTGACTCTACATCCGTCTACAAAAAATCATTGTGATCGGATGAAAAATATGCATTTTATAGCCAGAGGTCATTTCTCTATATATTAAATAGTGGAAACTTTGAAAATCATTTTCTCAGAATCTAATTTTTGAATATCAACCAAATTTCACTGGTATTATCCTTGAGTGACCCTTTATCAGTGTACCAAAATTATTTTGATTGGATGAAAAATATGCATTTTATGGGCGGAGGTCATTCCTCAATATGTTAAATAGTGGAAACTGTGAAAATCATTTTCTCAGAACGTAACTGATGGAATCATTTTCAACATCAGTAGAACCCCAAATATCTAGAAATCTAGTCAAAACATTTATTTGCTTTTACAAGAATTTCATGCCTGTGGAGCGACTCAAGCCATTCATGGCTTTCTAGTTTCAATCTGTAAAACCATATCAATTCAAAATTCTATTTGAAAATTAAATAAATGATAGCTAAATATTCAACCCTAGATACCACTCCAATTGACGAGTAGATATTGCCGTGGTCAAGGGGGGACCAGATCCGTCATGCACTTGTTTACAATTCGACAGGCGGGTTTAGTTGTTAAATTATTCTGGAAAAGTTATTGCGTTTTTTACAGAAATCATGAAAATATTAATCGATGAATAAAAACTGGCTCCATCCTTCCCAAAATACGTTTAGAATTGGTTAACTACAGTTTAAGCAAAAACTAGCTCCGAGCAGAAAGTCTAATATCAGCCGCAATACTGTAATAAGATATCGATAGTGAGTGATTTTACAAGCATCCAAACTCTTGAAGGTAAACAATAGGTTCTCGTGCAAAAAATAAACCGACCATTGTAAGGATTCTCAATTCTTTTTGGAAAGCAAGTCGTAAGGAAAAAAACATTGTATTATACTTAAACATTGTCATAGACACAGTCATGCAATTATTACCTCCCTTTAAAAAATAAACTTCTTAAATAAGATTCTTATTCGCTTTTGATGTAGAAATTACGTTACAAAAATAATATTTATAAAGACTTTTAGTATGCAATTTACTATGGAGCAATTGTTTGATATAAAAAGTTATACTTTAATTTCTAAACCTTAAACAGAAATTATCTATGAATTATACTAATAGGGCACTAGACCTCCTTTAACATATACCTAAATATATCTCATCCTGCAGTGTTATAAAATTGAATAATGACATAAGTGTCAACCACGGAAGTGGTTATGGCTTCAAATATGATAAAAACTATTCTCTCAGGTTATGGTTCAAAATACTATTAATAAGCTAACAAATCATAACTTTAAACAATGAGTACAGTTCAGGACTGACTGATATTCATAGGTGTTTCTTTGGTTGGTACTCAAAGACCTTTTCATCCTCTGAGAAGAAACAAAGATAGTTAAAAAGTTAAAACAAATACAACAAATTTACTTGAAATAAGCTTAAACATGATAACAACTACTTTTATAAAAACAAACACCATTGGATATAGGTTAAAGACAGTTTTAGATAGGATTAAATCGTTTTCTCAATTTATGTTTAATTAATAAATGTACCTATTTCAAGTGTGTAAAAGAAATTTTCACAGAGTAACATCTCATATTCTAACAAATATTTTTTTCTAACAGGATTTTTCCTCTCTTTCCCTTTCTTTGAATTTGCAGTGAAATTTCCGAATAACGGAAATTTTGTCGAGACAATTCTTCCCACTTTTTTTTTACATTCGTAATTTCTCTTTTCTAATTGAATTCAATTTATCACTCTAGAATGCCATCAGGTTCGTTCACCATCAGTACTTTCAGTGCTTTGATTAAGAAATAGGAAGCTATCTATAGAACTTGTATGTACATTTTATTAAAGGTTCATCCTGAACAAAATTTGCGATATTGGATTGCCTCCCATTAAATTCACTCAAAACTCGCTCCACACACTCATTCAATTTCATTCCTTAATCATTCCAAAATCATTCACCTTGTCAATTTCACATTGTTGTTAAAAAGTAGATATTCAGAAGTGAAGACGGACATTTTAATTTCATGGAAGTATTAAGCTTAAAATATACGCACACGGTATAAAAGACAAAGTAGATGCAACCATAAGGTTCCATATGAAATCAGGGTAAATGTTATTTCCCCCCGTAAAATATTTTCATTTAAAATGTTTACGTGAAATGAATCTAAATATTTATTTTGAAAAGAAGCCATTGGATCTGGCATGCATTCCGATTTATGGATCAATTACAAATTTTTGATCCGTCAATCCAAAAGGGACAATCTACGTGGTGCATAAAGTCACGATTCTGATCAAACTGCCTGTGTGTGTATTTCCGTTTATTTATCGTCCTACCTTAGCATATGCCCTTATGAGCGACGCCCCCAGAAGACGATTAGTTGTTACGGGGGATAGTGCAAGGATACTTGACGAAACAACTGCTAAGAACCGCCATGGTTCTTAAACGTGCTCGGTGTAAAGCACCGTCTCACGGGGCCTCGATTTAAGGTCTCATCAGAAAGACAATTAGTTTGTTAGTGTGCCGGCCCGGGTTTGAATCCACGATGTCGAACTTCAATTGTTTTGAAGTGCGGTGCTCTACCAACTGAGCTAATCAAACTGCCTGGTGTGCTTGGACATTTATAAACGTTTGAAAAAGGTACCTCGCTTAGCACGTCAATGCAAAAAATTCACTTCCAAAATCGTTCACGTACGTTTTCATCTTGAACGCTGGGCAGAATCAAAACCGTATCGAAAAGCAGTCTTTCGGAACATCACTTTGATATTTCCGTATACTGAAAAGTATTTCAGAGAATGTAGTAATTTTGGTTCATTTTAGGTTATTCTGCTTCTAATGGTTCTTCGGTCAATACGCCTGAAGATAAACACATTTCGTCAATGCATTCCGATCTTCCTTTTAGAACTTTTATGCATATTAAAGTATGATGACAAACTGAGTTTTGTTATCAAATTTTAATACGCCCATTTAAATTCTTTGTTGACTTTGTCTTTGCAACGCCATCCTTAGCGGGGTCGTTGGTGCTTGTGGCGACCTGTACAGCCACCTGCGAAATGACGCGTTTTCATGACTACACCCTTATTATCCCAAGGTCTTTTCCGTAGAATCGCCGAACGTTCCCCATTGAAAAGCAGTTTCATAGATAAAGTTTGATTAGAATGCCTGACCAGGGTCGGTAGATCTAGTACTTCCAGGCGGAAAAGTTTGACCATTGTTATATTGCACGTACTAACAGTTAAAACATCACAAAATCGACATTAATATCAATCACAACCATTCTAAATCGCTCTCTCAGCTCTCCATTTATTCATTCCAAATACTCACTTTAACCATTCAAAAACGCTCCCAAATGACAGGAAAGATAAGATAAACAATCACACTAATAAAAATATAGCTAGAAAAAAATGGCGAATTCACTAACATAAATTGTAAGCTTCTGTTTGGGTCTTGAAAAAAGGGAAGCTATTTATTTAACTCAGATGCATCTCTTATTAGAGGGAGGTAATAAATATCGCTAATTTTGTTCATCCTGAACAAAATTTGCGATATTGGATTACCGCTCTTTAATTTCACTCACTCGTCGCACTTATTCAATTTTGTTCAAAAAATATTCCAAAAGCATTCACCTTTTAATTTCTCGACGTTGTTAACTGTACTAGGGTAAGTGCCTTGTGATCTTAATAATAATAATAATAATAATAATAATAAATTCTTTATTTAGAGAAGGTAGCACATTAAGCTTACAACATACATTGATCAAACAGATAAATGGATGAAAACTTATTTCCAATGAGGCCCTCTATAAAACAAAATCAAGCAAACAATAGGAATTGAAAATGAAATGAAAATACATTTGATTTGCATTTATACATATACAATGCACATACATATGCAAATATATATATATATATATATATATATATATATATATATATATATACATATATACGTGCAAACACATATATGCATACACACACACCCACACACACACACGTATATATATACATACATACACATACCCATACACACTTGAAAATGTTTTACAAAAATCAATCACAATTATAGATCGAAAATCGAACTAGAGATATGCCAAGGCATACGCAGCAACATGTGTTATATAATTTGATTGAAAACAGTTTGATTATACCATCTAGATAGTGAATTATATTGAGTTAAATATTTCTTTATCATACCTTATTATTTGACATCAAATGCTTCTTCAAAGTACTCTTGAAATTTGATAGATTATTGATGTTTCTGATGTGTAATGGAACGTCATTCCAGCATTCCATGCCAGTAAAGGCGAATGATTTTTTCAAATAATCTGTCCTAGGAGTGCAGTTGTGAGATATTTGATTGTTAAAACTTGATCTCAATTCATAGAATGAATTATTGCTCACTTTTACGAAACCCGACATATACGATGGAACTAGACCATGTATAGTTTTATATACCATGAGAATTGTGAAATATTTACATCGGTTTTTAAAAGACAGCCAATTTAATGCAATAAAATTATCTGCAGTACTAGATCTTTTCGGTTTACACAAAATTATTCTTGCGGCCCTTTTTTGGATTTTACTGATCCGCTGAGTTAAAGATGATTTGCATTGACTCCAAATGATGCAACCATAATCTAAATAAGGTGTAATGTAAGCATTATAAAACATTTGTTTCATATCATCAGTAAGGAAGCCGTTAATTCTTTTAAGAAGGTAAATCTGTGATGATAATTTTGAACATAATTTTTCAATGTGAATATTCCAGCATAATTTGCTGTCAATATGCAGCCCTAATAGTTTTTGAGACGTTACATTCTCTATCTCTTCATGGTGTACTTGTAATTTTAAAATAGGTGATTGCCGTAGCCTTTGTTGGGAACCTATTAGCATGCATTTCGTTTTAGTTGGATTCAAAATCATATTGTTAAACTTACACCACTCTTCAATCTGAATAAGATCATGTTTCAAACTTTTATTAATTAAATCTACTGAAGAGTTAGTCTTATGTAGAGTTGCATCATCAGCATACATATCAAGGTTTGAGGACAAACCAAGAGGTAGATCGTTAACATAGATTAAAAATAAAATCGGCCCAAGTATAGATCCTTGAGGCACTCCAGAAATAACTGGTTTCATAACAGACAAAACGTTTCCATTTTTTACTGCTTGTTGTCTTTCACTTAAATAAGATCGAAATAAGTTACAAGTGTTATGAGTAAAATGGTGGAGCTTAAGCTTTAAAAGAAGAATATCGTGATCTACAAGATCAAACGCCTTTCTAAAATCAAGGAATACAGTTCCAATCAGTTTACCTTGATCGATATCATTTAGCCAAGAATCGACAAGTCGAATTAGAGCTGTCTTCCGAGGGAGTTAATGCCTATGCACAGGCGTTTGTTAATAAAGTGGCTTATTTTTGTCCGTGACGACCCAAAGTCAGAAAAATACGTAGATTTTATTAAAGGGGGGTGAATATTATCTCTAATTACATCCAACTGGACGAAAATGTCGATTATGTTTTGCCTCCATTGAAAATCATTTAAAACTTGTTCCTTCCACTCTTTGCATTTCATTCGGCAATCACTCCAAAATTATTTGCCTTGTCAATTTATATGTTCTTCTACTTTCAAACCAAATGACAAATTGGTATGAAATAGCTACGTTATTCTTCTTTATCCTACAATGATTGTGAAGAATTTACTCTTAGATACAGTTAGAGTTACAACATCGTGGAATTGACACAGTAAATGGTTTTTGAATGATTTTGGAGTTAAATTGAATGAGTTTGTGGAGTAAGTTTTAAGTGAATTTAATGGGAGGTAATCCAATATCGCAATTTTTATGAGCAAAAGAAGCGATATTGATTATCTCCCTTTAATATGCATACAAGTTCTATAAAAAAGCTTCCTATTTATTCAAGAACCTATCAGACGCTTACAATTTGAATTTTGTCAGTGAAATCGCGATTCTTTTTTAGCTTTATTCATTTTGAGTGATGTTGTTGATTCTATCTATTTCAGTGAGTTTGAAAGAATTTTGAATGAGTGTTTGAAAGAATGAAAGGAGCGTTGAGTGAGAGATTTAGAATGGGTTTGATTGAGATGAATGTTAATATCGCAATGTTTCTAACTGAAGTAGAATCTGGTCCTGAATGATGTCTTTTTCGAAATGTAGAGATACATGTAAGTGTCTGTTTTTACAGAGTGAGAAACAACATCGACTTTCAAAGCTGTGATTAAATCATTGCATCTCCGAGACAGTTGGGGTTTTTTTTCACATGAAAGCTCCCGTATCATATTTAGATAGAAGAAAAAACAGGAACACTGCAAAATCTCATAGAAATAATACCTTCTTATGCGGGTTCCCAATCCCTTTTGCATGCTGGTAAAAAACTATGATGTACAAGTAAAGAGAAATTGGTTAACAATAAGAAATTGATACTAGACCGACGCAAAATCGTTCAAAATCGCTAGCGCATTGCCCAATTAAAGTTATTCAAAAAGCTGATTAATGATCAATGCAAACCGAAACCGCTTTGGATTTCTTAAGCTGACAAGGTTTCGACATATTTCGATTGGTCCACAAAAGACCTTCAGATTTATTTGAATAACAGCACGAATAAAGACAGGTAATAGCACTGCGTCCATTTTTCTTAATTTGAACGAAACGGGTGCTACTTAGATACGATAGCGTATCCCTCCTTTGATAATCTGATGTGAGAGGGATACGACGCGGTCCCTCCCAATTCTATGTTGCAGCGCCCGGAATGATTCACTCCGGGCACTTTAAGGTCAATTTTTGGAACATGTGTTAATGCTAAAAACACTTTTTTACAATCTAAACCTAAACGTAATTTATTTATAAGTCCCAATGAAAATTTATCGCCACAAATTTAAATATCCCAAGATTTTCACTTTAAATTAGTATCACTGTCTGAAAATCATACTTTTTCCCTTCAAAGTCAGCCATTTTGGTTGATGTTATTGAAAATCTCGTGAGTTCTCCCGTTTCCCGCCAAAATTCAGCTAATGAAAAATGAGGTCGCCATATTATGGAGTCATAGTATTTAGTATTAAATGTCCCGAAAGACCCTTAACTTGTAATAGAGAATTAATAAAAGAAAAAAGTTCTATGAATTTTCTTTTGAATTATGCTTATACACAATTACTCACTTAAAAAGGAGAAAATTCTTGAATATTTTTGCTGCATGTTAATCAAAAACAAATTTAGCTGATAAATCAATGATTCTGATGATATTTATTAATCTACATGGTATACAGCGGTAAGATTGAGATCGACTAGTTTGCTCGAACCAAGCCTTTCTGTTCTCCATTTTTCCACATTGACATAGAAAGGAAAGACAACAGGGTTGAAATGATTTTAAATCTCACTTCCTTTTTAAAATGAAAACTTTAGATCTTTTGAACGACATTTTAATTTAGTAGTTCTCAAGGTCCCAATCTTAACAAAATGCTATCAAATGTTCCTATGAAAAGTACATGTATGCAAAATATTTGTAGAAAAAATATAAAATGCCTAGATCTAATACAAGGATTTTAGGGATACAAATATTTGCTTAAAGAGTGATTCGAAGCATGTTAGGCCTATGATAGCTGACCAATATCGAAAGCCAACGTGACCCGTTTAACCGTGATCAGTGGGGAAACAAAACTTGGTAATTACAGCTTTTCAATACACTATTAAGGTTTTCTAGTTACGTCTTGTTGAAAACTTTATATTATTGATAATGAATATGCCGTGGTTTCTAGTTTGCTTTTTTTTTTTATTTTTTATGGTGTTTAACATCGATTTCAACAATCAATCGGTTGTATCTCTGAGGCTAGAGCAACTAACAATGAATTCCTGGTAATTCCCAAACCAGTATTACCATTCATTTCCAAGCCTCCAGCTGCTTTCCCACATAGGTCTACGATTATCGATCCATTGGTGGGAGATAAATAGTCGGAAAGGATGCCGTGACCTTTTGAATGATAGTCCGACTCGCTACCTCTGCGTGGCTGAATATGCGATACAAAATCCCAAAATGGAGACACAATGTCCACAAAAAATTAACTATAAAGAGTACAAAACCCGCAAGCAGCAACCACGAGGTTTTGTTTCCCAAACGTTCTCAACTGATTTTGTCTCACCAAATGACAAAATAATTACACAAACCCGATGGAAATTAAATTCGCTCCTCCCACTTTTTGTTTATCTCGATTTGATTGAAGAATGTATGACGCAACAAAATGACTGACATCATTGATTGACGCGCAGCTCATTTGACCTAGCCTTATTTGATGAAAAAATAAGTCGATCAGTAAAACAGTTATAGTTCATATTCTGACAATTTACGCGTATAACCTTGCGCTCCGCTAACGCTCCGCTTAGGTTATATCGCGTAAATTGTCAGAAATGAACTATAACTATTACGTAAACAAACTTGCTTTGATCATAATGAAATATGAAAATTGAATGAAAAATATTGTAAAGTCACTTAAATTGGCAAGGTAGTAGATAGATACAGGCTACTAGATGCTTCAAATTCAAAAAAGGTTTTGAAAGGTAGGTAAAAATAGCTACTCTGCTTTATACCCAGCACCTGTTTTGACAGCATGGAATAAGTAAACAAAGTGACGTCACAATAAATCACATGATCAACATAACTGTCATGGCCTCCGAACTTCGAATTTGAACAATTGAAAAAGAAAACACTTTTTTAAGAACAATACAAGTGATGTATTGGTTCCTTTATCATTTTTTGCTTTCAAAACTAAGGTAGGTATGACATTAGCTCTTAGATAACCTCTCAATTTGAAAAACAGAAATTTGATAATTGCAACAAAAAACAAATAGGGAGGAAATTGTAGCCCTCGACCGGCAGCATGTCAGAAAGAGGGGTACATTATAGCAGCTAGGTGCTACTCTATAGCATCCTATAAATACATTTCAAAATTCGCGCATCATACTCTTTAAATCTCATTCCATCCATTTAAGGAATTATCAACTTTGTCAATTACAAGATTTTCTAAGCATTAAATTTGTATTAATCGTTGTTATTCGTCGGACATTTCAGACCAGTCGGGTACGTGTACATTCATTTTCGTGTAGGACTCTTTGCTATAAAATATGATTCTGCACTGAGACCAAAACGACGAACATAACAAATAGATTTATAGTAATATATATATTTAACATATAATCTGATTTGTCCATGAAGGCACAAACTCAGAAAAGTGCGTAAATTTTATTGAAGGGGTAGGACGAAATCATTGATAATATTACCTCCCTTGATAATTATTCAAATCTCGCTCATCACTCGCATTCAATTTTACTCCCAAAAATTTCAAACCATTCAACTTATCAACTTCACGAAATTCTTTACTGTAACAATTGTGTATTCACGCCACAAAATGGACGACGGGCAGATAAACTGACCACCAGTCAATTATTCATGCCTCAATAATGTGCAATAAAATCTGCATCCATT
The DNA here is from genome assembly GCA_948146395.1 of Fragum whitleyi. NCBI lineage: Eukaryota > Metazoa > Mollusca > Bivalvia > Cardiida > Cardiidae > Fragum > Fragum whitleyi. The sequence goes on along the minus strand of OX411543.1, from coordinate 59,676,059 downwards.
GATGGTAATGTAATACCCAGTGGTCAGATAGCGTCAAATGTAATTAGATAGGTGTAAATTGAATTTTCAGTCGCATTGACCCCAACAAATTTATTAGCTACCGATGAAATTCAATACTGTCCGCATTGCTTCAGGAATTTGGTGGAAAGATGTTAGCTTTCATCGATAAATATCTTGTAGATAATGGACACATACTATTCCTGGCTGTAAACCTGCCCTGTGTTCAGGATGACAAAACTAAACAAACTGCTTGAAAGTTATATCCGCTTTGCACGGAAGTGCACGTGCAAAGCGGGGTATAATAAGCAAAGAATTTGCACAGTTTTACCACTAAGAACGCAGCCCAGCCGAGGCATTAAACACGATATTTTGGACAGGTATAAACGATTTATACATGTTTTTGAAATCTTCCGTTCTTTCTAGGTATTTGATAGGTTTGAAAAAAAGGTGATTCAACACTAATATTAGTAAAAACAACAACAGCAGCAATATGGAAACAGCAAGAAGGAAAAAAAAAACGCTTCAAGCTAGGCATTTGAAAAAAAAGCAGCTTTGATACATTTCTTCACCTACTCCCCTTTCTTATCAGTTTCTATCATCATCATATGAAACGATTTTATAAAAAGGTATCATAGAAATTAACTTTCAGCCAAATTGTGACACAAAATAATTTAATAGCTACATTAGGTATCCAAAAAGGCTAGCGGGATGTATCAAGTTCGACAGACCGGGTCGACCGGGTCTCGTGGAAAAAAAAAAATGTTTTCCAGCATGCACATTATGGATTTTCTATGTGATTTACTATTGCAAAACAAATGCACATCGTTATGTCCACTACACATTTCATATTGCATATAAAAATTATATTTACAATATCTGCAAAGTCTTCAGCGATTTGGATTCTAAACTGTAAATAAGACGAGTATACGTCCGTTTTGAGTAAAAACTCCATTCTTGAAGCAGACAGAAATGCCAAACGACATTTCCATCATTTGAACCTGTGATTATCAGAAGAACTTGAAACGGAGTAAGTGTAGGTCCTCATCCATAAGCTTGAGAATCAACTCTCCTTTATCTTGAATGAAGTGTTTCGCATGCAGTAAAACATCAACGATTAAGTATCACAACTGACAAGATCAATCAATATCTAATAATCTCAATAGATCTGGTAAGTGGATTTAGTTCAACGATGTCTTGATTTACTTTTTTTGTATGTATATTTTCCGAAGTGGTATTAAAACTCTTAATGACTGCATCTAAAAAAATATTGGCATTTTGAGAACTAAATATAATTTTGAATTGCAGTTTTAAAGACAATGCCAATATCAAAGAGGCTGGATGCCACAATTGATTGGAAATTAACCTTATCAGTTTGGTCTAATTTTCTGAAATGTCATGCGAAGCCATCCGTGAAATTACATGTATAGTTTTTGTTGTTCAGCTTATGAAAGATCAATCGATCTAACACTAAAACAAACAAACGCCTGTGTGTGACATTTTCATCAATTTGACATGTGCGTGAAGGGCCAAAACTAACCAGTCTTGACTGCGCTGTAGTATAATAAGAAGTTTGGCTGACTTTCTAAAGACACTTTTGGACTCTATATTTCTACAAAGTGCAAAAGTGAAAACCCTTGTCAGACTGTGCAGATGCACAGGCTGGCCCGAGATTTTGCTTTGCGCACATTCGAAATTGTTGGAAATGTCACGCACTGGCTCATATCATCCTTTTTTTTAGCTCACCCGGGACCTGTTTTACGAATCATCTTTCGATCTATTTTTGCGTAAGTCAAAAGTTAACGTTGCTTCTACAGTAGTAACTAAAACGAGGAATTCTGCCATGCATTATCACATTAGAATCGTCCTCTAAAGACGATTCTAATGAAATATTGCAAGACAGAATCTAACAATGAATATAAGCAGCAGGTCCGATTTATGATTTTGACTAACGATTGCAATTTTCGTAAGAAGTTTAGTAAAACGGGCCCCTGAGCTCGAAGTGCTGAAGGTGAGCTATTGTGATCGTCCAATGGCCGTCGTCCGTTGTGCGTCGTTCGCAACAATTTCTTTAAGTATCTTCTCCTACTAAATTGATGGGATGTTCTCAAATGAAGTTGGCGGGTATGTCCTTGGGTCAAGCTCTATCAAAGTTCAAATAATCGAAATCCGCCCCTATCTCTAGGAATCAATGTAACAAAAATGGGGAAATATGCAAATCTTTAAAAGTTTTCTTCTCTAAAACCAGAAAGCAGACTTATTTCATAGCATATCTTGTGGACTTACACAAAATTTGTTCAAACCATGACCTTGGGTTCTTATTTGGGGTCTGCTGGCGCGTATCATGGTATACATTAACATTCGGGGCATAACCTTCAAAATGATTCCTCTATGAAACCAGAAGGCAGACAGCATTCATATTCTGAATGTATCATCATCTAGGAGACATCTATATAGTTTGGATATATTTCGACTCTGGGGTATATTATGGCCCAGTCCGATGGCGATTTTTTTTTCAAAAATCTTTTTTCGAAACGCACACAGGTCTCATAGATTTCATACTTGGAATGTGGCATCATCTAGTGGACCTCTACCAAGTTTGTTTGTACCATTGCCCTAGGGACATATTTTGGGCTCCGCCTAAGCGCATCCCAAACATCAAACAAAAACACTCTTCTCTAAAATCAGATGACAGACAGCGATCATATTTGGTATAACCTTATGGGCCTTTATCAGGTTTGTTCATTGCATACCCCTAATAAGCCTCGGTAAACAGAGTTCATGACTTCCGCAATGTTGCGGAAATATAACGGGTTAACTTCTTTTAAAGAAATCGCAAAGTCCATGACACACTACCATGGCTTTAGCCATTCCATCTAGTATGGCCATTAAGGGCATTGCACTTTTTGGGACTACGGCGTGTCTCAAACGAAAAAAAAAAAAAGACAGAAAAAAGTTGTTTTTTTAATACAATCTTTTCATAAATCCCAAAAGGTTTCTTCAAACTCTGCAATGTATTGAAGGCTGTATGATTTTTTAGTTTTATCTAAACCAAAAGGTATGAACCATACTGCGATCAAACATTTTCATGTACATGTTTTTTGTTTCTTTTAAAACTTTTGTATTTGAGAATGTGAAATCCATAAATTTAATGATTACAAGAACTTGTCATTCGGGGCCGAGGTTTTTCGTGTTCAATTGAGAATTTTCTCTAAATTTGAATTCAAGTAAATGTATAAACATTAAGGATGATATTAATAAGTTGCTACTTACCACAATTTTATATAAATTATTTCATGTTCATAAATTTGTTTTAGTATTACAACAGAAATATCTCTTTAATCTCAATTCCAAATTTGAGAAAAAATGAGTTAAGAATGAGAAAAGTTTTATAAACTCGGGGCCCTGACGTGTCTTATGAACCTAGAAAGGACGCACTAGGGAAGACGAAAACTTAAGAGCTTGGTAAAAGAATGGATGTCATAGAACATAAACGTTAGAATTCATATTCGTAAGAGTAATTTTGCCATTCAAAAAGTATTTGCATTACAATCTTTGAATTACATGTACAAATAAAATTGACCAATCCGGGTCGGGGAACCCCGTAAAACCAATATTTGAAAAACAAAATAAGATCAAACCGAGGTTAAACAGATGTCGCATTGCGAGATTAATCTATGCAAGAGAGTATTAAAATTACCACTAAAGCTTTTTAAAAAAGCTACTCAACCTGTTCATATTTATAGGCACTTGCAGCCTTTTTTTCAGTTTAAGCCTCGAAATGGACCCTTTTTACGTAACGGTTCGCATCAATGATCATAATATAAATAGAATAAATCATCTTACCTGTCGGTGACGTCACGAGTAAAGCTAGGGTAACGATGGCCAATAATCCGTTTCGAATTACGTCACAAATTACCTCACTAATCACTGACATCATGTTTCCACTTTAAATCCAAACCATCTGATCATCAACCATATGGTTTTAATAAATATGAAGTCATGTTTATACATAAGTCACAATTTATAAATAGAATTGTATCAATCACTTTGAATCACATACAACTAGTAAAGAATAAATTCCATAGAAATAATAGGTCCACTGGGTAAACGAGATGTTATCAATCATAAGATCTATTCGATAATGAAACCTGTTAGGAACAATATTAATAAAACGTAAAAATCGTGAATCAAAATATTATCTTCCGAATCAAATCACTCCGCACTAAATCCCTATGGACAATCGTTTTGTACAGAAAGCAGGCGCCGAAATATTCGAGTTTAATCTTCGAGATTTCATTTAAATCCGTTTTGTCATTTGAGAAAAAGTCCCGCTGTTTGAGTGCGATGTTCTTTCTATGTTCATGACAAAACATCAATTATCTGCATTGTATTATTAATGAATGTATTGTCAATTACAAATTAGAATTGTTTCAAAAAATGATTCTGGTTACCAGCCATTGTCGTCGCTTTTAAAGCACCGAATGTGTAATGATATTATAGTTTAAAAGGTACATCGTAAAATGACATTTTGGGTGCTTTTGGAATGATTTTGGAATGATAATGAATGCTTGTTTGGAGCGAATTGAGACCAAAATTCCAGAGATATAATTCAATATCGCTTATTTCGTCCACGATGGACGAAATTAGCGATATTGATTATCTCCCTTTAAAAAGTTTACTCACTTTCCAATGTCTGCATCTTCACGTACCGATCAGATGCTTTAAAATCCACACCTGGCAAAAACATCGTTAAATAATTTGATACATTTCAACAAAATTTCGATCGTTATGAAAGATTTCGAAATGTTCTAAACGATTTCTGAGCTTTTGTGAGTGATATGAGTGAGTCTTTGGACTGAATGAGTGGTGCACTGAGTCACCGATTCAGCATGGTTTTGGCTAAGTTGAATGTCAATTTCACGATGTAACTAACTGTACATGACAATCTCATGGAATACATTTAGCTTGTGTCTGATTTTTCCAACAGTTTCACATACGCAAATGTTAAGGTTCAGATCAGCCTGTGTTCCCGCACAGGCTGAACAGATTCTTAACTCTGCGCCCATAGGATGTCTACGAGCCTGTAGTCTCTGTTCATAACCAGGCCCATGACTAAAAATTATTCTGAATGCGCTAAGAGATTGTCTAGGCTGCTCCATGTCTTTCCATCACGCACACATGAAATAGTTGGAAATGTCACCCCGGATCAATATTGACGTAGTTCGATGGGTTAGCACAAGAGCATATCGATGGCACAGCGCGAAACAGTTGTAACTCCCTATAAACATATAGGGAGTTACAACTGTTTCGCGCTAAGCCATCGATATCATGGTCCTGTAAATGCTAAAGACACGTACTACAGTCTTCGCGTGGACCCCTCCGCCTAAACTCATTCCACGAATAATATAAAGTTAGTAATATCGTGAATTGCATCTATCCTCACTCAAACCAGTCTGATTTGATTTGATTTGAATTGGGGTTTAACGTCGCTTTCAATAATCTCTCAGTTATATCGCGACTACTGAAGCACCTAACGATATATTCCTGGTATTTCTCACACCAGTACTACCACCACACCCCTTTCCTAGCCTCCAGTTGCTATTCCACATAGGTTTACGATTATCTACCCATTGGTGGAAAAGGATAAGTGCCGCGGCCGGGGATCGAACCCTTGCTAATATAGACCCCTTGATTAGAGGTCCAGCGCTCAAACCAGTCTAAACAGATCGCTCAGCACTTTTTCATTCTTACACCTTCCACTCACTCAAATCGTTCAAAATGCTAAAAACAACTTTTAAAAACACACCGAAATGCTTAAAACACTCAATAACCATTCCATTACTTTAATGTGCCGAACTGATTTGGTATGTGAAGACATGCCTATAACAGAAAGCGATATCTTAAAATGAACGAAATTTGCGATATTTTATCAAACCTTTAAACCTAGATCATCACACAGAATTTCATTCCGAATTCGTTCTAAATTAGTTCACATGGTCAATTTCACGATGTCACAATTGAAACGTGCCAGCGTATACGCATTACCCGATCACAGTCTGCACCGTACAGTCAATTTGAACAATGATTTCTGATGTAGAATAGATGCAGTAAATTAGAAGAATACAGTTAACAACATCGTGAAATTGACAAGATGAATGATTTGGTAATGATTAAGGAATGAAATTGAATGAGTATGTGGAGCGAGTTTAGAGTGAATTTAATGGGAGGTAATCCTATATCGTAAATTTTGTTCAAGATGAACAAAATTTGCGATATTGTTTACCTCCCTTTAATAAAAAAAAACATTCAAGTTTTATAAATGGCTTCCTATTTTCAAAAACCTATGAGACGCTATAATTTGAATTATGTTAGTGAAATCGCGATTTTTCTCAATCATAATTTAATTTGAATGACCTTGATTATTCTATATATCTAAATGGGTTTGAGCGCTTTTGAATGGTTTGAGTGAGTGTTTGGGATGAAAGAATGGAGCGCTGAGTGAGCGATTTAGAATGGTTTTGAATGGGATGAAAGTCAATTTCACGATGTAACTAACTGTACTTCAACTTTAGTGAGGGGGCGTCAAGATAGTTCACTCCCGTTTTGTGGACATTCTAGGTGGTCCACACTTCAAGGCCCGATTGCATAACAAAAGTTTAGTGCTACAGTTAGTAACATCGTGAAATTGACATTAATCTCGATCAAAATCATTCTAAACCGCTCACTCAGCGCTCCATTCAAAAACGCTCAAAATGGCTTATATATATATATATATATATATATATATATATATATATATATATATATATATATATATATATATATATATACCTACAACTACCTTCAAAATTAACAAAACAAGAACAGAATCGCGATTTCACTGTTATAATAGAAATTTGAAACGTCGGATTGGTTCTTGAAGAAATAGGAACCTATTTAAAGAACTTCTATGCATATTGTATTAAAGGGAGGTAAAATATATCGCAAATTTTGTACATCCTGAACAAAATTTTCGATAATGGATTACCTCCCATTTAATTCACGCAACACTCGCTCCACACACTCATTCAATTTCATTCCTTAATCATTCCAAAATCATTCACCTTGTCAATTTCCCGATGTTGTTAACTGTATCCATATGGTTTACCACGAGGTTAGCGCTAAACTTTGTTATGCAATAGGGTCCAGGAAATAAGAGACAAGGAGAAATTGCATTTTTTTCTTTTTTCCACAATATTTTCTCAAGTGTAAGATCAATAGGGCGCATGGTCCCGAGACTTTTGGAGAAAGATAAGTGTATTTGTTTTAAATGCTTCACAAGAAAATGAAATTATCTAGTTAAAGGTAAAATTTGAATGCAGAATTATTACATTATTATGTATATAAAAAAAGAATACCGACTGTCATAAGTAAACGGAGATTTGCAATATACGTGTACTTTTTTAAAACCAAAATCGCAAAATCTTTTACTAATTGAAGTTATTGCTTTCTTTTAAGCGTGAAAAAAGGCTCGTTTTTCACCAAAAAGTTGCAATATACGATAAGTTACCCCTCACGCGAAAAGGAGTCGTCTAGGAACTCCGTTAATCAAATATTTGAAAAAGACATTCGATCTTGTACAGGGCATACAGAGGTCGCATTCCAAAAATTCTTTCATTGGAAGGTAGATCGATCATTCTTAAGATAAATTAGGAAATTATCGAAGCGCGAAAAGTTTTGATCCTGGTCAGCCTGCACAGTCCTTGCAGTCTGATCAGGATCGACACTTTACGCACTACATATATGGTCATTTTCGCGTGACGGGTCACAATTATAATTATAGTCACAAAAGGCCTTTTCAAATCATTTACCCAATGGCTCAATTTAGCTTGCAACTTCAAAAATAAAAAGGTAGAGATAAATGTCTGTAAATTAGGTTTAAAGTTTTCAAGATAAGGATATGTTTATTTTTGATATTTATCTGTTTATATCAATAACATATGGTCCATCCTTCTTTAATCCATTTATCAATATTTAAATCTTATGAATGAGTGACTTGGAAAAATAGAGCAAATCGAATGATATAAGATGCAACCACTTATCGGGGTTTGAAAAACATCATCATTGCTGTGCATGTATACCTTAAAATGAATCGATAAATAACCATATTTTTATATCCTTACTTTTTCTTCTTTATCTTTTTAATTGCTTTTGTTTCATTTTGCAAGGGTTGAGTTTGATGCAATATTTTTCTGTTAATCACAAAATTGCACCCCAACCATTTTTATCTAATTTGTCAAAGAAAAAAAATAAATAAAACCATTTTGAAAGAGGTGTTAAATTATACCATTTTATTGCATTTGTTCTCATTTTTTTTTTTTTTTTTTTTTTTTACTGAATTGTTAAAACCCAAATGTAGATTCATGTTAACAATGCTGTAAAAGGGAAATAATAGGACAAGTATAAACAGGAAAGAATTTTCGGAGAAAGAAGCAACAAAATTGTACAAATTTAAATCTCTAAGTAGTCCTTGTCAAGTATTGTTTTTGAATTGAAAAGAAAAGAAAACTATGATTTCTTTACAAGTAGAGACTTTAATGTATAGGAATTTTAAAAACCAAAAAGATGGAACAATTCTAAGAGTTAAGAGTTGTAATTTTGTTTATCTAATAATACTTATAATTATTATTATCATTTGCTTTTATTTTTCAATTTCGTTAGACTAAATTGAATATTTAACACTATTAATATCACTTTTTATGAACAAACTGTTTCAAATGATTCACAAACATATTAATAGACAAATAATATTCCAATAAACATTCCCAATAACAAATCAACCTCAAATTGGCACGTTATTTCACTGGGACAGATCATAAAGCTAGGCGGTTATAACAAAATGGCATACGTTTCCTACACCGTCCTAGCCTTACTATCGAATACGCGATATTAGAAATATTTTCCTGTCGTCTGCTCTCCACACGGGATGCTTCCCGTAACCGAAATCTATCCTCTATAATCTATACAGTCGTGGAAGGCGAAACCTTTCCGTGATTATAGGGTATTGATGACCTAACCTTTGGTATTTTTTCTGTTTACTCTTTTAATTTTTAGCATTTTCCCCGATCAAAAACACTCCAAATTGCGTGTTCAGCGCCCCATTCAGTGCATTTGACTCACTCACTCGAATCACTCAGATTCACCAAAAGTCATTCCATTATTTTCTTGGCTATTGTATCAGTCTGATTGGTGCGTAAAGACACACGAACAAAACATCGCGTACATTTTTACAAGGTAGTGGACGAGATTAGCGATAGTGTATTACTTCCCTTTAAAATCATTCAAAAATCGTTCCTCCCGCTCATTCAATTTCATATTAAATCCTTTCAAATTAAATTTATCATTTCAATTTCACGATGTTCGTAACCGTATACTAGCTGTGAACCAACAGAGGAAGTAAGCTTCCTACAGTAAACAACATCGGGAAATTGACAAGGTGGATGGTTTTATAGTGACTTTGGCAGGGGTGTGGAATTCCCATGCCCGACTTGTCCGACTCTGGCTTTTGTACTTGAGAACAAGTAAATTTTTCTAAGCCACTTGTCCAAGGATAAGTAAATACCAGGGAAAATCTTGGAATGTTACTTAAAAGAATTAGAGAGAAATCATCCTAATATTCATATCTTAGGGTAGAAAACATTGTTTTTAATGAAGATAATGCTGGATACCAGCATTTTCTTCATCAAAAGGCAATGCTTTTTTTCCCAAATTTTTCTATTTACTCTTTAGCGGACAATGGGTGAGTTTTATGTAAAATTAAAGGGGGGGGGGTATCCAATATCAATTACCACCCTTTAATAAGATATGTATTTAAGTTCTATAAATAGCTTCCTATTTCTTAAAGATCCAACAAGAACCTTACAATTTCAATTATGTCCGTGAATCGCGATTTTTCTCTATATATTGTCATTTTGAATGTAATTGTTGATCTGATCTTTTGTGGTCATTTTGGGCGTTTTTGAACGGTTTGAGTGAGTGTTTGGAGTGAATTATTGACGTGAAGAGTGAGCGATTTCGAATGATTTTGATTGAGAAGAATATATCCCATGGCTGTAACCACCAATTCCTGTTTTCGTTTGTGCGTGAGGTGCTCCTCGTTTCCTCCTACAGGTAATAACATCGCGAATCTGACATGCTGAATGATTTTGGAACCATTTTAGAATGATATTGAATGGGTGCGTTAGGCGTAGTTTTGAGTTAAATTGAAGGGAGGCTAATACAGTAAGTTACATCGTGAAATTGACATTCAACTCAATCAAAACCATTCTACATCGCTCACTCAGCGCTCCATTCATTCATTCCAAACACTCACTCAAACCATTCAAAAACACCCAAACCGATTGAAAAACATAGAATCAACAACGTCATTCAGAATAAATTTTGATAGAAAAAAATCGCGATTTCATTGACATAAATCAAATTGTAAGCGTTTTTTTTAGGTTTTTGAAGAACTAGGACGATATTTTTTGAACTTGTATGCATATTTTAGCATATTTTATTAAAGGGAGGTAATTAATATCGCAAATTTTGTTCATCCAGAACAAAATTTGTGATATTGGGTTACCTCCCATTAAATTTACTCAAAACTCGCTCCACACATTCATTCAATTTCATTCCAAAATAATTCTAAAATCATTCACCTTGTCAATTTTACGATGTTGTTAACTGTACATATCGTTAATTTCGCCCAAATTTGAAGAAATTACACAGAAATTATTACATCCCTTTACAAAAAATTAACGTACTATTTTTTTCTATTTGTGTATCTTTTTGTGCAATTCAGACGCTTTGAAATCCACATACAGTTAACAACATCGTGAAATTGAAAAGGTGAATGATTTTGGAATGATTTTGGAATGAAATTAAATGAGTGTGTGGAGCGAGTTTTGAATGAATTTAATGGGAGGTAATCCAATATTGCAAATTTTGTCAAGGATGAACAAAATTAGCGATATTAATTATCCCCCTTTAATGAAATATGCATACAAGTTCTTAAGATAACTTCCTATTTCTTCAAGAATGTATAAGACGCTTGCAATTTGAATTATGTCAGTGAAATCGCGATTTTGTCTCGGCATTTATTATTTTGAATGACGTTGTTGGTTCTATCTTTTTCAGTGGGCTTGGGGCGTTTTTGAATAGGTTGAGTGAGTGTTTGTAGTGAATGAATGGAACGCTGAGCGAGCGATTTGGAATAGTGTTGATCGAGATGAATGTCAATATCACAATGTTACTAACTGTATTATAATTTAATTGTGTAATGATATTATCGATTCGAAGGAAATGTTGATCATTGTGAACGGTTCGAAGAGATCATGAACATCTTGACACGTTTCTGAATGGTTTAAGTGAGTTTTTGGAATGAATGAAAGTAGCGATGGGTTAGAGGTTTAGAATGGTTTTGATCGATATGAACGTCAATTTCACGATGTTACTAACTGTACTTAGCAATGAAGGAAAAGTATCCACATGTGGAATATTTAACATATCGTAGCATGTAAGCGATATCCAAACAATTATCCACCATGTTGTTAAACAGGAAATTTCGCCAGATGATATTTCATGTGTAATTATAAATGATATTTTTCACAGAAATAACGGGAAAATATATTTCCTACAATCGCTTTCAACAATTTCAAAACTGTGAACCGTCAAACGAAGATTGGCCATCTTGGTAATTCTTAAAGAATCGATCCTTCTCAGACTGAGCGGATTGTGAGGTCTGATCGGCGTCGAAACTTTTGGAAATTTGGATAGTTTTGTAAATCTAGAATGGATCATTAATTTATCCTATTAAAATGCATCTACGGTATGACCTCCACAAGATCTAAACTCTGCTTTCATATTTGATTTACATTTACTGAGTTCCCATATGATCTTGCTTCGTGTGACGGGTAACATTTTTCTATATAAATTTTTTATATAAATGTGACCGGTCAAGCGAAATGGGGCCTATTAGATGTGCGTCAAAGGTCGATCCTTGTAAGACTTGGCGGACTGCGCAGATTGACTAGGGTCGAAACTGTTCACACTTTTCTTATTTTCTGAATTAAGAATGATCAATCTACCTTTCTGTGAAAGATTCTTTGAAATGCGACCTCTGATTGTCCTGTACTGGAGTCAATCCCTTTTTTAAATGATTATTTTGCGGAGTTTCCAGATGGCCCCTTTTCGCGTGACGGGTCACAAATGGATATTTTGGCCTATTCTATATAAGCCTGTGCGTGACATTTCAAACAGTTTCACACGTGCGCGAAGCCTCTGGCCAGCCTGTGCAGCCGCACAGTCTGACCAGAGTCTTCACTATGCGGTATGTAGATAAATAAGGTTTGGCACCCTCTCCGGGCAATCAGCAAATATTCTTATTACTTTGTTTGGTTATCTAGACAGCGCAAAGTATGACCATCACACACATTTGTAAATTGCTGGAAATGTCGCGCAAAACCCCATATTTTATTTGGAATAAATATGGACTCACTGCAACTCTTACAATAGTCAAAGGTCTCTAGCACAAAAGACATATCGGCGGACAACCTAAAGTATAATGAAATGATATTCCACCCAAAACTTTTAATAAATTAATTGGAATCACCTTATATTGTTGTATATCCGTTTGATTGAAAAGAGGAATATCAAGAAACAACCGAGAAATGTTGATAGCTTTTATCTTAGTTCATGCTTTTCACAGCATATTCCTGTTATGGCAGACAAAATATGCCAGGATATGCCTTCACTAAATAACAGTCTGATCTAAGCCAATACGGCCCATTTTCTACTAAGTTACAGTGCGAAAATGTTGAGTCAGACTGGATGAATTTTTTCTTGAATTGCCAGTTTGTTTAAAATAAAATTCAAATTCAGCAGTATAAGGTTAATGTTGCATTGCTGTTAGTGAAATCGTTAAAATTGAGATTCACCGCAATCAATACAATACTAATTGCTTACTCGGTGCTCCATTTATACATTTCAAAAACTCACTCACAGCACTCACAAACTCTCCGAAATCGGTTTAAAACACTTCGAAATCGCTAAAAACAATTAACATTTCATTTGAATCTATAAAATAATTTCATTATTATATTGACGGGTGTTGTTTTTAAATCGTCAGATTGTTTCGTGAAATCAGAACAACAACAACAATAACAACAACAGAAAAGCTAGAAGAGTTGTTAAAAGAGGGGCTTTGCGTTTTATAAAATATCTTTTATTTCTCCCATTCGGACGAAAAAGCGATATTTTATTAACTCCCTTTAATTTCATTGAAAAATCTTCCTCCTTCACATTCAATTTCATTCCGAAACCATGCCAATATCATTCAACTTGTCAGATTCACGATATTTCTAACTGTAATAGGCTTGCAAATTCTGACAACGAATGACATGTAAAGCTATCACGCAATGAAAAGTCACATGGGAAGTTTGACGACTTTTACTCTGCAAGCAAAGCTTTTTACTTTCTTTGTAGAAAAGCTTACCTTTGACAACGTGAACGATCTTGGAATCATTTCGGAATAGTATTTAAAGAGCGGTCGAAGCGAAGTTTGAATTCAATGAAACGGGGAGGGGGAGGTTAACATAACTCTAATATTGATAATTTAAATTACAGTTATTGTTTTACATATCGTGAATGAAACCTACTTTTCCGTTGTCTTCAAGGACCTAACAGACTCTTTTTAAAAACAACACCAGTCATTAGAATCGTACAGCGATTTAATCGATATGAATGGAATGGTGATCGCTTTGAATGATTTTGACACGTTTTAAAAAGATTTGGTTTTTAGAATGATTAGAGTTAGCGTTTTGAATGCCAAGAATTGAGCGTTGAATGTCGAATTATTTAGAATGCTTTTGATCGGAATGATTATAAACTCCGCGATGTTGTTGTAATGTGCCAAACCTGAACGAATGACTATAATTCTTTCAGACTTTTGCTGTAGAGCTCAGAGTCTAAAACTTGCCTCCTTACTAGATATGTTTTTTCATCAGTAATTTCTGGTTGACCTTTGTTATGTCGACTCTCTTCTGCATAATTTATTCAGTGAGTTGTCGGATTGCGATTTACACTTATTGAGTAGCTTTGGAGAAAGGGTCTCAAACAGACAGTTGAAAGGGTTGACTGTCGGCCTGACTGTACCCTTGCATATCGATGGAGACGAAGCCGCCACCTTAGCGCAGTTGGTGAGGCTTAGAACTTCAAATAATGGGTAAACATGTTTGATTGACGGCGGCACACATGTCTTCCGATACCAATTTTTGTCCCATTAATTGGTGGGAACTAGCAAACCATTGTAAGATTAACTGCTAAAGTCTCGGAAGGAGGTAGAACCTTTTAGAAACATGCCAGGAAGACATGGTTAGGTATATAGCTGCCGTAATCCTTTCTTTTCAATTCTTTGATTGGCAATAGTAATGATCGTGCCACTTATGGGATTACCAAAAAGCAGTAGCTCATGACAATGGGTTCAACATTTCATGATAAATGAGAAAGGTCACTTTGAAAGCATGTAAATATTGTATATAAAGATTGTTTCATAAGTCTTTCTGATTGCTTTGATGTTCGAACCCCTTAAAATCGCCTCTTTGAGGCGATTAAAATGGGTTCTAACGACATAAAATTTAAAATTACACAAATTTTCGTTAAAGAATAGCCACTTTTTCAGAGATTTTCCTTTTTTATGATGAGCACTTAATAAAATTTGTCGCTAAATAAAAGTAGCGCTCTAGCAATATAGACTGTATGTTAAATTTCAAAAAATGTTTATCTAGTGGAGCCTGCAAACGCAAGGACAGAAATAAATAATAATAATAATAATAATAATAATAATAATAATAATAATTATAAAAATAATAATAATAATAATAATAATAATAATAATAATAATAATAATAATAATAATAATAATAATAATAATAATAATAATAATAATAATAATAATAATAATAATAATAATAATAATAATAATAATAATAATAATAATAACGTACACTTTAAAGACGTTAATTGAAATATTTAATTTTGCTTAAGTTATAAAACAGTATCGGTCTTGGCTCTTAAGGATAATGTTACATTTTATGAGATAATCATTAGGTGCGTGCATTATTTGGCAATTATGAATATCCAATATAACGATCATGGTTTTGCGATCCTTATCCTAATATAATAATTAAATTGATTCACTGGGGTTTACGCCGCTTTTAACAATATAAAACTCATACACTGAAACGAACTTCTAAAAGGCCACTCGGTTTTTGCTGAAAAAGTTATATTTTCTTTGGTATCTGAAATGCGAAAAAGGCGAATTGTATTAGAAAAATCATTAAGGGAGAATCTTCAATTAACTTCGGCCTGAAAAAATGTGAGGAAAGCAGCGAATTTGACGGGAATCCAAGAGTACCCCTGATTTCTAAATTAACATTGGTCGGTGGGGTAATTGGGGTAATTTTAACATTTTTTGCTTGTGAGAGTTACAAAAAATCACAATGTTATTTTCTTCAGTGATTTTGGATCTGACACACAATAGTCATCGAAGTTTGTCTTTTTTAGGATTAAATTTCGCGTATTTCTAAGACCGAAAATTTGAAAATCTTCGAAAATATGCAACTTTTGTGACTTTCGAATTGATGGGTTCTTGTGTTTGACCGTTTGCTACAGACACCAAGGACAAAAGTTCGAATCCATTCTTCTTTTTGAATACGCTTAATTGAACGGTCTTTCATATGGGAATAAAAGATATTTCATTAACTGACTACAGATATGTTAAACTGTGACAAATGTAAGGTGGCCGTTTAGAAGTTCGTTTTAGTGTATTTTGGTGGCTGGAGCACATATCACTGTAGTTCTTGTATTTCTAACACAAGTACTACCATTAAATGAGCCAGTGCGTGAAATTTCCAACAATTTTAAATACTCGCAAAGCAAAGACTCTGACCAGCCTGTGCATCCGCACAGTCTGTCCATAGCCTTCACTATGCGTTAAGTAAACAGATAAGGCCCCAGAGCATCTGTGGTCCATCAGGTAACTTAATTTTTTTAGTATGTGGCTGTCTACACTACTCAATGTTTGCACCTCACAAAATATAAAATTGTTGGAAATGTCACGCACAGGCTCAAATCATTTCCTAACCTCAAGCTGCTATCCCACATAGGTCTTCGATGATCAACCCATTGGTGGGAGACAGTCAGAATGGATAAGCGAATCGAATCCGGCACCTTAAGTTTGAAAGTCCGACGCGCTACCAACTGCGCTCGCAATAGAATATTCCTTGATTTCATTGAGGTATGAAACTGAGAACCTTATCGCACAGTATGAATACGCATGGGGTATTCATACAATAGTATGACTAGGTTTTTAATTTCATACCGCTATGAAAGCAGCAAATACCCTTTTCATCTATGATTATTTAATTTCATAACGCAAATTTGTAAAGATTTATCCAAATAAGATTTCTTTTGGGTATATTTTATGCAGAGGCTTAGAAAATACTTGCCTACTCAAAATTGCTTTCACTGAGTAATGAAACATATTTTTTATCCAATCAGTTTTCACGAATCTTGATAGACACAACTAAAATTAAACCATTGTGAAATACATGACGATCTTGAACCAGGGAGATTTTACATTAAAATTAATTACGACAAACGTTTGTGCAGGGGTTGTGCTACGTTAAATGTGGCCGGTACATTTATAATCTAGATCTAATACATAATATATTGTTGTTCAAATAATTATCATCTTCCGGGGCATTTAAGGTGGCAATGGACAGTCGCTTCCCGACTCCTTAAACCGGAAATGGGTTTTCGTTTATTTTACGGCTCTTTTTGCGCGTTGTTTAAAAAGACCGGTTTTCGTAAGATTCTGCTTATGGAAATAACGTAGAATAATGATGGTAAAATTTATAACTTAGCTTCTTTTCAACATTTGATATCAACTGAATGACTGGATCATTAAATTTAACAATAAAAATGCGTCAAAAGCGTCATTCAATTAGGAGAGGTCATTGTAAAATAACGAAAAACTTTCTTATTTACATGGAAAGGTATGCTGAATTTTTTACCAAATAAAGGAAAAATATGGGGTTTAAACATATCGGAAAACAAGAAAAAATCATTGGGTAATTTCTTCAAAAAAATAGATTTTGTGGCATTTTTACCCTGTAAAATTACAAAAATAAGTGCATTTTTAACTTTTGAAGGCAAATTGTGCAAATGCAGTTGATCAAAGAGAAATTTTCTTGGCAACAGCCATTGTGTACATGTATAAGGTCTATCAAAATGTATTTGTTTTATAGCTATAAGCTAGTACTTAGTTTATACTAAACCTAAAACGAATATTAACGTTTTACTGAAAAATGGCCAATACCACTCAAGGGCAGATAACTCTAGCATGAAAACGAGCATGGAAAGGTACCTTCAAATTTTGATATAATGACTAGACAATGTTAATCTACAACATATGTGAACAAGAAAAAAATTCATTGGGTGGAAAAAAATGACGCCATGTGTCCATTGCTACCTTAACTAAAATGCTTTACTAGACAAAGTAATTCTCTTTTCTAAAAGAAGACAAATCTTTATTTTCAAAAGTCAATAAATAGTCTGATTTAACATGTAGATAAATCTGGAATTTGTCAATCGATATTTGCATGTATACAGAACATTGCCAGCTTAGTTGGTAGTTTGGAATAAAGCATGCGTAATTCAAACGCATAAAGAATGATTATTACTACTAGTCTTACATTATTTAAAATTTTATGTCTTTGATTTTGGTGTTTATTTTTTACTATTTTTTTTTGTTTCTTTTTTAAATTGGAAATCCACTTCATAAACAAAATAAAAATGACCTGTTGATTAGTCTCCAAAACAAACAAACATTTTTTCTTATCCTTTTTGAAATCATAAAAATCTCTTAAAAAGTGTCGTGAGATAAAATTAAACCGTTGATGAAGATTGTCGTATTCAAGCGTCCCCGAAATTAAGTTTCGATTTCAAGCGTCTGTAGATCCTGTTTAACTTCATCGGGAAAATGAGATTGCTTCTGTATTCGATTTTTTCTTATTAGATTAAATTTTAACGTTAGACTTTTTGCGCGTTTCTTCTCAAATCAGTTAAATGCTAAAAAGCTTGTTTCTTTTTCGACCCTTCAATTCTATGGATAAACACAAATTGTTTAAACCCGACTTCGAATAAGACATTGGCAAATGATACAATGTAGCTGTCAAAAACTCAAAATAATAAAATTTAGTATTTCAAACAGATAATATATATATATAATACGTACTTAGTGTGTTATATGAAAAAAAAATATCTAACGAGGTTGGGAGAATTGAAAATTGTCGAGGCTCTGCCGAGACAACTATCAATTCTCACAACCGAGTTAGATATTTTTTTAATACAAGACACTAAGTACGTATTATATTCATCTTATAACCTCTTTTTGTCCACTTTTCGTCGATTTTTTTTTAACAGAAATGCAAGTTACTAAAAATAACCGCATTATATCATTGTTCTAAAAATGACTATGTGATATCATAAAAAATATCATACGGGATGTTATGAGAACAGGCTATTCTGATATTCGACAGTGAAACCAGTCTACACCCGACCCGAAAGCGGACGAGAAATAAGTTGGTCCATTGTTTCATGTATTTACTGCAACCGTGTATGAAAACCCTACTAACGG
The DNA here is from genome assembly GCA_948146395.1 of Fragum whitleyi. Lineage (NCBI taxonomy): Eukaryota > Metazoa > Mollusca > Bivalvia > Cardiida > Cardiidae > Fragum > Fragum whitleyi. Next base: position 59,657,341 of record OX411543.1, on the reverse strand, counting down.
GGATATTTATGTAGTCTATTTAAGATGATATAGGAGTAGTTGTCTCTACATTGAATTGTTAAATTTTCGTAGGACTGATAAAACCTCGTAGCTTCAGCTTTAAAAAAAATCCGAGGCTTTGGTAACTCATCAATAAAGTGTGTTTACTTATGCTAAGAACGTTAATCCGTTTTAATTTACGATACAGTTATAAACAAATGTTAACAATACATGTTATTGCTGATAAACTTTTAAAAGAATCCAATGTATTAAAACGTAAAGTAGTCTCATGACGTCACAGCTAAGCCTTGTCCCGTTAGTTCAATAATAACTCAGAAAAAGGGCTTTAACTGGTCACTCGTACAAGAAGATAATAGGAAAGGATTTTGTATTCACATTTTTTTCAACGTTCGGAAGTTTAAACATTCTATTATAAATAAAAGTCACCCGGTATCAATTCTTAATACGACCATAATTGTAAGTTAATTTATGTCAACACAACATCAAGAAGCGATTAAATGGAGACTTAACATGTTAATGGCGCAGTTAAGATGCGATTAAATATCGATAAAAATGTCCCTTTTATTAAACTTTTCGAATAGACTGATCTACAGTTAACAACATCGTAAAATTGACAAGGTGAATGCTATTAGAATGGTTTTGGAATGAAATTGAATGAGTGTGTGGAGCGAGTTTTGAGTGTGTTTCATGGGAGGTAATACTATATCGCAAAGTTTGTTCAGGATGAACAAAATTAGCGGTATTGATTACCTCCCTTAAATAAAATATGCATACAAGTTCTATATAATAGCTTTTTTTCTTTAAAAACCTATGAGACGCTAACAATTTGAATTATGTCAGTGAAATCGCGATTTTTCTCTATCAAAATTTATTTTGAATGACGTTGTTGATTATATATTTTTCAATGGGTTTGAACTTTTTTGAATGGATTGAGTGAGCGTTTGGAATGAGTGAATGGAGCGCTGAGTGAGCGATTTAAAATGGTTTTGATTGAGGTGAATGTCAATTTCACGATGTAACTAGCTGTAATAGGTAAGGCGGTCTATATGTTAGTGGCGCAGTTAAGATGCGATTAAATATCGATAAAAATGTCCATTTCATTAAACTTTTCGAATAGACTGATCTAATAGGTAAGGTGGTCTATCAAGGCGCACGTGATTGTAAGGAGTTCATGTCTCAACATGTGATACAGTTAAGAACACTGTTAACCCTTTCCTGTTTTACAAAATTTTGGACCTGTCCAAATTCAAAGGTTTTGCAGACGAAAATTTAAAGTGGATTTAATTTGAAAAATAACCATTCAGTAGGGTAGAAAATAGTGTGGAAAAAGAAGAAATTGCTATTCAGAAGCAATTTCTTCTTTTTTCACACTGTTTTCTCAATCATAAAATAACAGGCACGTAAAAAGCAGAGATTAAACAGAAAAGGGTTAAAGGCAAATCGCATGAGTAAGGTTGGAAATTTTGCTCCCCCGTCGTTTCCGTATTGCGTACGTTCTGTGTCAGTTTGGCAGTTGAACTGGACCATTAAATTAAGAAGATGGACGATTCAGAAATTAAATTGAATAAGTATGATGGGTAAGAAAGGGAAAGGGAATATCGCCGTAATGGGCGATAACCTGTTACATTTAGTTACAGCATGAAAATGACATTCATCTCAATCAAAACCTTTCTTAATTGAACACCCAGCTATCTTTTCGTTGAATCTAAAGACTCACTCTAACCATTCAAAAACGCTCCAATATGACTTAAAGCATAAAAATAGTTACAGATAGAAAAAAAATCCTCATTTCAATGACAGAATTGAAATTGAAAGCGTATGATGGTTCTTGAAAAAAAATGAAGCTATAGACAGAACTTGTATGCATCTTTTATTAAAGGGAGGTTATCAATATCGCAAATTTTGTGCATCTGGAACAAAATTAGCGATATTGGACTGCCTCCCATTAATTTCACTCAAAACTCTCTCATTGCACTCATCAAATTTCATTCCAAAATCATTCCAAAGTCATCCTCCTTGTTAATTATACGGTGTTGTTAGCCGTTCACCGCCTTCTGATAAAATGTCTTTCCTGTACTTCAAATATTTTTTTGTGTCCTCAATAACCAACCGGAGGCTTTCAAATACTTGCCATCTAATGACATCATGGAACGTTCAGATGAATAGAGAATAACATGTTAGTGTCTTTAAATATCAATGTTACCTGGTCCACGTCTGAAGAATTTAATCATGACGAGGCTTTGCCGAGGCATGGGACTTTCTCACTGCCGAGACCAGATAACATTGATATTTTAAGACACTGACATGTTATTCTATTTATCATGCAACCTTTTTGCGCTTGATTGTAATAAACTCTTAAAAATCAAAGAAATTCAGGTGAAAGTGTATGCATTTTATTTCTAAAAACAGACTGCCTGATATCATGTTATTTTATCAGATTGGTGATATCAGGTCAAAACAGGCTGCATAGTGACAGTGAAAAATGCTATTTCTCTACCATTTCTTTATTTAAGGCGATATGAATGTTAACAATATTTGCTTGACATACTAGACACAGGCAATTGTTTGATATGGCGAAACTTAAAAAATAATGGTCCATCTTTATAGTTATATAATAAGAGGTCTTATATTTCATATAGACGGGCCATGTATAGTTTTTAGGTTTCACGATATATTAAAAAATGCCTGTGATACCAGAAGGGGAAAAGTTCTGATATATAAATGTACATCCACAATTATGATTTTTGTCTTTTTTTTGTTAAAAAAACAGCCAAAAAAAGTGAAAAAGATTACAAGAGTATGTTACCATTTTTTTTACTATTTTTGGATATTATAGCATTACTATGAATGCATGTATGCAGTTGACAGCATCGTGAAATTGACAATGTGAATGGTTTAAGAATGATTTTGGATAAAATTAAATGAGTGCGGTGTGTGAGTTTTGAGTGAAACTAAAGGAATGTCAGAAATATCGCTAATTTTGTTCAGGATGAACAAATTAGCGATATTGATTACCTTCCTTTAGAACAAAATATGTACAAGTTCTATAAGTAGCTTCCTATATCTTCTAGAAACAATCAGACGCTTTTCAATAATGTCAATGAAATCGCGATTTTTTTTCTATCAAAATTTATTTTGCATGTAGTTGTTGATCTGATCCTTTTGTAGGTATTTTTTAGCGTTTTTGAATGGTTTAAGCGAGTCTTTGTTATAATTGAACGTAGCGCTGAGTGAGCGATTTAGAAAGCTTTTGATTGAGATGAATTTCAATTTCACGATATTATCATATTTTAGTCATGAATAATAAGAATAAGTCCATACTTCAAGATTTTAGACTCAAGTAGCCATAGAAAATTAAATGGCAAACCATAAGTGCTTTACACTTTGTTTACATTTCCCATTTTAAAACACGACCTACTGGCGGAAATCTCTAAAATCGGTTGAAAGTTAACAAAGAAAATCGTATGTACAAATAAAAACGTTTTGTTTGCGATTAATTATAGTTATACCGATCTGACCATGGGCTTCTATTTGATTTGTCGTAACTCTATCCATTGACCTTACGGTCGACCCGAAACGCTTTTATAGTAGGTCCGGGACTTTAAACACTCATTCATAATGTTAATATGTCTACCCTTCGATCAGGGTTTAAAAAACACGTTACAACTGTTTGCAAGTTATACCCCTCCTTGCACGCGAGTGCGCGTGCAAAGCGATGTATACATTGCAAACAGTTTACATTATTTTGTCGTTCTAAACGCACGACTAGTATCCAAAAAAGAATAACATTAAACTTAGGTCAAACCTGCTTGCAGTGAGAAAAAATTAAGAACTCATACCTCCGTGTTTGAGCGTAGGTGTGGTAGTGCGGAAATGCGTAAGTACGTTCCTCCTGATTTATCTGGACCAAGGCACCAACATTCATAGAAAAATTAACGAAAGTCTCACAATAGTTTCCGCCCAAATTTTGTAAGTTAAATTGTAATTTTAAGATTTATTGTGTGCGTAAAAATCAAGGTTATATTCAAGGTCAATGTATTTTTTTTCTTTTCTTTCGCACAACTTCTACATTTATTAATCGATTTTAAATTGTCACTTTAAATGCTTATACAGCTGTTGATCTTTAGCTTTAGAGGTGTTTTATGGAATTTTAATCAAAGGCCAATGTCATATTCTAATATCAACGACTTGCAGGCATACAGTATAAGTTCTATTAATAGCTTCCCCTTTTCTTCAAGAACCAACCTGACGCTTACAATTTCAATGAAATCGCGTTTTGTTTCTTTATATATTTACTGTGAACGCAGTTGTTGATGTTACCCTATTTAGTTATTTCGGAACATTTTTGAAGGGTTTGGGTGAGATGCGGGAAAAAAGGGACGAATAGCTTGTGTGGAAAGTGTCGAACCTTGTCAGACTTTTCGTTTTTCATAGGCTGAATAGATCCGAGACTTTTCGAACTAAGTTAATTTTCTGGTAGCCATACAATGGGATTGGGGTTAAAGCTCAAAGACAAATGTTCTCTCAATCTACAAATCTATGTCGGGATTGTAAAAATAAAAATAACGTTGGAAAAAAAACCCAGAAAAACTGAGAGTATTTCATTTTTAACAAGATTTGGTGGCTTTCCAGCGTAATGTAATTTCAAAAGACAGCTACCTAGGTTAAAATCTTAATTAGGGACCATTGAACCACCTAACCGGGTACCCGCTGTTTTATTAAACACCTGTATAAAAACAGACGAAGTGAAGCTGTCAAACAACGACGCTACAATGTGTCATATCCGAACCTCAAAAGACCCTGAAGCAAATCTTTGTCCTAACCATCGTTTAATAATCACATGTAAAAAAAAATTCGTTAATAAAATATTGGATTTTTTTCTTGACATTCATGTAAATTAAACAGCTAAAAATGAGAAAAAATACTTCTGATTAAGTTTTCTGAAATTTATGTATAAATACTCACTTTGGTAATCACTCGAAAATTGAAACAAACTATTTTGTGAAAACGCTGAATGCACGGAAAGAGGTGTATAGTTAAAAATACTTTTTGTCACTTCGGAGCAAATTAAAGGAAGGGTGGGTGGACTTATAAAAACCCCTAGAACTTTTTGTTCGTGTTGAACGAAATTAGCGATATCATATTATGGATCCGCAAGAAAGATTGAGGTTCGAAAAACCGTTACCTCCTATCACTTTCAATGTAGAATTGATCTCAGATTCCTCACTTAAAATTGCTGGTCTAGAAAAGTCTTAGCAATCAACAAGAAAGAGGTTCACAGAAAAATAAACAACGCGCCGATATTCCGATATCAATAATTTAGAGTAAGTATCTTTTCCAGTATAATTAACTCGATTTGATAAGTGAAAACAAATTTGAAAGACCGGATTATGAAAATTGTTGTTTGAAAAAAAGTATACCCGAGGCTTCAGAAAGCAAAATCAAATCCAAAATCAGAATGAATATATCACCGAAAATAAGACACATAGAAGAATCGAGTTGTCGATACTATAAACGTGGGGTAATTAGGAAAGACACGCAACACTCCAGAGTATCAGGAAAAAGGTTCGTTTCTTGATCAATGACCTCGTGTGAATGATTTGTTTGTATGTAAATGCCACAATGAACCCCTCCGCGGTCAGTCGAGAAAAAAAGTTTACGAATGTTAAGAAATAATACCCGCTTTACAAACGCAACACTCAAGAGTACCAGGAAAAGGTTCGTTTCTTGATCAATGACCTGGTGTGAATGATTTGTTTGTATGTAAATGCCACAATGAACCCCTCCGTGGTCATTCGAGAAAAAAAGTTTACGAATGTTAAGAAATAATACCCACTTTACAAACGCAACACTCAAGAGTACCAGGAAAAGGTTCGGTTCTTGATCAATGACCTCGTGTGAATGATTTGTTTGTATGTAAATGCCACAATGAACCCCTCCGTGGTCATTCGAGAAAAAAGTTTACGAATGTTAAAAATAATACCCGCTTTACAAACGCAACACTCCAGAGAACCAGGGAAAGGTTTGTTTCTTGATCAATGACCTCGTGTGAATGTTTGTTTGTATGTAAATGCCACAATGAACTCCTCCGCGGTCAGTCGAGAAAAAAGTTTACGAATGTTAAAAATAATACCCGCTTTACAAACGCAACACTCCAAAGTATCAGGAAAAAAGTTCGTTTCTTGATTCCTCGTGTGAATGTTTGTTTGTATGTAAATGCCACAATGAACCCCTCCGCTGTCAGTCGAGAAAACAGTTTACGAACGTTTAGAAATAATACCCGCTTTTCACGTTTACAAAGTTTGTAAAAGAGCAAAGCAGGACTCATTTTTTTAAAGTTTCGTGAATGATTTTATCTGAAGCATCGGAATGAGAGTTTTGCGATGTTTGCTTTCCACAAACGAAGAAAATGATGTCTAGAAGGCACGTGTTCCCAAGTTTGAATATACATAACTAACAAGACTTTTTTTATTTGACCTACCACGAGCATAACATTAATAGAGAGCTTATATAAAGCTTAAGTATACGAAGTTGTTCGTATTCTAAAGTTTCTTTTTAACCTATTTTTAAGGGGGTGGGTGGTGATGGCTTCTTTAGTAAGTTAAATGGGACTGCTACACTAGAGCCATATGCACTTATGTTTGTGAACGCTACGTGTCCGTTTGTAATAACTTTCCAAGTACACGGTTACATGTAGACGTCGGTAAACGCTCTTACACACAGAGGGCAGTAAAATATTCTTAATGTGTTCTTGAAAAAGATTTCAGCGTTGCGCGTGTATAGTAATTATGCTTATGGTACGCAACGCACCAAGTCAATACGCTAGAGTGACGACCGAGGTACACTACCGAGAAGTGAAGTACGCTTGAAATACGATGGCTAAAATCATCCTTAAACTATAACCATGAAACACTGTAAGTTTTTTAAGATTTATTCTTTATTATTTTTACTAAAAAGTAAATTTGGTACAAGAAATCTTTGACTTACTCAAAGTTGACAAAGACTTACAAGACGGAATGTCTTATTTATTTTATAAGTAGATAATTGGTTTTCGAGTTATTGTCATTTTCAAACACCCGCCTTAAAAAAGGAACTGTATTTGTCTGAGTATCAAAACCTTATGCTGAGCATGATTCAATATATTCTATTCAGAAGGTACATGTTTTACTTGTATTTGTCAACATCTTTATGATAAGGTTTTTGTCTTATGAATGTTTTTCACAAAGGGGCCTTTAAATATGCCATGTATGGATTGGCTATTTCTGTAACAAAAACTTGTGTTTGGAAGGATTTTGTCCAACTTGTATAGCTAATTTACTAAATCAATAATAACATTTTCTATTAGTAAGCGACGCACAACTAAAGTGTTTACATCCCTTTTATTTGAGCATGTTTTCAATTACTATTTTAACCTTTCTTGTCATTTCAGCGACTAGAGTTTTCTTTCCTATTTTCCTTCACTGTAAACTTTTTTCTTGGAATTCTGTCAGCTCGATATTTTCTTCTAGACCGATGGAATCGGGATTGGCTGAGTCATTATAAAATATACGGTCGCCATTAATGAGCATTGTAAATGTAATTGATGCGCTTACAAACATACTCCCTACGTTTCTCGTTCGCTTGCATATGCTACTTATACGACAATTAACATTAGTGACGATGGCATACGCTTATCAACGTGCACGAACGTTTTGAATTCCTTACGTATACGCTGATTGCGTGAAAACAACGCTGCACTGCGTTCAGGATGACACAACGGTGCAAACAGTTTTCCAATTTTACCACGAAAGTACACGTGCAAAGCGAGGTATAAATGGAAAACTGTTTGCACTCAGGATTTATTCCTGGCTGATGTCACCCGAGTCGTAGGCAAGGGTTGGCATGTTTTTTTTTCTGCCGGGAATAAATCGTCATATACCAAGGTAAGAAACCGTATTACGAATTAACCATACTTAAAAGTGTTAAACTAAATATCCATCTTTAGTCTGATTAAGGCCTTGGTATACACCGAATTCCTTAAAACTACCAATATGCCCTAACGCGCCACAAATGGACGTAAACATGTGGGACGTAAGAGTTCGTTTTTAGGTCTCACTACTTCAGTTTGTGATCATAAGGTTATGTTACGGAAGCGGTTCTTGGCTGAACCTACTAGAAAAGTAGGACTCTAAATGGACAGATTAGTAAATATTATTTAGGGTGGTTATTTTTTTATATAATTTATCATTTGTATGTCATTAATTGACATGCTTTTATCTTTATCATTTTGTGTATAATCTAGGGGTCGTGCTATGGCTGCCATTACCGGTTAGAATTTTGTCTATGTTGAGGCGCATGAAGGAAACTTTAGAATTTATACCGGAAAGGCCGTAGAAACCATTGGAAATGATAGAACTAATAAAGAATTTCATGTTATCATATGAAAATCTATTTGTACAGTATTACGTATTGGATTAAACTAATTTTGACTTGATGCATATTTTTTTTTTTTATCTCACTTAAATAACAAATTGCAGGGATGCACATTTTTCGAGTTCCCAACATAACGATCACTGACGAGTCGGAAATATATTAATTTTCTTGCCAAATTACCCTCCCCCGCTGCCAAACCTAATACAAGGTTGTCGCCAATCGGAGTATAACTTAACCCCCCTAATATATTATACAGATAAACTGTTCTTGAATAGATTTTATTGACTAGCTTACAGAAGTTTTATTTTTTTTAATTTTCCATACTTCGGGGGAAATTTTATAAGATGAGAAAAGAAGTATAGGATAATTAATGTACAAAATTGTACTTTTCTTTTCCTTTACGTTTACTTTTTTTCTCTGTTAAGTCAAATATTCATTCAGGTAAGCTTTTTGAAACATGAAATGGATACCTAAGAACCGTCAGTCATTCGGGAGTATAAGTTTGCCGTCCGTACAAGTCTTGCATCTTTGCATGAACTGTCTGATATGAAATAATCATGTCTGCACCTGTCGAGATATTGAGCACTTTTGAAATTTTACATTTAACTCTCGAACCTTTCTTTCACGTAAGAAAACTATATACACGGGTATTACAGTTAGTGAAATCCTGAAATTGACATTCATCTAAATCAAAACCATTCTTAATCACTTACTCAGCGCTCCGTTCATTCATTCGAAACACTCGCTCAAATCGATCAAAAAAGCTCAAAATGACTAGAAATATTCAATTAATAACTACATTCAAAATACGTATAAATAGAAAAAAATCGCGATTTCACCGACCCAATAGAATTTCGAAGCTTCTGACTGGTTCTTGAATAAATGGGAGGCTATTTATAGAACTTTTATGCATATTTTATGAAAGGGAGGTAATGAATACCGCCAATTTTGTTAATCCTGAACAAAATTAGCGTTATTGGATTACTTCCCTCTAATTTCAATTAAAATTCGCTCAACACACTCATTCAAATTTATTCCAAACTTATTCGAAAATCATTAAGCTTGTTAATTTCACGATGTTGTTACATGCAGTCCTTCTTTGAAAATGCGAAATATTATGACTGTTATGACAGTCTTTTGCTGTTAGCTCGACTGTTTTAGGGAAAAAACAAGAGGAATAGCCATCACCTTGGTCTCGTTTGTGTTGGTATTGGTGTTGGCGTTAGCATTTCGGATTGCGTTAGCGTGACAGACCTAAACCTTTTAGAACTTTCAAGAGTGAAAGCTCTGAAAAGTTTTTTGTATGAGTAAAAACCCTGACTTTTGTTGGTAAAGATTTTTTTGTATTATTCAGCACCTGTATCCTAGCGTTAGCAACCATAGGCGGTGCTCTTGTGTTTTAACAATGATTGAAAAAGCATTGTAAATGTACCTGTGTAATAAATATATCTACTCACAATAACCAAACCGCGTATATCATTGATACGAGCACTATGTCTGACAATGGAAGGAGATAAGTATAAGAACTGCGAACTAAACGTATTTACAGCTATGAAGAGTGCGATCTTTCCATAGTCATAAACATGAAGGTGAAAGAAATTAAACATTTGTCAAAATGTAACGCGTTTCGCATATCAGTATTACATTGAATATTGCATTACTTAAGGCGTGACGTCTTTTTTTCTAATATTTCATTTATAACTTGCAAATCAAATGCATGCATACAGTTGCCTTATCCACTGGTGTCCTAGGCTAAGACATGGGGTGAGTTTCCTCGGGGTCGATTATGTTAGTGGTTTAGGGGTAGTAAATTTGGTGTGTTAATAACGAAACCGTTACCCAAAACCATTTTGAATTTCAGCATTTATGGACGAGTTCGATCATATTCAGACAAAATCCCACTCCTTTAATACTCTTAAGCAGTGCATTCGATATTGCTAGATCGACCACTTCTATTAAGCTATCAATTTTATTCAGCGACTATCATGAAAAAAATCCCTTCACCTTAAGCACAATCTCTGAAAAAGTGGACATTCGTAAACAAAATTTTGTTGAATCTTGTGTAGTTGGAACGATTCTAATGAGTTCGAACATCACAGAATTCAGATAGACTATGAAACAATCTGTATATGCTTTTAAAATGGCCTGCCTTATTTATCATGAAATGTTGTATTACAGTAAGTTACAACGTGAAATTGACATTCATCTCAATCAAAACCATTCTAAATCGTTCACTCAACACTCCATTAATTCATTCCAAACACTCACTCAAGCCATTCAAAATCGCTCCAAACTCAATCTAAAAGAAAGAATCAACAACGTCATTCAAAATAAATAAAGCTTGAAAAATATCGCGATATCACTGACAAAATTCAAATTGTAAGCGTCTGATTGATTCTTGAATAATTAGGAAGCTATTCATAGAACTTGTAAACATATATTTTTACAGGGAGGTAATCAATATCGCTGATTTTGTTCATCCTGAACAAAATTTGCGCTAGTAGGTTACCTCCCATTTATTTCACTCAAAACTCGCTCCACTTACTCATTCAAATTCATTCCAAAATCATTCCAAAATCATTCCTGTCTATTTCTGGATGTTGTTAACTGCAAGCGACCATTACTGTAAGCGACTGCTTTCTGGTGGTCCTATAAGAGGTCGCTATATACAGTTTTACTGTAATCCAACTCTAGTACCACAGTATCGAGTATTTGTGTGAAGCATTTCATTTATTGACGGCTGTTACATAATAATGTAGTTCACTCCTAATGAAGTAGGTAGAGTACTCCCTGCTACTAGTCAGTCTTAGTGTGATGTAATCTACATCTGTTTTCAATATCTCAATAAAACTTCAAATTTTATTAATATTTACCTACACGCTGAAAATGTAGACTCATTAATAAAATATGTCGGTGAAGGATTTAAACAACTATTTTTGGAAAAGCTCCATCTTTTTTGTTTAGAAATAAGAAATAATATTCATAGAACAAAAAAAATAATAATAATAATAAAATAATAATAATACAAATAATAAAAGAACACGGGCATCAAAGAGCATCCGTTAGTAAAACTGAAAACAAGAGGACTGTGGCGGACCTTTACGGTTCACCAGGGAGGGTGCGTATCAGGTTTTATATATTAACTTACTCTATGACAAATAATGGATACAACATATATACATAGCTTATGGTGTTATATTTGATAGATGAGTGTAGCAACTCAAGAGAACTACAGCGTACAGTTAACAACATCGTGAAATTTACAAGGTGAAAGATTTTGGAATGATATTGGAATGGAATTGAATGAGTGTGTGAAGTGAGTTTTGAGTGAAATTATAGGGAAGTAAGCCAATATCGCTTATTTTGTTCAGGATGAACAAAATTGGCGATGCTTATTACCCGCCTTTAATGAAATATTCTTAACTCCAAAAGAATCGTCCACAAAATATAAATTGAAATAAATGTAAGCCCTCTTACGAATTTTAATAATCTTTACAAGTTTTGGTAGACCAATCAAATTACCTATGTACGAGAGAAAGTAATGGTGCTACCCGAGACCGTTGCTAGACAGATGAGCCTTGCTTGACACCACTATCAGAAAAAAAGTTCACATGCGTACAAATGGTATTTCCGTCGTAAATGAGAGTACCTATTTCCCAAGAGAACTCTACTATAATGCCTACACTATAATGCCTACACAATCGGTGTCAAAAAGTTTGCATTATGTCTGAGAGATTTTTCGTAGCTCACTCGCATTACATGGTTGGAGTGTAGGTGGGGTAAGCGTTCATCCTGTGATCAGAGTGAAAAATTGCCTTTAATGGATAAAATCTAGAAATTAATTCTTAAGGACACTTGACGAGTTAAAGTAGATTCGACACTTATTAAGTAGGCTTTCAAATCGCCATTTACCTTGTGAAAATTGGCTAATAAAAGGCTAAACTGGGCGTTTTACAGGAACCATCATGTCAACCAAATTTGTTAATTGTTAGTGTGTTAATGATTAAAATATCGTCCGCTATAGTCAAGCAACAATTTGACTTGCTAACTTTTCTGTGCAGTAACACACGTGGTTAGCTGCACAAGTCTTTGAAATTCAGTTGGAAAATTGTTAAAGCAGTTTAAACGTTTTTAAAACTACCCTTCATGTTTATGGAACAGTTTGGAGTTTGTGATAACGTTCTTATGTACTTTTTGACGAAAATCTTAAGATTTTGAATGTCTAAATGCACAGTAAAGATTTTCATTAAACCATTGTGCAACAGACTAGCAAGGCATGGACACACGTTTACTAAGAAGGCGTTTGTACGGAAATGAATATGGAATCCAATAGTCAAAAAAAAGTCTGTAAATAGGTAGTCAGTGTTGACAGGAATTAAATTTAAAAAAAACAAAAACAAGTAAGTCTTAAACAGTTAAGGTTTTAATAAAACATATATTTCTGGACGTAACTTTTGTAGTTAATTACATATGTACTTTTCTGCTTGTGTGTCTTCGTGGACCAACCAGGTACTTAAAATGTCTATACTAGCCAATAAATAGTAGAATAATTTGATCGATTTATATTAAATATTCATCCTATTGAACAATTTCGAAATGTTTGCTAATTAGTTAGGAGTGATCGAATTGAGTGATCTTTTTTTTGGGAAAGTTTTAGTGCAGCACTCGGTGCAGCCTTTAAACGATTTTGTCCAAAACCAACCCTCACACAGGAAATATATATCCGTAATAACGACAAATGGGGAACTCCGGTGGCTAGGCAGATGAGCGGAACATTTTTAAAACATCATGCAAACTCTAGAGTATCAAGCAAGTTCTAAATACTTGTGTTTTGACTTGTTTACAGTTTTGACCTTTTTTTATGGATATTGCATATATACATTTCTATTGTATTGTGAACTTTCTAAAAATTCGGCAAACGTTTGTCCATTCCTTATATTATTTACCATGTTGGATGCACCGACTGCTATAATTATATATATATATATAAAAAAAGTGGAAATTAGCCACGCCAATATTTGGGAGACAATCCCAATTACTTGAACAACTTTTAAAGAGAGTCACCCAAGGAACATTTCTGCACATAGTTTCGTTAAAATCCGCCCGTCGATTTAGGAGGAGAAGATGTTGAAAGAAAAGTTTACGAACGCACGTACGCACTGACGCACGGACGCAAGACAGACACACCGCCATGACAAAAGTTCGCTAACCTCTGGCCAGTAGAGCTAAAAAATCTATTGACAAGCGAATTCGTTGAATTGATATCCCCCGCCGAAAATATATCTTCTATCTACATTAAGGTTCATGTAAAGTGATTGAGACCCAATTTTAAGGGCGCTTCATTAGTCAAGAAAAAGCAGTATGTCCAGGTATATTGTATATCAAAATGAAGCTATTTTTTGCACAAGCAGTTGAGCAACATAAGATTGCCATAGCTAAAGCGGAAAAGCCAAAACATTGTGGAAAAGTGTCATTTCGTACAGAACGAGCAACTGCATGACGGCTGGACAAAATTGACTCATATTTAACAAAGTACATGTATAGTCTAAAGTACTACCCAGTTACTACTACAACCTAAGATATAAAACTCGGTCTCAAAAAGCTCCTTTGAAAAAATCTATTTCCATTTATTTTGTCAACATATTTGTCAAACCGGTTGGTCTGTTTTCAAATCCGACCTCAAACACTTTACATGAACCTTAATGAAGGACATGCTATCACTTGTCTGATAGACATAGCCTTTATCATTCAAATGATTTTAGAAACCTTATATTAGTCAGTTATTTTTAAATTGGAAAAAGAGACAAAGGGTTTATCACTATTTGGCATCCCTTTAACCCTTTTCCAAATGGCGCAATTTTAGGGTTGTCCAAATTGAAAGGTGTTGCAGAGGACAGAAATGATGTCAGTGGAAATATAATTTGTGAACATTATAGCCCAGGAAATGTTAAGGCAAAAGGAGGGAATGCTGATAATTAGAACTTTTCTCTTTCAGTTCAATGTTTTCTGACCTTGATATGGCATCACCAATCAGGGACAATAACTCTAAATCTAAAAGTAGAACCGGGCAATCCCAACGATATTCGCATCTCCCCTTTGAAATTAAGCTATTCACAAAATTGCATTGAAATACAGCACACGGTTTCTAAGGAACAGCACAGAAACGAATATTACTCTGTATGTATATGGCTTCACCAATGAGGGGCCGTAACTCTAAATTTGATAGTCAAACCGGGTACCTCTGAGGATATGCGCATCTCCTTTTTGTAGTAAAGCCTTCCATTAAGTTTCAGTGAAGTCCAGTCAATGGTTTTCAAGAAATTGCGCGGAAACGATTAATACTCTGTATTTATATGGCTTCACAAATTAGAGGCTGTAACTATAAATTCGAAAGTCAACCAGATAACCCCGACGATATGCACATCTACTCTTTGTAGAGAAGCTTTTCACAAAGTTTCATGGAAATCCAGAGAATGTTTTAAAAGAAAAAGAGCGGAAACGAAACTCGGACGAACAGGCCGACTGACGGGAGAACGGACAACGCCAAAACAATACCCCCGCCCCCTACGATTCATTTGAGGAGAATAAAAAATATATTGATTATCAAAATTACGCATCACATTTTACTGTTAAACACCCAAGTCAAATTTGATATTTGAATTTATTAGTGATCTCATTCTTACACGAGCAAAGACGTCCGAATATGATATACGTGTATTCCGCTAGTGCAAAACTGGAGTTCATCGAACAACATTTAAGTTTTCCAGAGATATAACATAATTGTAGAGGTAATGAAAAACTTTAAAGCATCCGCTCATCAGATCAAGCAAAGTTCTCGAGTTCGACAATAGCGTAATTGAGGAATGCCGTTGCTCCATAACCACATAGAACCGATTGATCAAGATGTTTAAACCAGTGTCACCTGTAGGTGCTACAGTTATACGTGATTCTGACATCCCTTTCGATTGAAAAATAATAAAAAAAAAAACGCTCTCTAAGCGTTCAATATAATGCATTCTAATCACTCACTCTAATCACCCAAGAACGCTGTATGTTATTACCGGGAAACTCTTCGGGTTTTCGAGGACGAGTGATGAAAGTAAGCTACGAAGATGCGGTATCTAAATCGAATGTTGAATCCCTTTAAAGTAGGGACCCCCTGTAAGTATGCCATTGATATGGTCAATTCATCACCTGCCAACATAGGTTTTCTTCGGGCGCAATATCTAAAACATATGCGAAAGTGATCTCTGTCACATACATGACTAATCTCAAAAAAATCAATCATAAAAGAGCTTGCGATGGGAATCTGAGTCTGGAAAAGAGCAAGACAATCTCTGTTTTTTGAATGTTTGTTTCTATTCAATTAGTATGCGTATTTGTCTTGACTTTAGATAAATAGAAGTAATCTTTTAAAAATATGCGACATTTTTGTCGCTGAATATGAAAAATGAAATGTAACTATGACACATTTGTGCCTTTGTGCTCAAGCTAACAAAATAGCTACACACTCAAATGGTTGTCATTTAAGAGAGACGATTTTTGACTGCAAATCAAAATGAACAAACCTGGATGGAAGCAACTAAAATTGAATTATATTTTAATGTTAAATTTGGTTGCCTTCTATGGAATCCGATAGAATTCTTTTAACGATAATGTAGAAATATATCTAGGTCTATCACTGATTTGGAACAAATATATGTTAGCTTAGGGAGATAATGAAAAGGGGCTGAAACAAACGTTCACGTTCAATTCATTCATTTTCTGTGTACAGAATATTACTATAATTTCAACGACTGCACCGCAAGCGCACTTAAATACTCGACTACAGGTGATGGATGATAATGCATTAAGTCAAAACAGAGGGGGGGGGGGGGGAATTGATACTTTTTTCCAGAGTTATTCCCATTGATAAAATGACTGGCTTGTGGACCCACGTTGGTTTATTATTTGACCTTAACAATGCTGTATATACTTACAGTTAACAAAATTGTGAAATTGACAAGGTAAATGATTTTGGAATGATTTAGGAGTGAAATTGAAAGAGTTTGGAGGGAGTTTTGAGTGAAATTAATGGGAGGCAATTCTATATCGCAATGTCAGGATGAACAAAATTGGCGATAATGAATACCTCCCTTTAATAACATAAGCATACAAGTTCTATAGATAGCTTCCTATTTCTTCAAGAACCTATCAGACACTTACAATTTGAATCATGTCGGTGAAATCGCGATTTTTCTCTGTCTAAATTTATTTTAAATGACGTTGTTGATTTTATATTTTTGAATGAGTTTGAGCGTTTTTTAATGTCAATTTCACGATGTAACTAAATGTAATGCTAGAGTACAAATTAAGAATGTAATGCTATTTTTTTCAGTTTCAAAACATGTGTTTACATTTCAGGCAAGTGCTTTAGTCCTTCTCCAGCTGAACAACAAATCGTGGATTTTGACGTCGCTTTCGCTAAGACGTAAACAGAGATGTGTTCGTTTTCCATTTTATCGAAAATAGGTTTTGAGATTCTTCCTCGTTATAACACCATTCTTTTATGCTTTTCGGTAGATTATCTAGAAATAAGAGTACATAATCAATTGGTAATCTCACCGCAAAACCAGTGGCATTATTAACAACTTATGACCGGCTATCATGCATTTTGAATGCCATATTTTATGTTATCTTTGCGTGGCCCATTGAAAAGGACGTCATGACATTGAAAGATCATGAAACGCTAATGAAGAACTACTCCTAAAATTTAATATATATCATTGTCAATATGAAATAAGCAGTTTTGGTGTAAGACCGCCATTCGTGAATATATAGCGTTTGGTGTTCACTAAAATATCAATCGATCTACTTGTAACTCTTAAGTACAGAAAATTGCTCTATCTTTCTACAACTTTAAAATGATTAATATATACTCAGCAAAACAAGAAAGTATCCACTTTTCTTTTGTCAATAACTTTCATATTTTTAAGATTAAATAATCAATTCCGGTACCATTGTGTTTGCAGCGCTTTGTTTTCTCATGCAAACATGATTTTTCATTCAAGCAACATGTCATTTTCGGTGTTTTTCAATAAATGTCGAAAAGTTTGTTTTCTACGTTGACGTGCGTCATGTGTTCGATCGTGAGTTTTTCTCAAATGAATTTAACCTCTAAAACTCTGTGGTTAAGAAAATCAAACAATAGTTGTGTTACGTACAACACAGTTTTGTAACGAGACCGAGGAAAACTTGACCACAGGCGTAATCAAAAACCGTCAAATGTTGAGTAAATTTTACGGACGTTAGTTGAAAAAGAAGAACCATAAAGAAGTGTGCTGACCATTTGCGATAGAGTAGTATTGTCATTCGCCCTCTTCAACTCAGTAGGGCAACTGGGAAGACGTCACGCCAAATTTTCTCATTCACGTTGACGCGATTGCCTCTACGCTTTCTAACCACTATTTCAAACGTTGACGTAACGAGGCAATGCAAATGTTGTTTTGTTTTTAGAAAAAATGAAATAGAGAATTTTGGGATTGGTTTTTTTTTTTTTTTTTTTGACAAGGAACGAGCAGACAGTATTTTGTAAATTTGAGCTTTGAATCTGCGTAAGATGTTTTATGAATGTAGGTGTTTATTTGACGTAACTTTAGTAGGAATTAGCAGAAGGAATCAAGTTGTCATATCAACCAAGAATACCTAACTCAATAATATTGCTCTTCGCAAGCTTAAAATTGTCAGAATATCATTTGAATAATTAATTGAGAGTCTGCGATTTTTGAAAACGACCCCCTGACTACGTTAGCACCTACAATTCGGTAGCGGCTTCTTCAAATCTCATAAAACTGTTCAAATCTATTTCCAAATGATCAGGGCGTAAATTGCAATATGTTTCGTAGAATTCCTGTGTGCACCTTTAAAAAAATCCGAAATTTTATTGGGTGGATACTTTTTATTTTTGCTCAGTATACTTTGCTACATTATAAAAGCATTGCTACATTATTAAAACATTTATCTCTTCGTCCCAAGACGAAGGTCTTATATGAAATATAAGTTAAGAATTTCCTAGATTCCCTAAGTCATTGAAATCTCAAAGGATATTACACATTAAATGGAATCCCCCACTGTACGACTTATTCAATTTGCAGTTCACAGGTTTATAACATTTCTTTTGCATTTTTGAAACCATACAATCATCCCCGCGGACAAAGAATTGGGAAGGAATTATAAGACTTGCTACTTTTTATGCAACTGTATCGATCAGATTACGTGAATAAGCGGTCTCGTCAGTACAAAACCTATCCTGCAAACTTAGTATTTTGCCGGAATTTGGAATGGATTCATTATTATGCCCAAGAAGAAAGTTCATTTTAATACCGAATGGTTCACCACAAAAGCTTAAATTGAGAATGGAAATATTTAAGTGTACCATTCATTCTGACATAAGTAAGGCTTCGAAGGTTCCTTTGTTTGTACACATCACACTACTTTTAAAAGTCTCAGCGCAGATCCTGGAGCACATAACAACGAATCCCTGGCATAACATACTTTCCTAGTCCAGCTGCAAATCGTATCCTAGGTAGATCATCGAAGTTATTCTACGAGAATCAATCGTGTAAATGCACCATACGCTGAGACAACACTGCCGCCTGAAATAGTTATTCTATGCTTTGGAAAGATTTGAACAAATCGACAGAATAGAGCCTTCAATTACGCCCAGGCAAATCCAATTTTAAATGGAAACAACGAAGGAGAGCCAAAGATATTTTTCTGAACACAGAAAGCCGACAGCTTAAATTTAGCATGCAGCATCCATTAGTAGGCCCTTGACGCATTCGCTTTTCCCAGGTTCGTCAAATTTTACAAAGAAATAATGACATAAATAGTTAAAAACCTACTTCTCTTAGACTAGAAGACAGACTGCGTTCAAATCGAATGACGAAATCCGTTGAACTCTTCTTCTTGTTAATCAGAAGGTTGACATTTACGATAATTTGCATATTGCATCATAAAGGGGGGCTTCAATTAAATTTCATATCCTATGGGTCGTAATCGGTCCGAACCCAATTTATATTGGAACAATGAAGGAACAGCTCGGCTGTTTTTAACAAAGTGTCGAGGGATTGTCATCACCTTTGCATCGTTCCCGTTGGGGTATGCAGACGTTTCGTACCATAACCATTTCGTACCATAAAATATATAACCATTTCGTTCCATACGATGACCATTTCGTACCATTGGCGAGGACATTTCGTACCATATATTAATTCAATTTCAATTTAATTGAATTGAATTAATCATTTCGTACCATACGATGACCATTTCGTCCCAAAGTGGAAATATTAACTGAATGATTTTCAAAATGTTATTTCTTAAATAACTTAATTTTTTTCATGTTAAATCGCACGAAAATGTTGTCTTTGCTTGAGCTGCGAGCCTATAAAGTTCACAACCTTGTAATAATTAAAGGAGTATGCCAAATTATGAAAAGGTTGATTGGCTGACAAGTATGTTGTTGACTCCTGTTTGTTACAAGATTGGTAATAACAAATTGACAATGAACTGTTTGGTGTTTGCCTTCAATTATTTATTGTCAACTGATTAGCAATAAGCCGTGTTTGTTAATTGAATAAATAACGACGTGCTTTTGAGAGTATTAAAAATTGGTGATACGTTTTTTTTGTTTTTTTTTTGAGACTGCATAAGAATCACGAATTTTGCATGCATTATTCTAAAGCAATTACAGCATGTTTTCAAGTAATGAAAACATGTTTCAAGAAATGAATGTGAACTTAATTAGTACTAAAGAGTAATGATACTTAAGAGTATATGACTTTAGATTTTTAAGAAACTATTGCAACTTAGACAATTGAATAAACTGATATAGCCAGTATGACTTAGTTCTAGTTACTACGTTTTGTTTTGTTTCTTGTTTCATAACTTATGATTTTTCAGGCACAGATGCTAACATGTTAACAAAATTCAGGCGCCTTTTGAAATCTATCAACAAAGCATCAACAATAAAAAGTAAATAAAAAGAAATGATTAGAAAAAAATCATTCATCCAATTTTTGTGTATATTTATTTGTTTTGTATATTCTATTTTTTTAAAGTATGTATAATGAATGTTTTTATAAAATGATTAAATGTCATCGGAATATAATCAATTAAGTGTTGACTTCTTTCTGTCATCCAAAAAACACACATATGGTACGAACTCTGGATCAAAATTATACAAAATTGATTATCCTATGTAGACTGGTACCGCTGTCGTCTTATTAAAAAGCATCATATATATGAGTCGTCAGTAGAACCAGTCAATATCCTATGGTACAAAATGGTAATTTTATGGTACGAAACGACTTTTCCTATGGTACAAAACGTCTTCACTTATGGTACGAAACGTCTTCGCCTGTGGTGCGAAACGTCTTCGCTAATGGTACGAAACGTCTGGTACGAGATGGTTATGGTACGCAACGTCCATAATTCCTCGTTGGCGTTGGTGTTTGTGTACTAACTTTTACATTGGTCATATTTCTGTTGTTATTTAAGACATCAACTTGAAATTTGGCATGAGTGCTCACCATCAGAAGAGCTACTAAGATTATCGCGGGGGATATTCTTAAATCATTTTTTTTTTGGTTTGGATGATGCCCCTTTTTCGACTTATTTATTGCATTATTTAACACCTGTAGCCGAGCGTTGGCACCCGTATGTCGTGTTGCTGTGCATAAATGACATTTTCTGGAAATCCTTACACCGAGAGATATAAGGAAAAAAGACAAGGCTCTGTCGAGACAATTATCATTTCTCACAACTGAGTTGGATATTTTATTTAAACAATACATTAAACACGTATTATATTTTTCTTATACATGTAACCTCTAATCGCCTTATTTTCGTCGATGATTCTAACAAAAATGCAACTCTCTAAAATAACCGCATTATGTCATTGCTCTGAAAATATTCATGTGATATCATAAACATATCATATAGGATGTTATCACATTGATATTTGTATAGTTATAAGAAAAAGGACCATCTCGTTTTGACTTAATGATAAACTTGATAACCGAAAAAAAAGGCGATCTGATAGGAAAAAATAAAAAAGGAGGATTAATTGAAATTGGGGATTAATGTGTAGGCGTAATATTTATGAACGAAGGTCGAAGTAGACAAAATCCAGGTATGTAATAGCATTACAGCTATAAATATTACTAATTATTTTAACAAATCCTTGAGAGATTCGATCTCGTAATAAAGTTAATGATTTTGTTTATTAACTCTCTCGAATTCATTTACGTGTTTCAGCCTCTAAAAACTCGACAGGCAAACGGAAAGCATTAAAGGAATTTGCCCTTCTTCAGGCGGATTGGCCAAAGTACAACAAGAAGCCGATTGACCTAAAAGATAACCAAAAATTACTACTCTTACGTCCGGGGCACTTTCCAGTTTACGAAAAAGTCCGAGCAATGTTCCGAATGAATCAGGTACTTTTATAACAATAGAGCTAAATCCAGCTGTTGAGACTTCGTTCGTAGAGCTGGTTTGACAGAATCACCTACTTAAAAAAGAATATGTCACTTTGCATACAGGCGTGGTATTCCAACCAGGCGATACTCTGCATCACGGTATGTGTTACATCTGTTTTCTATGACTGTATAATACCTGGAATGATATGGAATTATACTGCCATTCATCATTATAAAACACTTAGTCGTCTACAAAAGCGCCTGTCAAATGATTTTATCACGACCTATTTACGACTGTGCATACGGAAATATTCATGAAATGCTTAAAATGTCTACCAAGTTACATAATGGTTCTTTTTGTTTGCCTTCGTGTAATTACACGCCGGATGATGTCGGAATACATATCTATCTTAAGCATTGTCATGCTGGATAAAGGGTTTGGCAGAATTACATTTAAATCAATCTGTAGGTAATTCGGCTTCTGGTGGTCAAAATGCTTGAAGAATATCAACCGTCCGTTCAGGATGAAAAAAACGTCGCAAAAAGTTTGCCAATTATACACTGCTTTGCACGTGTATTTGCGTGCAAAGCGGGGTATAATTGGCTAACTGTTTGCGTCGTTTTGTCATCCTGAACGCAGGGCAGATAATATTAATGCTTTCCGATCGATTTTAGAAATTTTTAATCAGATTATAATTTGATAATAAAACGCATTGTAATAAACGCGTTTTTTATGAAATTTAAGTATGCCCAATTTCTTCTCAAATTAATATAAGATCACTTCGATATTTCTAGCTTTGTTTATACCTCACACACTCTTGATACCAAATATAGCAATTCACGGATTCTAAAGATCGGAAATCTCGTAATAAAGAAATTGATTTCTTTATTACACGGATTCCGGATCTTTAAGGAACAAAAAAAAAAAATGCACAGATTGACAATCGTGGCGAATATCGAAATTTCCACTCATATACGTTATCTGCTACCACGCTTGCAGATGACTGACAAGCGTTCGCTCTATATGTCTGTAAAATAACCCACGCTGCATCGAGGCTCAACACAATTCTGTTGTAGGTGCCATTATCGAAACAGTGTTGCTTTCAGCCCTCGGTATGTGATCAACGAGAAATACTTTCTCGTTTTTTCAGTTATTGGATTAATTAGTCAATATGAAAATGAATATTTTGAAATTTAACGAAATTCTGCCTCTCATTCGAAACTTTAGATTCTCATGCACGGTGAGTACATCATAATATTTATAAGTTAATTCCGGAAATAAAGGCAATATTGCATATTAAAAAACATATTTACCAGTAAAACATCATAAGTGCAGCCAATGGTGAACATACATTGTATTTAAGCTCGAATAATTGATAGAAAACGACTTTTTAATATGGATAACAGGAATAGGTTTCTTGGTGGGCAACATAAACGTCTTGACTATATAGCTAATCTAAGAAAAAAAATATCTATAAGAAAAGATAGACATTCAATTTTTAATTCAATATAGAAAATAAAAGGAACTGTGTGAGAAACGTAAATTATTTTTTAACAAATTCGTCTATGCCACATGTGTCCCAACTCCGTTTGAATTAATACACCTATTCAAATACTTTTACGGAAGGTGCGTTTTTAAATGACTTCTAGAATTCCTTTAGACATTATTTTAATTTCAGTTCCTGCTACCTTTGAGTATATTAGTAGAACAACACCAGTATACAAAAGACGGATATACCTCCATGTCATTCCCATGGTAGCAATATTCCTACTTACTTTTTTATATTTCCAGGAAAAAGAACATGTAACGAGAAATTCACTGAAAACCTTTCTTAAACTAATAGAAGTATATAACCCGCCACCCAAAAATATACCGATCACGAAATCCGCAACACAAACAATTTATCACCCCCTTCTTAAATTAAAGCACTGAATGTACTGATGGTAAACACTTCTGGTGGCATTCTAGAGTGATGTATTTAATTCGCTGAGAAAAGAGAAATTTCATATGTAAAAATGATTAAAGGAAAGTGTCGCGGCGAATTTCGGCAATTCTCACTGTATATTCGTTTTGCATGTCGAATTTGTTCTCAAATATTACAATGAAAAAGAAAAAAAGGCCAATTAACAGGAAACATAATGTGATTTTGTTTGGGTTTTGTTGTCGTTGTTTTAATCTACATTTCGGTTCATAATTTAAACGGAATTTGATATTATTTACTGAATATTTGAGAGTGTTTTTTTTTCATTTATGATATGCTCCGAGTGGCTTATTTAATGCCGTAAAACCATTCTTTTCTTAACTAACGTCTGTGCTTCAGCGATTTGATAGAGAAATTGTTTATAGCGGCGTTCACCCCTATTCAAAAAAAGGCAAGAAAAAAAAGGCACAAGAAAGTTTGTACATTTATAACACGTGTCAAACAATTCTTGAAATCCGTTTCGAGGCTGATTATCGCATGTTGTAAATTTATGTAAAACCCGATTGGATAAACCATAGATGTCACTAGATTGGTTACCGTTACTAATGCTAACTTCGTGCATTGAATTGTACAGTAAAAACAAGTTCAGGAGGTCACGACCTAGAAACCCTTATTTCCGGCAAATTACGACAATTTGCACATGTGAAAGAATTCTAGTATCACGCCATTAATGAAATAAACAGTGATTTTGAGAAGAGATGTATTAAGAAATAATAAATCGAATATAAAAGGGAACTACTTTATTTCGAATCTATTAAGAACCCATAGGGTGTTCCTTACGTAGTAACACTGGTGAACGAAACGTACGTTCACAAAAACAAAGGATAAAACGCGCTTTAACACACTCGGATCCAATAAAGGATATTGTATGAAAAAATTGACAGTTAGTAACGTCGTAAAACTGACATTCACCTCTATCAAAGACATTCTAAATCGGTCACACATCGCTCCATTAGTTTCTTCCAAACAATCGTTCTAATACATAAAAAAACGCACCGAAATCGTACAAAAAAACAATCATTTCGAAATCGTACAAAACGATCATAATTTCATTGAACGGTTTTCATGGTAGACGGTTATTTCTAATTTTTTTAACATTATTTATCATATATATGATATGATATACTAATTAATCTTAAAGAATGACAGTTTGTTTAATTGAATCCAGTCTCGCATTCAGGATGAAGAAACAGTACAAGTTGTTTGCAAAATTTTCCCGATTTGCACGCAAATGCACATGCAAAGTGGGATGTAATTTGCAAACAATTTTCATCGTTTTGTCATCCTTAACGCAGGGCTTAATTATTTCTCAATTCGCGCAGACATGATAAGTGTCTATTTAATAACATATTCATTTTCATTATGGAGCAATGCTAATCCAATACACCATCCTCTGTGTCCATGATCATCAAACCTTCTGAGTTACTCAACTAAGAATTTAATGTAAATTAAAAGTTGAATTACAAATCGAAATTGAATTGCAGAATTATTTTAACCTCAATGAAAATAATAATAATAAGTTTATTTTTGTAAACTTTGAAGAGTACGGATTATGGCATTGTAAATGAACACAACTTAAAAGTAAAAAAAAAAAAAAAATAATAAAAAAAAAAAAACATTGTAGCAGTAGCATTAATATCTTTAGCGTTCATGAGCTTAATTAAGCTCTTAATAGTTTATCATTTATTCCAACTTGGTATTTGAGACAATTTTCAGTTGAGCACCAAAAATGTTTTACAATCTTCGGCCCCGAGGAAAATTATTGATCCAGCAAATGAACCGTGTGCCCCAAAGATTCGTTAGCAAAGTTATTTGTTAAAGTTATTAGTCAAATGAGCGTCAAGTGTCCCTATGGAGTTTCAGGAATACAAATATAATTCATAAAGCAGGCGATGAATATTGACTCACAAGCTCATAACAACGCTTATCATGATTTTTGATTTTATATCATCATTTCTAAAGACATGTGCGTTGATTACAAATCTTTCTTTAATGCTTTTCGTTAGAATATCGAAAAATAACTACAGTTAACAAATTGAAATTGAATGAGTGGATGGAGTGAGTTTTGAATGAAATTAAAGGGAGGTTATCCGATATCGAAAATTTTGTTCAAGATGAACAAAATTAGCGATATCTATCTCCTACTGAATAGTTTGAGTTAATTTTTGGAATGATAAATGGATCGCTTAATGAGTGATTTAGACTAAATAGATTATCATTTGAAAAACTAACCGCCAAACCATTCAAGCTGTCACATGTAAATCCTGTTTTCGTCCATTGTACCCTATTAGACGTTATTCTAAGCGGAGCCAAAATAAGTGACGTCATGACGTTCTTATCTCGAGCCAAATGACGAGTTTTATGACCATTTTCCCCATTTATTTCGATTCCGTCTCAATATACATCGGCGAAAAAGAAAGATCGTTAGTTTATCGTGTAAGATCGATAAATCCTCATTTTGTGAAAAACAAAAGCTATATTTTTACGAGTTTTGAGTGTGTGTATTTCCGTTTATTTATCGTCGCTACCGTAGCACATGCCCATATGAGCGACGACCCCAGAAGACGGTTAGTTTTTACGGGGGATAGCGCAATGATACATGACGAAACTACTGCTGATATCCGCCATGGTTCTTTAACTTGCTCGGTGTAAAGCACCGTCAGACGGGGCCTCAGGTTAACTTCTTATCCGAAAGACAATTAGTCTTGTTAGTGTACCAGCCCGGGAATCGAACCCACGCAGTCGAACTTCAATGGGGTTGAAGTCCGGTTCTCTACCAGTAACGACTTTTGAATAATTTCGCAGCGATTTTGAACGGTTTCAGGACGTTTTCATTGGTTTGAGTGATTAATTTGAATGTCTCAGATGGAGAGCTGTGCGAGATATTCAGAATGGATTTCACCGACAACACGATGTAAGCTCGGGTTACTATTGCACGAGGAAGACGGTCCATCCACTCAATATTTCATATTGCCCATATATTATCAATAACAATGTTAATCCCTTTGAATGACGACATGATAATTAAACGTGAATTGATAATATTAATCTTTTTATCGATTCAAAAGTATTTTCAGTAATATCGACCGGGTATTTGACTGTTATTGTCCGAATCATTAAACATATTATATGCTTTTTTAAATAAGGCGAACAAATGTGGCTTATCTAAATTTTAGTTTTACATTAAATACACGCAGAATTCGATTGAAAATGTCAAAAATTATGAATGCATAAATAAACTTGAAATCATGATGGGATTGGTTGGGAGAGGACGTAAGGAGAGCTAATGAACTCAGGGTCTGAGGTTATAAAACTTTTTTCATGATCAACTGGGAATTTTCTCAAATTTCAAATTTGAATAAATGTATGAAAGTAAAAGAAAATATTAATAAGTTGTTATATATAACAACTTATTAAAATTATCTTTTATGTCAGTACATTAAAATGAGTATTAAAACAGAATTGCGGCTTTAATTTCAAATTGAAATTTGAGAAAATTTTGAATTGAGAATGAGAAAAGTTTATAACCTTGGGCCCAGAACACACGACGGAGAAGAACGTTGAGCATTTGAAATATAGAATGGCTCAAGTAATGACAGTATTTGACTGATATTCTACTTTGGTATATGATATAAAGAGACGGAAACTTAAAAGTACTGTGGGCCAACTTATTTCTCGCCCGCTTTCGGGTCGGTTGTAGACTGGTCTCACTATCGTATATCAGAATAGCATATTCTAGGCTATTCTGATAGTCGATATGTGGACCAGTCTAGAGCTGGTAGCCCGCTTTTTAGGGAAACTCTGATACTGCGGGCAACAGCACCCGCCCTGGGTCAGAAATAAGTTGGACTCTTGTGTTTCATCTTTGTTCGGCAATGGCGATGCCAACATCGTGTTTTATAACAGGTTGTTGGCATCATCCTTGTCTAGCAGAGATGTTTCTGTTGATGCTTATTTTTGGAAGAACTCGAAATACATGTCCTGCGTTCAGGATCATAGAAAATGCAAGAAACATTCAAATTATACCCCACTTTGCACGTGTGCCTGCGTGCAAAGCTGGGTATAATTAGAAAGCTGTTTGTACCGTTTTGTGATCCTGAACGCAGGGCTGGTTTGGTCATGTATACCCGAGCTAGATAGTGAATGACCGAACTTGGCCATGTGCGGTGCAATCTAAAATTAGACCACGCTTTAAGAAAATCGGACAATCACAGAACAGAAAATCGAAAGTATATATCACAGATACAACCTCAAATGTTATATTTACAGAAATACGATGATAGCATGTCATGCACGTGAATCTCGACAGGTTTTGTGTGTCGAGTCATTTTAAAAAAAAGATGACGCGCATTTTATAGTAGCGCTTTCATCCAAAGGTCTTTCTACAGTTGGAGTTGCAAAAGATCTGTAATAAGTAATGGAGATTGATAAGTAATTTCAGCATAATTTCACACAATAACAGTAATATCACAACGAAATTTACTCTTTTCCATTGTTTAGAGGTTCCGGTAAAAAATACTGAAAATCGTGGTCTAAGTCAGATAGAAAATCTCGTGCCATGGTATATGGGAAATAGACACTCGCTAACGCTCGTGTCTTTTTCCATATACCATGGCTATCGTTTTCTGTCCTTTACTTATACTGACCGTATCCAATGCTTTGTATGGCCATTCCAATAAACAGGTCACGCTTTCAATTATAAAAACGATTGATAAATCAAAGCACACATAACAATGGGAGGACAGCTGAACTCCCCATTTTCCCGCTATTCATTTGTTTCAATATTCCTGGATGAAAAACTTAAGCATCCTAACTAAAGATTGAACAAGCCGTAGTTACGACATTCTGGTCGCCCTCAACCGAGTTGCTGTTTGCTATGTCTATGACTCAATCCATTTTGTAGATAATAACGTTTAAATAGCTGAGGGGTGATACATGACGGAGGTCAAAAGCCAGGGACCAGTTATCTTTTACCATAACTGTAAATCACACTAAGTTGGCAATGTACAGTAAGTAACATCGTGAAATAGACATTCACGTCGAGCTAAACCTCTCTTAATTGCTCACCAAGCGCTCTATTCATTCATATCAAACACTCACTCAAACCAAACAAAAACGCTAAAAATCGCCAAAAAGATAACAACTACATTCAAAATGAATATGGCTAAAAAAATCGTAATTATTATACTCGTTTGATAGGTATTTGAAAAAATAGGAAGCGATAGGAAGAGATTTAAAGAAATTGTATGTATACGGCAGTAAAGGGAGGTCAGAAATATTAGCGATGTTGAATTACCTCCCTCACTAACTCACTCCAAACACTCAATCAATTTCATTCCAAAATGATTCCAAAATCATTCACCTATTCAATTTCACGATGTTTTAACTGTAGCAAATATCAAACTTTACAAGGATACCTTGAGTATTTAACGGAGGAATGAAATAAAATCGCTTCACATGTCAACTGACATTTTAGTTTGGATTCTAAATTAAATTAGCACATTTGGAGTGGAAACTTGTCACACTTCTATTCGCTACACGAATTCTTTTCATTTCCTGTAGTTATTTTATCCCAAAGGAAATCCACTAGCAAGAGCCTCAACTATAAATATTCAAGTCTAGCAGCTAGATTAAAATTCCCGCAGGAATATTCACGTACCGTTTAGTTAACTCTCCACCTAAGTGGCGACAACCTCGAGTTTTGTATGAAACATCTTGACTTGTCGTGCAAAAAAGGGCAATCTGGATCAAAAGAGGTATCGCCTGTCGCCTAACTGCGCGGAATGAGCAGGTCTAGATGGTTTAATACCCCTTTGTGGGACGATATTCTAAATTTAGAACAGTTACTCTGCAATCTTTTTATGACATTTTAGTGGTTTAATGATTGACCTCTGCAGCATCCGATCTCAGTTTGCAATGTTTTACGAGCCAAAGCTCCACCTATTTATTAGAAAATGATTTTCTTAATCGTAGCTGAAAATTTACCTTGATGAACGTGATATTATGGATTCATCTAAAAATAAAACATTTTGTATTTGAATGAATTCATTATTTTATCAAGAAGACTAAAATGAGCGTAATGAAGACAATTTAATGAAAGGAAAAAATGAAAGAGACGTTATGTTGCTTTTTTTTTTCTTTTTTTTTATATTATCAGTCGTTAATTTATGATAGAATATTTTAGCCGGGTCCAATTGAACTTTATAGTTTTTTTTCTTTAAAACAAGACAGATTGCTTTAAAGGGTATGCTAAATGCTGCAGAAAACATTCCCACAAAAAAAACTTGGACAATCATTATTGCAACTGTTTAATAAGTTTAATCCACTTTGAAGTTCATAATATGCGATGATGGTGTTTTCTTTAATGCTTTTTGATAGTTTATTGAGAAATAACGGTAGATTATCATTTGATAATCTCATCGCAAAAGCAGTGAAATTATCAAAACATACCCTGCTTTTGTGCATTTCACCCTATCTGACGTCATCTATGCGGGGGGTGAAATAAGTGACGTCACAATGAACTTTGCGTAGCAATCACGCGAAAAATGACGCGCTTTACGAAAATATATCCTAGAAATTTCACATTTTGTCTCATTTTTGCATTAAGAAATAGAATAACCCTTTGTTTTTCGAGTAAGATCGATTAATTTTTCATTTCGTGAACAACAAAAGCTATATTTTCACTCGTGACTATGGACTCGTGAAAATATAGCTTTTGTTGTTCACTCCATGAAATATAATCGATCTCACACTGAAACAAACGATTATCCTCTATATCATATTGCTTGTTCTGAAAATTGTCTTTACTGTTCAATGATTTGTAAACTTTTTTTTTTGAATTATTTATTGTCCTATAGCACGCATGTTTCGTCTTGATTAAGAAAACAGAGAATATAACAATACTCCAGCAGTCTCTTTATTAAAACCATTGAGATTACCGTAATTACTGTTGTATATACTTTAAATGCATATAACTTTTAAAGCAAGATATTGATAAACATTTTCGACTGTCTGCAATGATATTATTTATCTACAATGACCTGGCACTCATTAAATATTCCTTTTGACCCCTATTGATAGTCGGTAAATGTTTCTTAATATAGACTTATACTCGCGAGGTTAAGAGCTAAGAATATGTTTCACAGCTGATAGTACATACGGAAATTTAACGGTGGTGGTTAAGGTGCGTTCCTATAATCGGGAGGTCACGAGTTCAAGTCGGACCATGACCAGAAATATTTCTATTTCTTTTTAGGTTTACCCCTTTTTGAGTACAGATTTTGATTTCTTTTTTCAATTTTTTTGAAAAGTGTTGACAAAAGACTATTGGTATTCGGCACAGTCTTTCCGCCAGCCTCAATTTGACCATTGCAAAGTCCTGTCCATAAATCACTGAAAATTACTGAAAATAATTTTAGATTTTGAAATGAATCTGGATCTATATTTAAGAGATGCAGAGGCATTTTTTTTTAAATTTATGACGGTATAAATTAAAAACATATACTGGGTTTGAACACGTAAATCGAATTTCTGTTTAACTCTATTCTTTTCCGATGATATTATATAATTCAATATCATAGAGCAAATGAGTTCTTTGATCGGACTGCTTTTTGGTACAAGCTTACTTACAACTTATTATGTTTTTTTTTCATTGAGGTATGAAACAAATCTTTGTCCCGATCAGAATCCAGTAATCTTGGTTAGTGCAAACAACCAAAAATGAATGATGTAAGAATAAAAAATATTAATAGTAACGGACAAAGAACTAATGACAAAATAATAACAAAGAAATGTATTTCTTTAAAAATTACAACAACAACAACAAAAAAACGAAAAAAATCATTATGTTAGTTATAATCACAATGATTATGATATGTGTCTCTGTTGGGAATTGAACTCGATCCGACAAGTTATCAGTGTTCGGGAATGCGTCTGTTACCACTGTTCTATCGTGCCTTTATAAAAGTATTTGAAATAATATAAGTAAAAATTGAAACGAAATTGAGTTACGCTACGGGAATACTCGAGCAATAACGGAAGTTAATGAGTGCCAGTTCATTTTAGATGAATAATAAACATATCCGCAATATAACATCAATGCCAAACACAAACACAAAACAAGAGCCATGTCGGACATGGCCATCCCCCCGCCGAGAAAGCTTGATAGTAAACTGAAGCCTAATAAATTAAGGGTACTACTTTAAGAAATTAAGCCCCTACAAAATCTAGGTCTTTAAAATAACAAAGGACAATAACTCCACAATTATACAAGCCAGAGTTATAGTTCTTGTGCGCTGCACTCCTCTTCCATGAGATCTATCCTACCATGAAGTTTCAAGTTGATAGCTATGATACTTAAGGAGATATGCTCCGGACAAAATCTAAGTCTTAAAAATAACAAAGGGCAATAACTCCAAAATTATACAAGCCAGAGCTATAGTTCTTCTGCACTGCACTTCTCCTCTATGAGATCTATCCTCCCATTAGGTTTCAAGTTAATAGCTATTATATTTTAGGAGATATGCTCCGGACAAAATCTAAGTCTTAAAAATAACAAAGAGCAATAACTCCAAAATAATGCAAGCAAGAGTTGTAGTTCTTGTGCACTACACTTTTCCTCCATGAGATCTATCCATCCATTAAGTTTGAAGTTGATAGCTATTACACTTTAGGAGATATGCTCCGGACAAAATCTAAGTCTTAAAAATAACAAAGGGCAATAACTCCAAGATTATGCAAGCAAGAGTTGTAGTTCTTGTGCACTGCACTTCTCCTCCATGAGATCTATCCACCCCCTAAAGTTTCAAGTTGATAGCTTTTATACTTTAGGAGATATGCTCCGGACAAGTTTAGTGACGGAAGGCCGGAATAACGGAAGGACGGAATGACGGAAGGACGGACGGAGAGCATTACTATATCCCCTCGCCGAAAACGGCGGGGAATAAAACTAGAAAGCCATGAATGGCTTGAGTCGCTCCACAGGCTTGAAATTCTTGTAAAAGCAAATAAATGTTTTGACTCGATTTTTAGATATTTGGGGTTCTACAGATGTTGAAAATGATTTTCAAAGTTTGAACTATATAACAGAGAAATGACCTCTGCTCTTAAAAGACATATTTTTCATCAAATCAAAATGATTTTTGGCTGCATGATAATGGGTCACCCAAAGATCATACCAAAAATTTTTGATTGATATCCATCAGTTTTATTCTGAGAAAATGATTTTCATAGTTTCCACTATTTAACTTGTTGAGAAATGACCTCCACTAATAAAATGCATATTTTTCATCCAATCAAAATAATTTTTGGTTCACTGATAAAGGGTCACTCAAGGATTATTCCAGTGAAATTTGGTTGTTATCCAAAAATTAGATTCTGAGAAAATGATTTTCAAGGTTTCCACTATATAACATATAGAGAAATGACCTCTGCCCATAAAATGCATATTTTCCATCCGATCACAATGATTTTTTGTAGACTGATAAAGGGTCACTCAAGGATCATTCCAGTGAAATTTGGTTGATATCCATCCATTACATTCTGAGAAAATGATTTTCATAGTTTCAACTATATAACATATAGAGAAATGACCTCCGCCCATAAAATGCATATTTTCCATCCGATCACAATGATTTTTTGTAGACTGTTAAAGGGTCACCCAAGGATCTTTCATGTAAAATTTCATTGGTATCCATTGATTAGAATCTGTGAAAACTCACTTTTTACCATATTTGGAAATTAGCCACGCCCCTTAAATCCATGTTTTTCATTGGATCAAAATTTCTTGAACAACTTTGAAAGAGGGTCACCCAAGGATCATTCCTGTGAAGTTTGGTTGAAATCCATCCAGTAGTTTCTGAGGAGAAGATTTTTAAAGAAAAGTTTACGACCGGACGCACGCACGCACGGACGGACGGACGGACGGACGGACGGACGGACGCACGACGGACACAACGCCATGACAATAGCCCCAGTGGCTTTCAGCCAGTGGAGCTAAAAATCGTGAAAGTGACTTTCTTACTCACTCTAAGACATAAAATTCATTAAAAAGTGCCGCCAACTCAAAACTCAAAAAGTTCAAAACATTAAATTCACCACAAACATTGGACGATTCATTTGCTGGCATAAATTTAGAATTGTTGTAATGGTCTGTGAAGAAATCCAAATGGGTATGTATGTTTTATCAGAAGGAGGTAATAAAGTATTTCCCATATCGTTGAGATTGAACAAATATGTGTTATTCTATTACATTCTATTGATATCATTCATGGAGGGTTCATCCCACTCTTGCAATTATATTCTGACGATATTCCAACAATATTCTCCTTGTCCATTTCAGGCATATACATCGTGAAATTGACATTCGTCTCGATCAAAACCATTTTTAATCGCTCCATCTGCGCTCCATTCATTCATTCAAACACTAGACTGGTAGCCGTCTCTTAAATAGAGGTACATTATTATAAATAAGTAATTATTGAAAATATGTAATAGTCAATGTTTAGTTTATGAAAGCCTGACACCGAAAACACAAAATAGTTTGCACCATTTATATCGAAACAGATTTTCTACGGCTTTCGAAAAAGACAGACACTCGACTGTCAGTGCGCTAATAGCTTTCATGTCTGTTAATCACAGTACCCTTCAATTTGTCTGCTCAAGGCAACTCATTCGCGAATTATCATCTCGGTTTGGAACTGCCGAGGCCGGTAAGCCCAGCCGATAACGCGTCTTGCTCTGAATTATGGGTCCTGAGTAAAATCTCCGGCTCATTTAAATATCATCTGCCATTTTACGAATGTCATATTGACATACGCCATTTTTCTACCGCTGATATGCAAAACTGGGACGTGAAGCTGGTGCCTGTGTTGAAATGTATTGGTTGTACCTGTGCGGGAAACGACAGAAAGCCATGAGTACAGTAAAGAATATCTTGAAATTGACGAGATGAATAGTTTTGGAGTGATTTTTGAATGGAATTGAATTAGAGTGTTGAGCGACTTTTGAGAGAAATTAAAGGGAGGTAAGGCAATACCGCTAATTTTGTTCTGGGTAAACAAAAACGCCTTTAAAATTTGTAATCACGTGCAATAACTTGGTAGGCAATTCATTTCCCGAACGTTTCGAAATCGTTTTCATACTTAATGCAGAATAGATGTCGAAATAAAAAATATCAACAGAAAATACAGCAAAGACAAAGGAGATTGAAATGATGGTGATAGATGTTGGCTAAATGCATTTGAAAAGCATCTAGAACTGGTTTTATGATAGAAAAGGATTTCTTACGAATAATCCGTTTTTTTCCAATCACTTTTGTGGAAAAATGATGGCAAAATTTAGCAAAATTCGAATGCACAAAATTTGCTTTATTCAGATTTTAGTCTTTATTTCCCTAAACAAGCATGTAAATTTACACACTTTAAATAATGGATATAAAATGAAAAAAAATCATCTACAATACATTTTCAAGATTTTTGTCCAAACTGTGTAACTTTACGCAGTTACCAGAAAACAACTTCCTATCAAAATCCATTTCTAGAAATAAAAGATTAATTATAATTCATTTCAGTTCTAAAGTGTTTCATTTCTGCTCTGAAGTGTGTAACTTTACGAACTTTGTTCGAACTAGAAAAATACGCGTATGCAACCTCTTAAAAGTGCACGCTACTTGCAAATAGCACAATGCGATCAAGTTACGAACTTTGAATAGAAAAAATCTAGACAGCTTGAATTACTGTGTAAAGTTACACACTTTCAAAAAGAACTGATTTCCTTTCCAAAGTACGTAACTTCACGCAGTTTCTGAAAAATGATAAAGGAAACCTCAATTTTTTTTTTTAACACCGCGTAAAGTTACGTGCTTTTGAAGGAGGTGTATAACAATTTCAAGAAAGCAGCTTCTCTAAAGTGTGTTACTTTATGAAGATAGAAAAAAATGAAACTCATTTCAAATAACATTATGCAACATACATTTTTCGTAAAGTGCGTAACTTTACGCAGTTATGAACAATTTCAAATTAAATCAAGGCAGCTTGAATATTCCCTAACTTGTAAGTGTGTAACTTTACACAGTAATTGAAGTTTTGAAATTAATCAAAACATCTACGTCAGCTTTAATAAAATGATGGAGAAAATCTGGACACTGAATTTCCCCCCTCTAAAAAGTGTGTAAATTTACGCGGTTGTGGAAAATTTGGAATAAATCAAAATTACTATGTTGACTTTACATTCAGTGATGACAACTGCGTAAAGTTACGCACTTTGGAGAGAGAAAATCTAGACAGTTTGAATTTTCTGCCCTTAGAAGTATGCAAACTTTATGAACTTAAGATGAAGATAAACAAGTGAGTCTGATTTTTTTTTCTCTCAAAAGTGTGTAAATTTACGCGGTTATGGAACATTTGAATTATATTCAGTGAAAAGTGCGTAAAGCTACGAACTTTGGATTGAAAAAAAAATCTAGACAGCTGAATTTTTTTAAATTTTTTTAAAAATGTGTGTAATTTTACACGGTTATTAGTAATTTAGAATTATTACCCTCACCAAATATATATTTAAAAGCGCGTAACGCATTATGAACAATTTGAAACTAAACAAAATAATTTAACTTCACATCCATTGTGAAGTGCGTAAAATTACGAACTTTAGAGAAAGTTAATCTAGACAGTCTGAGGTCTAAGTCTAGGGTGTAACTTAATGCGGATTGGAGAAATCTTGAGGCTAACCTTTATACTATAAAATAGTTGAAAAGAGCGTTATGAATCGTTCATTGAAGAGAAAAAATTTAGACAGAATCTTCTGCCTTCAAATTGTGTTATCTTAGTGATTATTGAAAATTTGAAATTAGCCAAAAAAATGTGTTGACTCTACATCCACTTAAAGTGTGTAAACCTAGGTATTTTGGAGAGATTAAAATCTAGACATTTTAATTTTTTCCTCTAAAAACTTTGTACTGTTTACAGGATTAAGGGAAATTTGAAATTGATATAAAAACTATGTTAACTTAAGACCCAGTTACAAGTGCGTAAAGTTACGAACTTAAGACGAAGATAAACTAGTGAGTATGATTTTTCTCTCTAAAAAGTGAACTTTACGCGGTTATGGAACATTTGAAATTAATCAAAATAGTTGTGTTGACTCTACATCAAGTGACAAGTGCGTAAAGTTACGAACTTTGCAGAGAAAAAACACTAGATAATGTGATTTTCTCCTTTAAAAGTAGGTTACTTCACGTGGTTATCAAATCTTTGAAATTAATCAAAATAAATATGTTTATTTCACATCCAATGACAATTGCGTAAAGTTACGTACGTTTAAGAAAAAATCTAGACTTTTTAAATATTTTCCCGTAAAAATTTAACCGTTATTTGAATTGCAAAATAAATCAAAATGTCTATGTCTCGATTACATCCTATAACAAGTGACAAATGCGTGAAGTTACGATATTCCGAAAGAAAACTACAGACTGGATTTTCTCTCTTGCACTTCACACTGCTATTGAATTTATTTTGGAAATATCATGGCATGACTTATCATTTCAACCAAGATGTAATGATCAAGATTCTGATTGGTAGAATATTTAGTTTCATATTCTAGTGGCTACAAAAAAGCAGGTCCGATTCCCTACAGGTCTATTAGAAATCTGTCCCATTTGGTGAAAAGGCTTTTTGGCATTTTGTTTTCAAGATATGATCTTGGATTTTGACCCTAGTTCAATTAAAGGTCTTGAAGAGCTTAATCATTTTTTTCTGCAATTAATAGTAAGTAATCAATATTTGGGAGACTGTACTTATACTAGCATTTATTTCTAACAATAATTGCTTCATTTAAAATTATAATTGTTACCTGGAAACAGCTTTCTACTTGCTTTTATTCCCAAAATGAATATCCACCACACAATACGTATTAAATTTGTGTATTTTTTCGCAAACAACAAGCGGCACGTCAGTCACGTGACAAGACCGGGTAGATCAAAAGACGCGAATTTTGTTGATAACCCTTTGCGCATATTCAAAGCTGAATTTTCAATTAGATAGAATTAACTTTTAGAATAACGCATATTTTATTCTTCATTTTCTTCACGCCGAGTAACCTTTACTTAATTAATACTTGTAGGTCCATCCTACCAAAATAGCAATAAATAATACAACTATAATCAGGTAGAATCATTCAAAGAACGTATTGTTTATGAACCAAGATTTCATGCGTGTTAAATGTTGTGACTGTTGCAAATTACACAATGTATTCGGTTTTGCGCCGAATTGAGACGGTCACTGGACAGACCCTTTACTCCAAGTAATACATAGCCTTTTCTAAGCTAAACCGGCAGCCCGCTGATCAGTATCGATCCAGTCTTATTGATAACATTTTTTCAAGCGATTGAAAACTTAAATGATAAGATTTGAAGTAAGCTTGGTATGTTTGTTTGGCTGTTTTTTTTTTTTTTTGTTTTTGTGTGTGTGTGTGTGTGTGTTGTTGTTTTTTTTTTTTTTTTTCAACAACCGCTTACGACTGTGATATGAATGAAAGATTGTTAGAAGCGGAATTAAACCAAATAAAAAGAAAACAAACAAATTCAACAAAGCTTTCTAATAGTTGTATTATGAAAAGAATAGTTCTTACATTCGCCCTGAATTTCGAGATTCTTTCAAAAGTTTTATTAGGAAAAGGCCTAATGAAAAAAAAAGTCGAAATTAGCTTATATCATTAGATAAAGACGCTACCTAGTTTTTGGTGTTTATCAAGCAGGGTCCGGAAAGGGTGTCATTTTGATTCTTTATCGCTTGTTAACACGACAAAAACGCGTGATTATTGCAAAAAATATATCTGTCTTAATTATGATTAATTCTTAAGTCCAGAGAATTTCAGTAAATAAAAAAAACTGACGTTTACTTTTCCCTTTATCGTTTATTGTGTTGTCACTTTTTCAAAGTTCTAAATTAACGATAGGGAAAACATGTGCCATACTTTCACAGCTCTTAAATGCAGTGGGTACAGGGCTATTAAAGTAGCAATATACTGATTTCCTTGGAAACCGATGAAAAAACCAGAACCATCCCGCCTAGTTTTGCCGCAAAAAATGAATTCCATAGGAACAGTTATCTATGGGGATATGGGGATGCGCATTTTATTTGCCGCCCTTTTCACGACTTTGTCTCAAATCGAAATTTGGTTCACACTCACTTCTCCTAAACTCATTTCATCTCCACTATGAAAAATAAAGTTTAGACCAAAATATTCTAATTTTGAATTATCCTGTCTGACTCCTTAAAGTTTTCAAATTGAAATAAAAAATAATAATAATAATTTAATTCAAGTTATTTCAAGATTTCAGCATCCTGATTGGCTTAACAATTGAAAGGTTGATTTATTCCTAAAACCATTTTCGGTACACATCTTATATCAAAGCATCTACACAAAATAGTCCCGTGTATAATCGGGATGATCATAAATTGATCTTTAGATTTTTTGCTGAATGATACTGAATTATAAAACATTGAGGTAGTATTTGATGATTTCATGGAAGTATGAAACTAAAAACCAAATCAAAATTGCGTATGATTTAACTTCGCGTATTTGGGTTTTAATTTTATATATCCATGAAATCAACAACTATTCTTTTCATATCATAACTCAATTTGAAATTATTTTTGTTTCATTTCATTTATCAATTCTTGTATACGTTATATATCTGTCTTTTGAACCATGCAAAATCCTGTAAATATGTGATAGATATTTAATGAAATATTCAAAGTTTGAATAAAACATGTATGTTATTCCCGATTTTTATATATGTTTTCTATATTTTGGCTATTTCCATTAAGATAATACTTATTTATTACATTGAAGAGAGAGAAATAAGACTAGTGGAAAAATAATTCTTACTATTATCTTTAATTTCAAGACAAAATGAGACTTGGTTAAAGTAAGGTTTTTAGACGAAATTGGAATTAAACTTTAAGACATAATGCGTGTAGACGAAATGATAGCTATATATTATTCGTTATCATCATTGTTTCCTTTAACAAATAGTTTTTTTCATGTCATGTCCATCAAGATTCCGTCATTCTGATTGGCTGAAAAATCTTTTCAATGAAAAGGTCAGTATGCAGCTATTTTGTAAGCTTACGCGAAAAGTAGTTCCACGAGGAATATGTTTCATTGTTTACAAATCTTTGCATTTTTGCTTTATCTTATTAAATATTAAGATATATAAATACTTTGTTGATATCATGGAGGTATGAAAATGAAAACCTAAACACACCCATTTTTCAGCCGAGTGCTTACACACACAAAAAGTAAAATGACATTCTCACAAAAGGTTTGTTATCAAATGAAAGTTTGTAGGCCTATATGATGTATTTTTGTACGTAAAGCTATCTAAAGCCTGCTAAAGTTTGACAGTTTCGATCCTTGTTTGGTTGATTTTGGTTACAAATCGTTAATGCATTCTCTTTGAACCGGTTTGATTGAATCTTGGTGTTGTT
Source organism: Fragum whitleyi (assembly GCA_948146395.1). Taxonomy (NCBI): domain Eukaryota; kingdom Metazoa; phylum Mollusca; class Bivalvia; order Cardiida; family Cardiidae; genus Fragum; species Fragum whitleyi. Next base: position 59,617,003 of record OX411543.1, on the reverse strand, counting down.
TTTTTTTGCGTGAAAATGATAATTTACCAACGTCTTTTATTAAGCTTACAGGGAGAGACATTTCCTGTGTGTCCCTGTTATTGCCAGTGGCGAATCTAAAATGTTCTTAAACAAGTAATTGCCAGAAGTGAGTCCTCGAATTGGCGCAACGGCCCCCGAAAAAAGTCCCCGGGCAATTACCCCAATCTCAAAATTGCTTCCTGCGGGCATTTGTGTTATATAACGAAGATCAAATAAGGGCACGGCGGCTTTGAAATGCGTAAAGCGTTATCAACACACTTCGCGACTTTTTATCTACCCGGTCGTGTCACGTGACTAACATGTTGCTTAATGTCTGCGAAATACACAAGCTTAATGCGTATTGTGTGATGGAAATTTTACCGTGATTGGGAGCAAATAGACAGCTGTATTCTGGTAAGCATACAGGTTCTACATAAAACCGTTTGCTTTTTGAAAAATAATATTAATGATAATAATAAAACTAATCTTTGCAGTCAAATAAAATTTTGATAAATTACGATTGATTGCTGGAAAAAATAGGCTCTTGAGGATCATTGATAAAATAAGGGGCGAAATCCGAAATTGGAGATAAAGTTCAAGCAAATGAATATTCAATTGAATTCAGTTTATTTATTGCAACTGTTTCTAGATCAAAAAGCAAAAATTTTCGGACATCGAATCCCGGTTTAAACAATTGAATAAATTATCGTCGTCGGAAGACAAAAACTTAGTAAACCAAACTTATTCAATTGAAAAATTTAATTAAGGGGTGAAGAGGGTATTTCTATTCCACAGAGGTATTAAACGAAGAACTTAATTGAATGTAGTAGGGTGGCGCGAAGTATTTAGTTTCATACCTCACCGAAATAGAAACAACCTCACTTAATATTTTAACATTTCATATCATGAAGCAAAAATGCAAGGATATTTTTTTCACAAAGTGACGAAGTAGCCTTTTATTGTCGAATATTAGTTTTGAATTGCATCACCGTGCCAGAAAGAGTTGTAAAATATTGCAGCTACGGGAATGTGAAACTGATATTTCTACCAATCAAAATGTTGGACAACTTGATTCAAATGATTAGTTTTTTTTAAATACAAAAATGACGTAGATATTTTGATTGATTTTAAAATTTCAATTACCGTGTAAAGTAATGCACTTTCTAGAGAGATAATTCTAATGTCTAGATTTTTTTCCCTCAAAAGTACGTAACCTAACGCAACTCTCATTGCATGTGAAGTAAACATAGTTATTTTGATTAATTATGATTTATAACTAACCGTGTAAAGTTACACACATTTCTAAAGGGGAAAATACGTTGCCTTACATTCAGTGACAAGTTCGTGACTTTCGCACTTGTCATTGAATGTAAGGCAACGAAGTTTTTTTTTAATTATTATTATTAATTTCAAATGTTCAATAACCGCGTAAATTTACACACTTTTTAGAGAAAAAATTTAGACTCACTGTATAACCACTAAGATTACACAATTTGAAGACAGAACAGTCTGCCCAGATTTTTTTCTCTTCAGAAGCAGTTACTTAACTTTTTTTCAATGAATGTGATCAGATGTCAACATTTCGTAGTATAAAGGTCAGCCTTAAGATTTCCCAAATCTGCCTTAAGTTACACCCTAGGCAAAAAAGCCAGACTGTCTAAATTTACTTTCTCTAAAGTATGTAATTTTACGCACTTAACAGTGGATATAAAGTAAAGTTATTTTGATTTGTTTCAAATTGTTCATAATGCGTTACGCACTTTTAAGAAATATATTTCATGATCTTATTAATTCTAAATTATTAGCAACCGTGTAAATTTACACACATTTTTGGATAGAGATATCAAACTGTCTAGATTTTTATTTCTACCCAAAGTTCGTAACTTTACGCACTTGTCACTGAATGTAATTAAAATGTTCCATAACCGCGTAAATTTACGAACTTTTAAGAGAGAAAATTTCAGACTCACTCGTTTATCTTCGTCTTAAGTTCGTAAATTTTACGCCTTTTTCAGTGAATGTAAAGTAAACATAGTTTTTTGTATTTATTTTGAATGTTCCATAACTGCCAAAAGTTTACATATTTTTAAGGGCAGAAAATTCGAACTATCTAGATTTTCTCTCTCCAAAGTGCGTAACTTTACGCAGTTGTCATCACTGAATGTAAAGGCAACACAGTTATTTTGATTTATTCCAAATTTTCCATAACCGCGTAAATTTACACACTTTTTTAGAGGGGGGAAATTGAATATCCAGTTTTTCTCCATCATAATATTAAAGCTGACGTAGAAATTTAGATTGATTTCAAAATTTCAATTACTGTGTAAAGTTACACACTACAAGAAAGGGAATATTCAATCTGTCTTGATTTATTTCCAAATTGTTCATTACTGCGTAAAGTTACGCACTTTACGAAAAATGTATGCTGCATTATATTATTTGAAATGAATTTCATTTTTTTCTATCTTCATAAAGTAACACACTTTAGAGAAGCTGCTTTCTTGAAATTGTAAGACACCTCCTTAAAAAAAAACGTAACTTTACGCGATGTTAATAAAGCGATGTTAATAATAAAAAAAAAAAAAAAAAAAAAAAAAAAGAGGTTTCCTTTATCATTTTTCAGAAACTGCGTAAAGTTACGTACTTTGTATAGGAAATTAGTTTTTCTTGAAAGTATGTAACTTTACACAATAATTCAAGCTGTCTAGATTTTTTCTATCCAAAGTTCGTAACTTGATCACATGGTGCTATTTACAAGTAGCGTGCACTTTTAAGAGATTTGCACACACGTATTTTTCTAGTTCGAACAAAGTTCGTAAAGTTACACACTTCAGAGCAAAAAAAAAACACTTTAGAGCTGAATTTAAATTATATTTGATCTTCTAATTTTAGAAATGAAATTTGATAGGAGATTGTTTTCTGGTAACTGCGTAAAGTTACACAGTTTGGACAAAAAGTTTGAAAATGTATTGGATGTGATTTTTTTTTATTTTATACCCATTATTAAAGTGTGTAAATTTACATGCTTGTTTTGGGAAATAAAGACTAAAATCTAAAGAAAAGCAAATTTTGTGCATTCGAATTTTGCTAAATTTTGCCATCATTTTTGCACAAAGGTGATTGGAAAAAAACGGATTATTCGTAAGAAATCCTTTTCTATCATAAAACCAGTTCTAGTTAATTGGATATATTTTTTTCACATAAAAGGTCTTCATATTGTCTGGTATAAAGTTGATTGGTTAAACCTTTATTATCAATCGGGTTAACAATAAATGTTTAATGAACTGTTTGGTCCCAAAACAGCTCTAAATCTACGGATTCACTTTTTTATTGTTTAATGAGACACTTGAAAGGCTTATATCAGCTGTCCGACAGAGAAAATGATAAAATATTAAGGAATAAGACGAAGAAATGTAATTCAGTTGATAAATGAAAGCCACGAGGAATTACCATCGTGAAATTGACATTCACTTCGATCAAAATGATTCTAAATCATCTACTCAGCGCTCCATCTGATAAGGAATACTTTCCCACATCCACTCAGAAATGCTCCAAAATGGTTCAATATCGCTTTAAAATCGTTCGAAACGATCAGCATATTTGTTATATTATATATTTGTTATTTTAAGGGAAGAAGAATTGTGTCCCTTTGCTTAATGGTTGAGCCGAGGTACTCGATGAAGGAGAAATATTTGTTGAAGCTGGGCGGCATTTTATAGAGGCCAGTATCGAATCAAATGAGAACTCTTTAAAATGATTGAAAAAAAGAAAAGAAAAAAAAAATAACGTGCCCTTAGATACTTCTCAGAATTCGAGGTAATACGTAGGTAGTAAGGGATGATAGCCCAACAATTCGTAATTAAATAGTGCACATTAGTGTGGCCCATTCTAGAAGAGCGAATACCAGTCAGCGCTGTATGCACGGACTGACAAGTAAAAACGTTATACCATTGGGAAATAAGTTTATGATTTCACATTCTGCTTTTGGGCGTCTTTTTGGCGTGCGAGCTATGTAGATATCAGCATTGTGCCGCGCGAGAACTAAGTGTTCAAGGTGAGCTTTTGCTATTGTGTGGCCTTCTGTCGTCCGCTTAAGCTGTTTAAACAGTTTATCTTAAACACTCTACATACTATATTGTTTGCTCAATTAACCTGAAAACTGATCAAATTGTTTGTATCGATTCTGGGAAACCGTCTAAAAAACAAAAACAAGACAAAAACATCACCACCACCACTACAAACCATATTATTTACATTATCAGCCAGTCTTTTTTAAAATAAAAATTGTGATGGTTAGATCTTGGACAGTCAACTCTGGTTATCTATTTAAGGCCACTTTAATCCTCGATTTTTCGACCATTCGCGGAATATTCAGATGGTTTTTCTTCGCTTGAAGGGGCACAAATCGATGCTAATATGATTTATAATAAATGATTGTAATAAAGCTGAAATGCCTCTGGGTGCACTATTCAGTCATATGTTTAAGATCTGGCCTAGTTTGTTGTGATATGACCCATTTTAACATAGCTCAGAAAACATAAATGACATTTCTGAGAATGTTCGATTACCTCTAACCCTTTTGATTTTTCTACTGGGACTATCGTTCTTGCAAACATGTATTTACAATTTTAAACATTTCTGGATCGGTTACTATATTTTTTATTCTTACTAAAATCTTCGATGAAACGGATTTCGCTTACTTACGCACACACACGCGCGCCCACACTCGCAAGCACGCACGCTCAGATTTGCATTTACTATTTTAATTTTTACCATAATTATGTTGTCTTAAATGAGATCTGCGTAAAGGATTAAAACGTCTGCGAAACCGTTTAACTTAAGCTTGTAATCGTAAGCGGGATACGATTTCTAAATATTCAAAAAAATCCATATCCTGGAATAAGGACTGATGTACTGAAATAGGCATTTCGTAGTGATCTAACAAAGGTTACATTCTGAACCGACCAGTTCCCAACTTTAGTAATTGGCAATCACAGTTTTTGGCTGAGCTTAACATAATCTTAAATGTACCAGAAAATAAAACTCGTGACGTCACGATGACGTCGTTTTGACAAATTGATAAAGCGTAAAACTTCTCTTTATACAGTCACGTGATTCTTTACAATAGATCTGGAGAAATATATTACCCTTCTCACCAAAAGGGACCATCTGGGTAGTACCTGAAGTATCGATCACAGACATGTTTGTAATGTAACTCGTAGGGTGGGTTCGGGGGGCCTCCCCCGAGAAAATTTTAATGATAAAGCCTTGTTTTCGTGCTTTCTACATGCATTCAAGACACAATTTTGTCGGTTTTAATAGTTATCTTTTAGTGTTTGGAGTTAAAATATACGGACATTTTAAGAAGTTGTAGATTTTAACTACTTGCAGATTTACCAGCTAGATATTTTTTTTCTTTTGTGTGTGTGTTTTTTTATTCATTTATTTATTTATCATACCTATACATTTATGTTTTAATGATGTTTTTTTTCATTTATTGTTTTTTGTTTGTGCTTATATATTTATTCGTGCGTTCGAGTGTGTGAATGTGTATGTTATTGCAGGGGTTTTGTTTTTCTATTATTTTATTAAAAGTGCTTCAAAGCCGTTTGATTTGACTTGTCAAGTTGTCATTGTATGTTTGTTGGTTACATGTATCTTAATTATTGAAGACAAGGGCTGTGCACCGGTGTCTGGTGGCTTCAAATCACTAGTCTGCGATAATGACGGGCGATTACTCAAGCCCTGAAACCTTCGAGTACACGAAAAGACACATTTTGGTACAAAAAGACATTTTATATAAGTAAGGTTAATTTACGTTTCGACCTCTCCAATAGGTCTCATCAGGCGGTGATGAGTACATATGTTTAGCATCTCGTAGATTTCCCCGCGACGTTTTTTTTTTTGTTTGTTTTTGTTTTGTTTTGTTGGGTTTTTTTTTATATGTTTTAATTTATTTTTTAGTGTTTTTTTAGATTTTTTTTAATTTATTTATTTTTTTCCCCTAATTTTTGTTTTAGTTTTATTGATTTATAACATGATTTGAAGTTTTGATTTAACATGATTTAAAATGTTTTGCCTTACTTCCTCTTAACATCGGCTTGACTTGTCATTTTCTGTCAATCATCGAAAGCCAACGCGATTCGACGATGTCCAAAATCATCGAAATCACATAAAACCTGGTCGACGTCGATGTGGTGATTGCGATGAATATGCATTAATACCAGTCCAGTCAGCCGTTCCTCGGTCATGGTATTTCTTAGATAAGTTTTGAGGCGACGAAGACTACTAAAAGATCGTTCGGAGTTCGGATAAAAGATGGTCCATAGATGGCAGAAACATGTTTAAGCTCCAATATTCCTTAGGAGTATCTGCAGCTATATTGTTTCGATGCTGTTGTCTTGCAGCAACTCGAGGCTGACAGACATTTATGGCATGCTCAGTTGCCAAAGCGACAGCTTTTTCCCAAAGGCCACTAAAGTACCCAATGTCATTGCGTCTATCAGACAACAATCCATGTAGAACCTTAGCATGTTGAGCTGCTTTGACCAAATCACAGAGAGGGTCTCGCATTGAATCTGTCAAAGGATTTAATGTATCTAAAGGATCGCTGACACAACACAAAGCAACAATAAAGTCAAAGGAAATAACAGCCTTTTTAAGGCTTGAAGCTGTTGGCATAGTTTTGGTGTCCATGCCAACTTGAAAGTCGGTAAGTGATTCTAGAATAGGTGTGAAGTGAGTATAGAAAGCAGAGACGCTCTCCGAGTGCTGAGACCAACGTGTCGGACAGTATTTTTTTTAAGTCTTCTCCGTCATCATTATGTGAGCTATAAACTCCAAGACATTTCGGGGAACTTGTAATAAAAAACAATACGTCCCCAACAACAGTAAACATAGATTGTACAAACGGTACCCTGCAAGCAAGACATATTGTTAAGTTAAGACGGTGGTTACGACAGTGAATATACTTTGCATTTGGAAATTCTGCAGAAAATCTTGCCTGTACGCCACGGTGACAGCCGGACATGTTCCCAGCACCGTCATAACCTTGACCAACAATGAAGTTCGGGTTCAAGTTGTGTTTTTGTACTTCATTTAATACCAACCGATGTAACCTTTCACCCGTCGTTTCTGTTGTCTGTACAAATGAAAGAAAATCCTCGTGGAGTACATGTTCCCCAGAACTTTGACGTTCAATATAACGAAGACAAAGTGCAAACTGTTCTGTATTGCTAACATCCGCAGATTCATCTGCAAGGATAGAATAGTACTTTGCCTCTTTGCAACGATTTACGATAAAGTCTGAAATCTGGTTGCCGCATAAATTTATAAAGTCATTTTGAATAGACGGACTTAAATAATGTGCGTATTTGGGAGAATTTGCAAGATGGTCTTTCAAAGCACAGTCTACTTCTGCGCGATAATTTATCAAAGCTCTGAAGTTGCTTTTCTCTTCTGTTTTGCCACGAAAGGCTATGTTTTGTTTACCCAGCAAAATTATTGTTTTAATAATGGATATCAGTGCTTTCTTGTTTTTCTCGACCTTGTTTCTGTAAGCATTAGAGCCAAACTCAATAATGCTTTTTTCTTGATTCTGGCATATTTTCATGAATTTGTCAGCTTTGGTCATTGCATTAAGAAGATCGGATGATTGTTTGTGCATCCCTACAATCCTAGGCACGTTGCTCCAGTCTACAAGGGGCTTTGCAACGAGAGTGTTTTCGGATAAATTAAAAACAAAACAAGGTGCACAGAAAACGCCATTAAGTGAAGGACTATACCTTAAATACGGGACTTTGCAGTGTCAAAAATCAGGTCAGGTACACGCCTAGCTGCACCGCCTTTGCCGTGAAAACTGTTAGGCTTTACCCAACTCTGGGAAGGCACAAACCTTGATGTTAAAGTTGACATTTTCATTTAATCAGACATTCGGTGTCTTTTTGTGATATCAATTGTTCCTATGTCTAGAAACCGAGCACCAAACGAACAAGCTGGCGAGTTCCCATCGCTCTTGAAGTCATCCATTTTAGATTCTTTAGAAGAAAGCGTGCACTCATCAGGAGAGGAGTTTGTGTTGCCTCCCGAAACTGACTGAGAATTATTAACAGGAACCGGTGACGAAGACAATTTTTCATTGCCATTTGTTGAAGAATTTGAACTTTTGAAACACTGAAAAATTGACTTTGGTCCAGGAAGAGGTCGAGCCTTTCTGTTGCTCATTTGTATAATTTCATGTTATATTTTGCGATATAATCTATAACTAGTTTAATGTGTGTTGATTATAATCAATAAAAAGTTAATAGACATACACAGGTCTACGTGAAGAAACTACTGTTTCGTAGCAGTGACGTCATTGACTGGTGTCAAACATGACCTAGATTATTGATTGATTTTGTTTGTTACTTTAAGAGGCATACACTTCAGTTCACGCAATTTTACTGCATATTTACATTTAAGCTTTTCTACTGATATGAAAGGATAGATCTATACAATCCTAGATCATGAAATATTTCATATTCAAAGTGTCAAATTACCCCAAAAAGTTTTACGCAGTTTCGTAAACTGCGTAATGGGCGCTACGCTCTTGGTAATAGTCTATTGCCCACTTTTGAAAGCGCCCTCACATTTCGTGCAATGTTTTATTCTCCTTATTTTCATGAATTACAAGTTGTGAGAGATCCAAAGTATATAAATGCCTCTTTAGCGTGGAACTTTCCTGAAAAATAAAGAAAAGCATTTGAATGATGATAAACGTGTCAGCAAAACCTCTGTTACGCTCGATCTTTTTCGATAAATCGACATAATTACAAATATCACCACATCCATTTTTACGGCATTAGTGTATATAAAAAGGGAATTTGCGGTGAATTTTTTTAAACCCAACTGCAAAAAAAGTTTTTAACTTTATCTACCTTTGGAAAGATGTAGCAACACAAGTTTCCTTAAAAAATACATTAAAATAGTTGAACCTTTAATCCTGTCACAGATATGTTGATTGCAAAGTTAGACCGGTTCAAAGGTACGACAGGGTTGTGGACCCTTAATAGTTCCGCAACATTTCGGAACACATGATCTTTTCAATGTCAATCGAGGTGTTCTATTGAAATAAAGTGATGATTCCGACAACAAAGTGAACCTGTCAAAAGTCTATACACAAGACTTAAAAAAAGGAATCAACCGTGAAATAGTTTTTGGCAATGGGAAGAAAAGGAATTAATTTTATGTACCTTAAAAAAGAGATTAATTGTCATTGATAGTGGATGAATGGAAGCTATTTCAAGCTGCAGATATACCAGACTATATGTAGAAGGATAATTGAGCATCAAAGGACTGATGTGACCAATGGGCCACCTTCAAGAATAGGAAACGTGTTAATAGAGCCGAAGAATCAACAAATTATGCTGTCCATAGTCTGTATACAAAACTTCGGAATAAAAAAAGACCTTGGCTGAACTCTACCTTTTTTTTAAAATCAATTTTGCTACTGTATCACTCACTGTTTGAGCTCTTTCACAGTTCATGATCTGTGTGGTTAACTGCTATGTCGGTTAGTCTACAAATGGTCATTCCGAACATCGCTCGGACCTTTCCGTAAACTCGAAAGTACTTCAGGCGTAAATATAATACTTTTGGGTCATTTTAATTAAGTAAAAGGGCTGCTGATGGTACTTCAATTCATACGTCTGAAGAAAAAGACATTATTGATGCTGTCTGTGGAGATCTTCTTAATAATTATAATCTGATACCAAAACGCAGTAAAACACAGCATTTTATTATCAAATGTCAATAAACTCTCTTTTATTCTTTCGTTGATTTTGTTAAATGCAACGGCATCATTACCGGGATAGTTAAAAATTGTGACGTCATTAAAATACGAGGGCGAAATGAAGCGCTTTCATGGCTGCCCCCTTATCATTTCCGATCCTTATTCCGAAGAATCGTCGAGGGTTTCCATTGCAAAACGATAGGAAGATATGTCTAAGCTTCTGTAAATCAGAACAAGACGTGACAGAAATAACGGGAGGAAAAGCCTAGAGATAGCTTCTACTGCAGTAACATGTTACCAGAAAAAAATCGATCGTTAGATAATCAGCCAGGAAAGTTTTAGGAAAGCATGATTTTGGAAAAATAGGTTCCTTGTAGATATAACAACGTTCGTCAGTACTGGCATGGTTTGAAACTAAGTATTTCTTGACACAACTCTGACGGACTTGCTGGTTCTAGTTTTTGAGGTCACAGGCCTCGGACATGAGGACTGACGTTGTTATCGATCCCTGACTGGAGTGTCATTCTTTCACAATTCCATTCGACAAAAAGATTTGGGATTTCCGTATCTAGAGCGTGGATACTTGAAAGAAGTTGGTCATCAGAAAGCTAAAGAAAGAACACAAAGGAATTTGTACCTTTGAGAAAAAAAGAATAAATGACAATGATAGTGGATGAATAGGGGCTAAATCAAGGTGCAGACAGTGCCGTCATAGATCAGTTGGTATTGCGTCGGAGTATCTATCAAAAGGTTCCGGGTTAGATTCCTGACGAAGGGACTCACCCTTTTTGACTGAATGTCTTCCAGCAAGGGGTTGATAAACGGAGACCTACGATGTATATGGGATATCAGCTTGAGCCTATGAAAGGCTGTTATGGAAGTACTGGTGTTAGAAATACCAGGAATCCATAATTGCGTTCTCAAGCCACTGCGAAATTGTTGGTGTCTGACATTTGCACATATGAATGCTGATATAAAGAAATGGCCCTTCTAAAAACATAAAAATGTTAACAAAGGACCTAGTTAAGATTTCTAAATATCCAATTATCATACACCCTTGAAAAAGAGCTGGAATATTGCTTTGCATTTGTCGGCTGCTCCGTCCGTGCGTAGACCTTTCCTTTTCCGGAGCATATCTCAAAACGTTTGCTAGCTAGAATCATGAAACCTTACAGGTGAAGTATCTAATTAAGCAAAAGTTGAGTACACAAGAACCATTACTATACTGGGTCTTGTCCCAAGCAATACTCATGTGAAATATGAAGGCTCTATCACTTACCATTCAAAAGTTATGGTCAACGTTAAAGTTTTTTCTGACAAACGTAGAAATAGAAAATCAGACAATGAAAATCAAAATGCCCCAGATCTTTCGATGCGGGGGCGTAAAAAGTATGCAAGCTAGAATCATCAAACTTAACAGGTGGATATATTTCACTGAGGAGAAGTGCAATGCGCAAGGACCATAAATGTACTCGACACATTGTTTAGTTGTTTCCCTTTGTTAAATTTATAATTTGATTTTCATTCGAAGCGTATCTCAAAAAATATGCAAGCCAGAATATTAAAACTGTACAGGGGATAGATATAAGAGAGGAGAAGGGCAGTACACAGTAATCACAACTCTACTTATTATATGTCTTAGTTATTACCTTTTTGTTAATTTCCAAAGAAAGAATATGCCACTTCCCTGTTCTTTTTGGGGGCGGGGGCATACATATTTTACAAACATCTCTTGTTCGAACCGTCATGGTCGGAAAGCTTTAGGAAGTCCAATAGCAAAGGGTGTGTTAAGCTATGTAAGAAGGACTCATAGTGTAATCATACATACCGGTAGTTGAAGAAGATAATGAAGTGAGAAGCGCTTGACAGAGAAAACAGTGAAATTCTTTGGAAAAAAGACGCATACGCGGTATCCAAGCACAAATAGTCTTTCGATGTAATAATTAAAAAAGTGAATGTTTCAGAGATATGGTATAAAGAAGTCCTAGGTGAACTACTAGAATGTATGAAATAGCTGTCGTATTGAAAACAAAAGACAATTCCAATGCATCACTGTACGTATTAGAAAATTAAAAAAAAACAACATTAAAACAATACTTTAACAATTAAAAAGTAGGATAAAGTTAGAGAAGATCCTACGTAGGTTGCATGTAGAGAGTGGAAATCTTGAGGACTGCATATATTGACAAGAAGATAACAATGAAAATATATCTCGTGTAAAAATATGCTATGGTAATTAACAAAGGGTGTGTTTAGCTATGTAAGAAGGACTCATAGTGTAATCATACATACCGGTAGTTGAAGAAGATAATGAAGTGAGAAGCGCTTGACAGAGAAAACAGTGAAATTCTTTGCGAAAAAGACGCATACGCGGTATCCAAGCAAAAATAGTCTTTCGATGTAATAATTAAAAAAGTGAATGTTTCAGAGATATGGTATAAAGAAGTCCTAGGTGAACTACTAGAATGTATGAAATAGCTGTCGTATTAGAAAATTAAAAAAAAACAACATTAAAACAATACTTTAACAATTAAAAAGTAGGATAAAGTTAGAGAAGATCCTACGTAGGTTGCATGTAGAGAGTGGAAATCTTGAGGACTGCATATATTGACAAGAAGATAACAATAAAAATATATCTCCTGTGAGAATATGCTATGGTAATTAACATGTCAAAGGGTATTCTTCTAATTTCTCTTGTTCTTCTTTATTTATATATTTATATGCCCGGAATATATACTGAAAGCAAAAGGTTTAGTCGCACTTTTAATAACGTCACAAAGAAGTCAAACAATTAAGCTATACAAAAGTTTCAATTTGAAATATACCCGTCATCCAACTTCCTTTCTTTTGATCGTAGGGTTTTATTTTCATGCCCCCGTATCGAGAGTTTGGGGGCATATTGTTTTACTCATGTCCGTCTGTCTGTCTGTCCGTCTGTCCGTCCGTCCGTCTGTCCGTAAACTTAACCGAAAACTTAACCTTTGCCTTATCGAGAGATCGCTGTTACGGGGGCATTCGTGTTTCACAAACACATCTTGTTTCTTGCATACATACGTCTGCAGTGACGTTTACGTGAATTTAACGTACTTGGTCGTTGTAAGGGTGTAGAAAATTGGCTTAATTTTCTTTTTTGTCTCATTTGATTACCCTTATTCCGAGTTATCATTAAACATTTAAATGTAACGCATCCCTCGCAGAAGCGCAAGCTTTTAAGTCGACGTTTAATTAGGTGGTCAGCACATTGACATATCTTATACGGTGTACATTTCTGGAAGATATTGAAATTGACTTTAGTTTCTGTCACAAATGTTTTTATGCCATGTGTTTTTTTTTTTTTTTTTTTTTTTTTTTTTTTTTTTGCAAATAAACATTTGCTTGACATGGACCTCTTTCCTTTAACAGATCCTTTTTAACGACAATAAATTTGCATCCGAACGTCATGACGTTACGCTGAGCAATAGAATAGTTTTGTTATCCATATTGATTGCAATCGGTAAAACAACTCTGTGCATTATTCATGTCAAACTTTTGATTAATGGAAACAAACTGTAAAAAATAACCTTACCAGTGAACTCTGAAATCAACGTCCCCGTGGCCGTCAAGTGATTGCTGAACCGGAAATGGACAATAACTATATTTCTGGGGATATCAAGAAACGGGGAATACTGTTTTTATTTCCTGATAGTCAATGTTTAAGGAAATATCACTCATTCAACAATAGGTGCATTTCGTTAGGTAGGGTGCAAAGATGGTGTTGTAGAGCCATCAGAATTATCCCATACTCTAACCAACTTCTTTTTTTATTGCGACGAGATATCTTAAAATGATATTGATGACAAAAATTAATTCGATTGTGTTGAAAAACCGAAGGACGTCCGTTGTTTAAACTGTGTGGCCTTTCAATTCTACCGGTCTGTAGAGAATCATATCGTTATGGCTGACCAGATTCTTGTAACAATTCAAAATCACTACATTCTTGAAGGAAATTGAATAAAATCCAAATTTATGTCAACATCTTTGTGAAAGATGAATCTCATCTTGAAATATATCCCATCAAAGACGGAACGACTATACTTTTTGCGCTCAGTATATATATGTTTGACTTAACAGAGTAATAATTAAGTTTATATAAATAAATAAATACAGTGATAGTATTTGCAGATTTATTGTAATATTTATGTTTTCATGTTCCTTTGCTTTAGTTTAAACTAACATAGCAGGAAAAAAATGGGTAGATATAAACCTGATCTTTAGATTTTTGTAAGATGGAAATATATGTGCAATTAACTCCTCTGCTTTTCAGACAGAACAGTTTTTCACACGCCGCCGGAGGCGGTCGTATATTGGCGCCATCTTCTCCGTCCGTCCGTCCGTACGTACGTACGTACCTAGTCACCTGACCTAGCGCATATTGTCACGGTTTGGTGGATTTTAGCAGTGTCATAGAAAGGGGTTTTTCTTGCGAAAATTCTTGTGAACGCAACTCCTCCTTTATTTTTCGATTTATTTTAAAGAAATTTCTATTTTCATTGGTACCTGAATTTGTGCATGTTGTTGCAATTAAGTGATTTTCAGCCGCGTCATTGAAAAAGGGGCCTTTACGTTAAAGTTCTTTTTATCATTATCATTAGTTGCAGTTTAAAGAGGCATTTAACCCCATTCAATCAATCAATCATAACAAATAGTTTGAACTTGACAATTTAAAAAGGTATTCTGCAAATGTTTTGAATTTGGTTCTGTAAGAATAAGTAGTGTCTACAATTATATTTGTGAAACAGCAGCAAAGTGGCGGCGTATATTGTGACGATGGCACTCTTGTTTTTTCAATAAACAAGTTTGTTCTTTGAAAAACATTGTTTTACCTTGACTTGGAACAAGTTGTTTTCTCAATTGCTTTTACAACTTGTACTTGTAGCAGTGTATAAACGTTTAACTGAGAAAAAAGGTCAGTCCTGCGTAGAGGATGACAAAATGGTGCAATCGGTTTGCAAATTATCAATATACCCCGCTTTGTTCCGTTTCGCCACCCTAAACGCAGGACACGTTTATTTTTAGTTGTCCTGTACAATGGGTGATCTTTTTTGACAGACAAAAATTTCTATGTGCATTTTAGCAATAAAGGAGATGAGACAAAAGATACTGGCTTCATGGGATTGTTGAGTTCAGGGGAATTTTATCTAATCATTATTTATTACATCCATGAAATATCAAATGTTATAAATGCTTTTTGTGATACGCTTTATTATCCTAATCATGTTGAATTAGGTGTAAATTTCTGCGAAAAAATAAGAATATGGTATATCTACACCAAATTAAAAAGGAATCGTATTTGAAATCGAGCAAAACAAGTGTTTAGGTTGCAATTATTTCAATAATGTGCTTCAACGTGCTTCAATGCATTTTCATCACGTAAATCGGGTAACATTATCGTTACATAAAATAGAAGAGCGACTTTATGAACAGAAGTATAACAATTATTTTAATATAATATTGGGGTAATAGGTGCAATTCAATTGTTTATAAAATACTATAAAATATGCAGAATGTTTCTAATTTTCAATAGGCTTTAAAGAATGTCTGGAAATCTCTTGAATTATGTGCATTATATTTTCTTTGTGAGATAATCAACTTTTCCCCATTTTTTATGTTTGTTGTTTTTGTCTTTTATAATCTCATTTGAGTTTACAGTATTTTTTCACGTTTTGATTTGTTGTCTTAAAATCTGATCACACGCTTCAACTCTAGACCAGATATAACAACGATGCCATGATTTGATCAATTTGACTGAAGTTTAGGATTTTGGAACGAATACAAGGCGTTTCAGAACGATCGCGGAGACAGTGGTTTGAATTCCATAAATGGAGTGCATAGGGAGTTATATAGGAAATCAATTTGGGACGTAGTACTAATTCTACAATATTTTCTAAATTTTGCCGCAATGTTAAAAAATATGTATGGATGTCATATAACTCTGGCGTCCATAGTTATATTTTTACAATGTTGCGATCTGAAGTCATCAGAATAATTGATAACATCATGGTTTGTATCTATTTCCATTTTTATATATGCCTTTAGTGTATATTCTTTGTTATATCATTTCCTATTTAAAATGCCTGCTTTGTTTTAGTAATACTTTCTTTTCATTTAGGGTTACTTTTTAAAAAGTTATTATCTTGCTTTGGTCCTAATTCGAACGAGCCTAGTTGTGTACCTTGGTCATCAAGTACAATTCAACCTGTTAAATTTACGCAACAATAAAGTCTGAACATTAAAATTGTTTATGGGCTATTTTGTTCACGGTTGAGAAGATGAGTGGCATAGATATTGTCATACAGCTTCTAACTACGTACACTCATTCCTTTTCAAGAATGGAAAACATGCATATCAATCAAAAGTGGCCAATGTTATATTATTGAGGTTTTGTAGAAAGCCCCAAACAGAGTGTTGCGCTCATGAATGCTTCGATGAAATAATACTGTCGTTTACTTATTTCATTAATTAATTCAGTATTCTAGATTTTTTTCCGGTAGATGTACTCTATTATAGCCGTTTCCATTAGATATTTTGATAGAATTGTCCTTTTTAATATGACATGTTGCAAATGTGAACATAAAAATTCCCAATGGTCCAATGAAGCCAATTATCGCGATAAAATGCATGTTTAATTGTCAGGACCGTGTGCGCATAATAGTAATGCTTGAAATTAATTACCGTGACTCAATTTATTAATCATAGTTTTTCAACGTCTGACTAACCGATAAAGCTTGAGTATTTTTTCCTTTCTTTTACGTGTCTAGTTTCCTTTTTTATTTGTAACGAGAAGATGGTAAATTAAACAGGCTTCGCATTAAGATGGAGGTCGACTTTATTATATATGTTTATTACAGCTTTGATAAAAAGTGTTGAAATAAACATCAACTTGTATATTTTCGTTTATTGAAGGTCGCTACCATAGCTTATGCCTATATGAGCGACGCCACAAGAAGACAAGTAGTTGTCACAGGGCTTGGAAACATAACGAAATTACTGCTTAAATCCGATATGATAACAGTTAATTACATCATAAAATTGACAAGCATTCCGATCAAAATCATTCTAAATCGCTAACTAAGCGCCCCAATTATTCACTCCAAACACTCAATCAAATCGCTCAAAGACGTTCAAAAATCTAAAGAAGACATTTCGAAATCATCCGAGATTTTCAACTTTATATCCAAATCGATCTAATTATTCCACGATTTTATTGGCAGGGTGCATTTGTAATGTCTAATTTACCCATGAAGACATACAAACAGAAAATGACCTATGTTTTATCAAAGGGGGGTAATTATTATTGCTTATTTTGTTCACTTAGAACAAAATAAGCCTTAATGGTTTACCTCCCTTTAATTTCACTCATAACTCGCTCCACACACTCATTAAATTTCATTCCGAAATAATTCCAAAATCATTCATCTTGTCAATTTCACGATGATGTTAGCTGTATTTAACTTACTCGTTGTAAAGCTCTGTCACTCGGCCTGCCCGGGAATCGAACCCATGATGTCGAACTTAAGGAGGTTTGAAGTCAAGTAATCCAGCGACTGAGCTAATTGGGCTGACGAAACAAGAACATTGCATTCATTTGGTCCTTCAAAGTTATTCTTAAATTATGCGACTGTCACACCACTATGTATAACAGATACGACACTAACGCATGTGAATGTATGCTTATACTCTTGCGAACGCTGATGTACACTGTGCACGTTCGTTAGCCACAGGTCGTGTGTGTTTTGATAACGACGTCCTACGTCATCATACGCTCCTTATGCAGATGCCCCAAAGCATTTTTGAACCTTTTTTAAACAATCAGCGTACTTGTTGTTGATAGAGCTAAGACGAATAGAATTTTTGTACTCGGGGGAACTGAGATCTCGTTACCGTCGGGTACTCGGGTACTCGATGATTATTGTCCACATATTTGTTCAATCAACTAAATACAAAGACGGATTCAGATAATGTAAAAGAGGTTTGAATGTACAAATTGCGGTACGGTGATAAAGGACGAAGGTGTTGCTAGCCTGTGAGTAAGATGTAAGAGCTCTAAAACGATCTTGTATATGTACGTCCGTAGGATCATCTTGAAATCACCTTCAGAAACGAACCGAAGACTGTTTTAATTTGTCTTCAATTCCTTATAAATTTGATCCCTAAAGATACACAGTGCTTATACAATAGAGGTAATGATTTACCCTACCCGATACATAGGAACTCGATACTCATCCCTCTGTGCCACAAAAGATCCGCGGTTGATACAATAGAAGAAAGCGAGTAAATAAAAGGTTATTTCCTTAATAGACTAAGACAAAATAATATTTGGAAAAAAATATCGCTATAGAATCCAACAAAAAAGATAAAATAAGTAAATCGAAAAAAATCATTGAAAAATGATATCATTTTAAAACGATTGCGTCAAATAAAGAGGGAAGAAATACACTAGCATCGGAGATATTAATTGATAATTATATCGTTGGTTATCAGAGAGTTTTCAATTGTTTTAAATGAATAAATGGGAAAGACCTATAAAACAAAAACATATAATATCTCAAGTATAAGTTTGTTTTTAAATTGAAACAGGCCATTGTGTAAATATTACAATTCACTAGTCGGTGTTTAAAAAAACAAACAAAAAAACATCGAGTCTGTTCAAATATCATCAATCGATAGCAAATGTGCAATTGATATATGTTGACTGTTTTTTCAAGTGTTCATTAATTGAAAATTAGTTTAATCAAGAATGTTATAGGAGTGCTACTTAAATTTAATGATATTCAACAAACATCTGAAACAAACGCCTGCTGTTTGAGCAAATCACATTAATTGGAAGTTCCTTTGTTCAACAATATTTTCACAATATTGCAGCAATAAAATCAACTTCTGACAGAAACGCAAAACATTACATAAAATGCAACGCCTTACATTTTTATTAAAGATTTTTCATTATCATTATTTTCGAAAAAGTAAAGAAGGAAACTTTGAACAGAAACAATGCCTTGAATGACGTATTGTTGAAGACATGTATGTTATGAAATGGAGAGAATATTTCAAGATTGATGAAGATATGAAAGTAAAAACCTCATAACGCTGTATGAATATATGAATCAAAATCATAAAAAGTTGTTATAAGGGTTTCAGTTTCATACGTTCGTGAACAAAATAAATTATCTTTTCATATTATATTATTAAAACCAAAACAAATTGTCCAGATTTCTCCATAATTGGGCTGATTTTTTATGGGACTACTTTGTTCGCAAGCCTACAAAATTGCTGGATACTAAATGTTGTCAAGGAAGAATAAAACCAATTCACAAATTTTGATGGACACACACAAAAAAAATAGATTACTTAGAAATAATGTACATAAGAATTAAAAATAATGAACAGAACAGAACAGATATTTTTTCAGACATAAAGCATGTAATCTCATAATAAATAATACGTTTGAATAATATTCAATATGAATAACAGTAACGTGGGCTAACAATCACAAACGTAATGTTTTAATAAGAGAGTATTCCTTGGCTAATTTCGCCTGAGACTCAATTTATTTTCCGTTAGTGAAATCGGAAAATCAAGGATGATCGACAGATCCCGCCAATTAGCATTCAGGTTTAACCGTTTACTGGGAGCATGTATACTACCCAGACCTGTGGTGTAAAGGTTAAGACACCCGCCGCTGATTCAAGATAATCCAAGTTCAAACCGAGTAAGAGAAAGACTAATTTTCTACCTCAAATTTTCTTTTTTCTGGCTTACAATCACATATGTTATTTTTTGACGGAGGGTGCATCGGGGTTTATCCACTTCATTGTAATTTTGAAGACAATATTTTTTTTCATATATAAAGAGTTTACTTTTCATAAATAAAACAACATCAAAGGTGGCTATGCTGATGCGGGGTGTCTTTGTGGTAATTTTGGTAACGGTGTTTTTCCGTTTCGGAACAGGTTATAAACTAGGCTTAATCGGAACATTTTGCCGTTTTCTGAAAATTGGGAAACATCTTTTCCTCATGGTTTAAGACAAATAAGTGCAGTGTTTACTTCACTTGTATACAAAAATAAAAGATTCTTTTCATCTTAGATGTCGCCATATAAATCACCAGAAAGTGGCCGTTTACGATTCAACAAATATAATACTCCCGTAGTGCAAATTTGTAATAAGGACGAAGAAAAGTATGAAAAAAAAAACTAGCACCCCGAAGACTTGAACTCATAGATGTGTGATCGAGGGTAATACACCTTAACCGACTGAGCTTTTCTTTCCTACTTTCACTTTCTGGTTAAATTGCGCATCTATGAATATGTAATGGATCGAAATTAGAACTCGGAGATCTTCCGAAGATATACGGAATATGCACAGGGTCTCAGGCGAAATTAGCCAAATAATACCACTGTAAACTGAGTTAAAAACATTGTGGAATATATAAAGATATTTAAATGTAATTTTTTATTTCGTGTATAATTTTTCTCTTTTGTAATGCATTTTTATAGAATTTAGACAATTTTATCAATTGCTTTTTGTTATCTATATCTAGTAAAGTTGTTAATTTTAACATATTTGGACGGGTTGTGTAAAAACGGGTAATATATTTTGATCTTAATTCAGTGTAATACGGGCAAAATAATGTTACATTGAATTCGTCTTCAGTATCCTGTAGTTGGCATGGTAGTCGATGAAATAAATTTTCTTGCTTGGGGTTATGGCTAATTTAACAAAAGATTTACGGCTTTAACCGAGGTGCTTTGCACGATGTCACGTGACGACCATCAGCGCGTGTTATGCACGCGCATAAGTCGATGTAAATGTGCTTTCGAACGACATATTTCCTCTTTATGAAGAACTTCTTTCATAACACGAGTTATATGTTAACTCATATAAGTTTTATTTGAAAATACACCGATTCTGTCGATCGCGCTTCATTAAGAGTACACATATTATTCGCAATTTTCAATTTTCATTTAAACATGTCTTGCGTTTAGGATGACGAAACAGAGCAAATGGTATGCATACTGTATCCTGCTTTGCACATAATGGTGCAATGTAATTTATCTTATAACTAAAAAAATATCCGGGTGATAACATCTAGACTGGTGGCTTAGACCAAAATTTTTCGAAGTGTGGGCTTTTTTGCGGCAAAAGGTCTCAGTGGGCTAAATAACTTCGGCAACCATCCCTGAATAGATTTTGCCTTGTTGCTCAAAGATAAAATCATAAAGGAAACCGCAATCGGGGTCAAAGGTCACCAAGTACATATCAAGTAAGCGAATTCTATGGGTCTATTAGTATTTAATATAAGATTTGTCTTTGAATAAAAAAATATTATCAACATCAGTTTATTACAAAGGGCCAATTTAGCCTAATTTTAAAAGCATTTTGGGCTAGGTAACGGTATGCTTGGACATATTTTTTACCCTTAACTAGACTTAAAATGCTGACTTTTATGCAAAACCGACTATTGTTTTACGGTTTTGGTCAGAAAGGGTTGTATAACCTTATGTTAACTCACGTTAATATTATTTCGTATTTCAAGGATTTGTTCGATTCACTTACATATTAACATTACTTTCTCTAGAAATTACCCAAACATTTTTATTTTAAAGACGTTACACCAATCCTATATGATATTTTTTATGATATCACATAGTTATTTTAAGAACATTGATATAATGCGGTTATTATTAGAAATTTGAATTTCAGTTACAAACATTGATGAATAGAAGTCAAATAGAGGTTTTAAGATAAATGTAATACATACTTTATGTATTGTATGCAAAAAATATCTTACTCGGTTGCAGAGCCTCGACAATTTTCAATTCTCCAAACCTCGTTAGATATTTTTTTTCATACAGTACACTAAGTACGTATTATTGTGAAACATTGTTGACCTGTCACTCATTTAATATTCCTGTTGACCTTCATTGATATTCGGTACCCACTACCTTATATAGATTAAAAATACGCGAACAGTACATTCAAATACTAAAATATACCCAGTTGTGATAAATAACCGTACACAGCTTAAGTGAAAGGTCAGGAACTTGAAAAGCAGAAGTCCAAAGATCGAATCTCATTCTCGTCTTATCTTTTTTTATTCATATTTTTTTAAATTTTGCAAATACGATGTTACCTTTAATTGCTGTAATTCAAATCTCTGAAATAAAAAAGCACGGCACAGTTTATTTAATTTTGTTCATCGTTCTGTGTTGGTGATCCATTTGATATTCTGCATCAAATGATTTCCTATTGCTCAGTAGCTTACGCACAGTATTTTTTGGAAAAATACAGGATAAATTCATAACACTCCTCAAAATAAAATAAAGAAACCGGATAAAGAATACCGTAAACAGAATTAACAGAAGTAACGGCAAGCAATGAAATGTATCGCACGATCAGAAAATTAGTACATGTAATAGTATATGCATCAAATATCATGAACGAAAGAAGATAATTCAATTCGGTCGCTTAGGTGCTGCGTTAGAGAAACAAAGTGAACGATCAAAAGCCTCGTAACCTCAGCTTGAATAGGTGACTACATCTTATTAATTCCATGAAAATAAAGTAATGAGAGATTTGAATTAGGAAAAAAACTGCGAATATAAAATATTACAAACAAGAAATTTAAGAGACAATACAAGTGTTCCTTTATTTAATGATAAAAATAAAGTTAAAACAATTTGGGACAAAGATTACTGTATCCGACTCCGTGCGTATTCGAACAAGGTCAGGGGCCTCTTTCAAGAAAAATATCGTACGATTTATCTTATAATTATCGTACGATTATATTTAAGACGGCCATAAACGGCTTTCACAAAAATATCGTTGAAAATCGCACACTATACGACTTCATAAGATTATCGTAAAGTTGATCTGTCACATCTGCACGTGCTGATCATATGATATAAACTTCCGCGTTAGTGGGTATATTGTCAACTTTTTACAATACAAAAAAAGGCAAACTGACCGTAGAAAAGCCATTTACTTGTATATTAATGCATATTTAACGAGGGTTTTTAAACTAAATTCGTCGAACTACACATTTCTCACCGATATCTAAATATATATGTCAAGATAATTATACAAGTGCTCATAATTCATAGTTAATTTAGCTTACACTGTCGATTCTCTTTCCATAGGAGTACACCGGCTGTCGAGCCGAATTTGGAGCAATCGAACATTGGACTGCATGGTAAAATGCACTTGTTCTAGTTAATGATCTCCACCAAGTTTTCGGTGTATGACTTTATTATCATTTCATTTTATTATCATTGTTGTTTGGTTGGTTGGTTGTTTTCTGGTGAAGTATATGCATGTGTAAGAATACAAATTGTTAGGAAGATGAAAATAATGGCTCATCCATTTTTTATATGTACATTGTATTTATTATGTAATTCTTCAAATCTGTATAGTTCTGTGCCTATGTGGAAGGTATTGAAACGAACTATAAAAAGATTGTATTGAAACGAACTTTAGATGGATAATATTATAATATTCCATCGCTTTCATACAAAATTACCGATAACTCTAACTTCGGTTCTAGTACATTGCTCGTTGTCATATCCGTATAACTACAACAGTTATATGTAGCTTAGACATGTTTCATCTGGCTAAGTATCGCCGTTCACTTATTGTATTTGCTTGATTATTTGTAGAGTTCATCTTTGACGAAAAAAGAGAGAGAGAGAAAAAAAAATAGCGAGTGCAGCGGTTTTGTTGTTGATGTTGTTGTTGTTAATAAGAAATCCTCCTATCTATCAAGAATTGTATGGTTTTGACTATAGGTTGTGGACCTTTCTTTAAATTAATGTAGTTCTTGAAGCATAAAACACAGGAATCCATACTGCATAATGTGAGAGTAATTTGTTTTTAAAAAGTAATTAATTTATATATGTAAAAAAATCTATCGATTAGGTATCTCCCACTTTCTGTGTCACTAGGAAGGGTTAAGCAAACATTTTCAGTCATGATCATAAAAGGGTCGATTCTTACGGTAAATAAACAACTTACAGTCCGACCGACCAACACTGCAAGTGACGTCATGATTTGTTTATCATTTTATTGCTGTGAGAAATATGTAAGGTTTAATGAATAGTAAAAACACCTGAAGTTAACAAGTGGGAAAATAGCTCAGGTAATTTGTGAGTTCGGACATACGTCTCCGACCTTCGAAAATTAAGAGATGCCTAATATCGAGGTTCGAACCTCTGTCATATTACGTATTTTTTGCAATATCATGATCTTTTTTTTTTTCTTATTAAGAAAAAAAATCCTTTTTTTAAAAAAGAAATGACTCGTTTATTCAATATATGTGTAAGAAAACTTTTCATTTCATAATATTTTTTTTTTTATTATTTTCTCTACTGATGTGTCAGTAATTCCATATTTTTCTAGGTTCAACTCATAGGCCACATATGTATTCATAAATATCACAAAATGGAAAACGACTTTTTTCATAATCGTTTCGTGTAAAATTGCTAATGCTAATAAATAAAACGTATCGTGCGTTTTCAATATTGAATTTATGAAATAGAAAAAATCCATTCTCTTGTGCCGGTACGAACCCATGAAGCATGTTATTTCGACTAGGGTGCGTTACCGACTGCGCTAATTACGACAGTTGATCTTCTCTGAGTTGAATAAAACAATTTATATTCAACTTTGCCTTTCAAAGTAAACAAAAAGTGACGTCACTTGCAATGTTGGGTGGTTGATTTGTACTACCATTATGTAAACATTCTGCGACAATCGTACGATTATCGCAGAGTAAAATCAAACACCGAAATGATGGTGCATCCATTGTTTTCAATATATCTCGTTTATTACACTATATCTTTCTTGGAAATTTGGCATGTGCATAGCTAAATAATCATTCTAACATCCTCGAGAGCTAGAAGGAAATCTGAGAAAATTTAGGCTCATAGGGACAAAATCGTAAGATTTAGGACTGCTCTGAAGGTGTCGTATATCTTATCGTAGATTTCACGATACGACGCCTTTCTTGAAAACCAAAAAGTTTCTTGAAAGCCAATTTTTATCGTACGATTGCGATACGACCAAATTTCAATCGTAGGACCTTTCTTGAAAGAGGCCCCTGATCAGATAAATGACTCTAATTGGCTAACGGCTTAGACCACTGCGCTACGGTCCCAATTATAACACTTGTAGTATTTTATTCTTTTAATAACCTCGCGGATATAAACGAAAGTTTACGAAAAATAATGAGTGACAGGTCAACAATGTTTCACAATACATGTATATATGAAGGGTGTAATTTGTAAACAGTTCGCACCGTTTACCATTCTTAACACACAACTCGAAATATGAAAACCATTAAATGGTGATCTATGTCTCAAGCATTTGTCTTGTTTAAAAGGACCCTAGCGAATTCAAATTTAACTGCATGTTCTTACGAATATACAAACAATATAAATATGGTATAAAATATATTAAGATGATTGTAAACAGAAAAAAAAACGGTTGAAAAAATATTCATCCATCAGATTATTTACAACTACAATGTATTCTGTATTATTATTCAACTGGCAGGGCGTGGCTTAGCCGTGATGCATTAAGGTTAGCTCACTTTTTAACATATTTGGATTACTAGACCCTCGTAACTTTAGCCTGTCCAAGCTGAAGTTACCGAAGGGTTTGGTCGCAAAACTTCGATTTAAAGACAGTTCCTTATCTATTAAACAGTGTGATTGTAAATAGAGCTGATTTGCATTACATTTAAATGCAACCAACTGATACTTAGGCTCCGCCCAGCCAGGGCAATACTCTTGGGTTGTATATGTAACCTTTTCACTATAGCGAAATTCTAAACTGGTCCAAAGTCATCGAGGTTGAAGAGGCCGGTGGTGTAATTTTCAAAGCAGTTAGTTGGCCAATAATACAAAAATGTGTCAAAACGGCAAAAAAATTACCACCGGAAGATACCAGCAATACGTGATAAAAATAGCTGAAGAATAATGGAATGTCAAATACTCATTTCAGAAAAAAAAAAAACATTAAAGGCAGAATGCTTCAGTATGAGACTCTAATTACATATATTTCCGAAATAGTAATGTATTGTTCTGCGTACAACATATCGCCTGCTACGGTACAGTTAGCTCAAATATCGTGTAAATGGCATGGTGAAATTCGGAATGAAATATACTGGACAAAAAAGTTAAGGATCAAAACATTCAGATTTTTTTTCTTTAGTAGCCTTTGCTAAAAGGAGCTCTTCTCTATACTTTAGTGATCTCAAGCCTATCTACAGAAACACTGGCAAAGGGTTTTACAATAGGAAGCGGATTTCCCATTCCAAAGCAAACACCAGTAAGCATGACTTTGTCGGGATGCAGACGTCCAAATAGATAACAATGTTGATGCTGGACATAGCCATCAATGAAACAACCGAAAGTTCCGTCGATTTATGAAAACAAAACTCAAGGAAGCACTCACTCTTCTTATGTCGCATTGAAAGTCAAGACAAAAGTTGGACCTGTCTGTGAAGAGAACAGATGTGTAGTACACCAACCCCAAATTAACATGGTTCCTTGCTCATAGCAGTCTTGAAATTTGATGCGTCTCGTCAAAACTGATAGTAGTGCTAGTCTGTAAATGCACATATGGCGTTTGATTGGTCCGTAGTTTTTCATACTTAGTAACATTCGGAATATCACTCGGCCATTTCCGTAAACTGCAATAGACCTCGGATGTATATAAGGCGGGTGGGTATGTAACAAAATTGTGCATTTTTAGGCAAAAACAGTGTAAGAAAATCTAGCGCGGACACAACCGGCGCTATCTTTAGACTGATATTTTTTCAGTAAATAACGGCTGAAAAATCTTAATTTTGGAGAATGATTCGTCATTCTCAAAAAATAAGATTTTTCAGCCGTTAATTAATAATCTAAAGATATTTATATAAGGATACGATCGTTTCACATGAGTTGAACGATTAGCGTTGGCGACGTCGAATGTTATCACTCAAAGTTTCGGGAGCTAACTCCATTTTTACTGACGTCATGGACTTTTTCCAAGGATTTCCCGTATCTTTAAAAAATAGTCGGTCTATGTACATCCGAGGTTGATGGTGAGATTTGTGAGTGGTGTTCCGAATGACTTGGTAACAGAAAAGATCGCAGGATATTAATGATAGGGTAAAAACATCGACTATTTCGTCCAATTCGACGAAATTCAGGACATTGTGCTTCATTCTTTAATTCAAAACTCGCTCGAGCTGATTCTATACTGAACAAAAAAAGTTAACGGATCAAAATTTGAACACTCATTTTTTTCAATATAAAACCCTTTGTGTAATTTGTCTGTGTATCTGCACGTTTATTGCCGTTTCCTGTACCATTGTTTTACAAATCTAAGCAAAATCAATTCAACGTTATCCAGGAAAGATGACGCAACACTTTTCCTAAAGAGAAAGCTGCAGTTGCTGCTGGTATGCTTAAATCAAGAAGAACCGAAAGAAAAGTGGTCAGACAGCTAAATGTTGTAGAATGATTGTTTCAAGAGCCTGGAATTCATTCAACCAGACCAAATCTGATTTTGAATGGGAACAATTATGTGTATAGCAGGATATTGTTGCTGGAAAATCACAGTCTTGGTAACCTTGTAAAGTGCAACGCGTTTCAAACCACTTGAAATTTTCTTACATTTCACTGGAAGTCTAATATTTTCCAAGAAAATCGAAGAAAATGCCCAAGACATCAATCCACACCAATCCAAAAATCGTACAATGATTCGATATGAATATTATAGGAATCTTTTTGAATAATTCCGCACCTTTTTTGCGTGATAAGAGTGAGTGCACTCGGGAACCCTCGGTGATTCTAGGGAATAGACCTCGGGAATAATAAGTTCGCTGACATTAAAGCGAGTCATCGCACGTCGGTTTATATGACGTCACAAACATAGCTGAGGATGACGTTGCGAAAATAAAATCAACGTAAGGTTAAAATTGGGCATATTATAATTTGAAAACAAAACGAAGTGTTTTACTGCGTTTTGCTTTCAAATTATAAAATGCAAAATGATCTCCACAGACGCTCGGAAAACAATAAAGGAATATACTATTCTTCAAGTGTATCAACAAATGTACCATAAGGGGCCGAATTACCGAATATGACCAAAAATTACTACACTTAAGTCCGAGGTTGAACTGGTACTCCGATGTCTAAGAGAGACAACGGGTAGTGTTTAAATTGTACGGCAATCTGATTGGCTGTGTACTTTTCACGACAAATAAGTTATTACAAACCGTAAGAATTTTCCCATCATGCATGTCGATGTCCGTTGAAATTTGGCGGCAATGTTTAAAATTGAAGTACTGAAATTCTGTTGCTTATATATATATGCTCTTCAGGAGATAAACATACGAAAGAAAAACAAAAAAATCAACTCAGTGTTTGCTGTTTTTCGCCGCATTCATCGTGATTTTCGACCAACTGCATGTTGCAAATCCGCTACCAAACGCTTTACGATTTCTAGCTTCCGTTTAATGTTGATCAAATGACGTCACTAACGGGTCACATGACCTTACGAAAATTTGTAAAATACCTGTCTCTAGTATCGATAGATCTAGGGGCAGTAACCCAGTCAAGTCCGAGGTATTTCCCTATTTACGGAAACGTCCGAGAGATGTTCCAAATGGAGTGAGTGTTTTGAATGCAGGAATGGAATTCTGAACGAGTGATTTAGAGTGGCTTTGATCGAAATGATTGTCAATTTCACGATATTGTCAACTATTACAATTTTGTTTATTTTGCGGCATTACAAGAGAGATGCGAGATAGCTTTGTATGGTAAATACCTATATTGATTTCAACATAATTGAACCTTTAAAGTATGGCGTAAAGTCTAAAAGGCGGCTTATAAATGATTAATTCCTCTCCGTGATTTTATTACAAAATATTAAGCAGTGAAATTTTATAGGTATTTAAGCAAAATGAATAACTGACTGCGTAACTAAAGATTTGCTTTAAATCTGTTCATCGTAAATATACCACAAAGGCCTAAATAAAACAATTAAATGTGATAAAAAACAGCTAAAAAAGCAATATCTTTGTTAAATGTATATTTCAGCTCGGCATTTGATTACAGTGCAAGATTAATGTCCCTTTAAACACGTTATATACTCAAGTTTAGTATTGTTCTAATTGTTTGAAATAAACCATTTAATTGCAACTTCAGCTTTTTCAAACATAAATGCATTGCTATTCATGTAACCTTAATGTACTTTCAATGTACTTTAAATGTACTTTTGGTTAATAAAGCAGTGTTCTGAAAAGACAAAAGGTCAATTTCCTGTGTTGAAAACTACAGTTAACAACATTAAATTGACACGGGGAATGATTTTGGAATGATTTTGGAGTGAATTTGAATGAGGATGTCGAGCATGTTTTGAGTGTATTTAATGGGAGGTAATCCACATCGCGAATTTTGTTCAGGATGAACAAAATTAGCGATATTGATTAACTCCATTTAATAAAATATGTATACAGGTTCTATAAATAGCTTTCGTGCAAAGCGGGGTTTAAATTGACAAACAGATTGCGCCGTTCCTTTTTCTATTTCATCATGAACGCGGGGCTTATCTTTTATCAATTAGTGATTTGAGCTTTACAATTGAGCCTGTGCGTGACATTTCCAACAATTTGAAATGTTCGTGAGGTGCAAACACTGAGCAGCGTAGACAGTCCCATACTGTAAATATAAAGTTACCTGATGGTCTTCAGATACTTTGAGACCTTTTCTATCTACTAAACGCAGAGTGAAGACTCCGGTCTGACTGTGCGGATGCACAGACTGGCCAGAGTCTCTGTTTTGCGCCTATTCGAAATTGTTGGAAATCTCACGCACAGACTCAATTTGTATGTGTCGATTAGCCCGTTCCCTTGTAGGTGTCATCGTAAAGTAGCATTTATTACATAAAAGAAAAAAAAGTATAACTAAATAATCCGAGACTTTTTAGGAAAACGGGGACCTGTTGGACTAATATTCGAAAATGGGTTGAACAACAACTGATCAAAATGTGGATTAACTTTAGCTGTACACACATATTAGTAAGGTATAGGGGATGCTCCGGGACAAAAGATTCGATCTTTTTCCCCTGATACTTAAATGAACCTGTGCGTGATATTTTAAAAATTAGGGATTACATGATTGACACACTTTGCATACCTTAAATAACCACATAAGGAAATTAGAAGATTGTCTAGATGTCTAAAATACTTTGAGATCTTGTCTATCTACAGGTGCACAGTGAAGACTCTGCACAGATTGTCCGGATGCAAATGCTGGCAAGAGAAATTGCTATGTGCTTTAGTTAAATTGTTGGCAATGACTCGGACCCAAACGTCCTCTTTGTTTGTCCAAAATTCTCGATGGTGTTCAGGCATTTTTTTACAATACAATACAATACAATACAATATATTTTATTTCTGAATATAAGGCCTCCGGCCCACAATACAATCAATATACAACAATAGCAATTTACTTTGTTATGCGCTGTCATTATTGGATATCATTTGCTTCAGTTTAAATACATATAGAGCCAATCTCTTTAGAACAACAATGTTATCAGTTTTGAAAATGGAGAAGAAATTATCTTTGCTAGCAATCCCAGAAAACCAATTTAGTAAGTAAATCTGTCTTATGTCCTGAAATTTCTCACAGATAAAAAATACATGATACTCATCCTCTAAAACATAAGAGTCTTTTTGTAAAAAGCAGAAAAGGCATATTCTGTATTCTCTGTTAACATTATAATGACGGCCAATTTCAATGTTTAGCTTGAAATTAGAACACCTAAATTGAGACAGAGCATATTTGTAATAAAATGGTAAATCAATCTCTATATATCTTTCCACGTTTAATAAACTTTTCACATTTTTATAAAAGTCACATTTCGAAGAGTTGGCGATCTCACTATGCCATATTTGTTGATAGCAGTCTTTAATTCTTTGTTTAAGTTCGTTTATAAATTGTGTCTCATTTCCAACATCCTGAGAAAGCCAAACAAAACCAAACCCATAGCTAAATAGAAATATTCTTATGTTAGTAACCCAGTTAATTCTTCCAATATCATCTTGAGATTTAAGCATCTGGTAACAATTTTTGGGGTATCTGTGCAAATCCATGCGAATAAGTCTTATCCAGTATTTAACGAATTTTACGTGATAATGAATTGCTATTGGGAACCTTCCACATTCACCAATAGCCATTGAGTTATTTGTTGTCGATCTTAGGCCTAAAAAATCCTTGCAGTATTTATAATGAACATGTTCAATTACTTCGGATATCTCATTTCCCCAGATTTCTGCACCATAAGTCAGAATCGGAGTAACCATGGAATCAAAAATTTTAAAATATTCCCTGTATCTAAATTTTCCGAACGGTTTTTGAAAAAGTTTAATTTGGTTAACAGATTTTTGTGCCTGAAGTGATAACTTGTTCTTTGTCAAACTCCATGATAATTTAGGTGTTAATAAGACGCCCATGTATTTGTAGAAAGAAGTAACATGAATATTTTCGCCTCTATAAAACCATTTTTCATTTTCTCTTAAGGGACCACCATTTCTAAAAACAATTATTTCTGATTTTTTCAAATTTACGGACATGTTGTTTTCACTACAAAACTCATCAATGACATTAAGTTGCTGTTGGAGATTTACAACGGTATCTGCACAATTTGCTACATCATCTGCATAGATTAAGCATAAAATATTGGGAATATTATTTGAAATAAATATGCCATTGGAACATTTTTGTCTTAATTTCAGACATATGTCGTTAATATAGATGTTGAAGATTGTCGGAGATATCAAATCACCTTGCTTTAAACCCACATTACAACGGATATGGGAAGTCAATTTTGAGTTTATCAAAATACTTGCCTCACTGTCATTATATACTGAAGCTAAAACACGCAAAAATTTACCTGTTATCCCATATTTATTAAGGCATTTGAATATTTTATTATGGTTTAAAGAATCAAAAGCCTTTGCAAAGTCAATATAAAGAACATAGAATCTCCCCTTTGACCGTGATATATATTTTTGTATCATACTTTGTAGACAAAAAATATGGTCGATTGCTGAGTAGTCACTTCTAAAGCCTGCTTGACATTCATCTAATATTTTAAAATCATTTATCCATTTTGTGATGCGTTCATTCAGTATAGATGAAAATATCTTATATATAACATTTAGTAAGGATATTCCTCTATAATTACTAGGATCGTTCTTAGAGCCAGATTTATAAATTGGCTTTATAATTGATTCACACCATGATTTTGGAACAATTCCTGTATCAAATATTTTATTAAAAAATATGACTAATATAGGCGATATAATATGCGATGTGTTCTTATAAAATTCTGCTGGTATACCATCTTTTCCATGAGCTTTACCTAGCTTTAATTTATTGATACTCTTATGTATCTCATGAAGAGCTATAGGTTTATTCAATAATTCGTCCATTTCTGTGTTAAAAAACTGTGGATCGTCATATGTGATAAATCGGCATTCTTGAGTTTCATTGAATAACAAAGCTTGGAAATACGTGATCCATTCTTGATGAGGTATCGGATTTTTTTCGTAAGCAAAATTTGAGGAGTTGCTTCTGTTTTTCAATAAAGACCAAAATGATTTTGGGTTTTTACTTGCGTCAGCCAAAGAAGATCTTTTCTGTACCTGAAATGATAATTTCTTTCGACGGCACAACGCTTTGAATTTATTTTTAGAAGCTCTATATACAGTGAAGTCATCTCTCGAGATTTACGTCGTTTGTCGGATTAAATAGTGTTTTCTCCTGGACAGCAATAATTCATAGATTGAAAACAGTTTTCCACCGGACAGGCTTTCCTTAACGCACCGCGGGCGCTTTTCAAAAATAACAGCTTGCTAGACGACAAAAGTGATTCGTTTACAAATATATCCTTGCAATAGTCTTAGTTTACATTGATGAATTTATACAGTCAATTAAAATGCATTTGAGCCAGTGCTTGATATTTCCTACAATTTAATATGAGGGCAAGTGGCAAACATTTAGCTACATAGAACACTACATAGTCCAAATGGAAGATTGTCTGGGTATCTAAAGCTACTTACCATTCGGAACATCGCTCGGACTTTTCCGTAAACTAAAAAGTACATCGGAAGTAAGTGTAGTAATTTTGGGTCAGGTCATTTTTTAGGTAATTCGGCTCCTGGTGGTACTTCGGTTGATACGCTTGTAGGAAATCACATTTTATTTTTCTCTCCGGTCGTTTTTAGAGACCTTTTTGGCATACTATAATTTGATGACAGAACGTAGTAAACCACTGCGTTTTTTATTAAATTATAATATGCCCACTTTTATTCTTTCGATAATTTTGTTTTATGTAACGTCATCCTTAGCGGGGTCGTTGATGTATGTGACGTCATACAAACCCGCGTGCGAAATGACGCGCTTTCATGGCTGCGTCCGTATTATTCCCGAGGTCTATTCCGTAGAATCGCGGAGGGTTCCCGATTGGATACTCACCTGTCTACAAAACGAGAAACAAAGATTCTGGTTAGACTGTTCTGATGCACATGTAGACCAGAGTCTTTACTCCACGCACATTTTAAATTGTTTGAAATGTCGAACACAGACCCATTTGTTATTTATAGATCCAGTCCTTCTAAAGATGTCTAAATATCAAAACACGAAAAATCGATCTAAGTTTTTTTCTTTTGAGCCGATCAGGACTAAGTTGCCCACCATCTTTTTTTCTATGCTTGTAACCTCATGAAGCTGCTAACAGATTATTGCAAGCGCCCAAACCAAGCACACCGTTCAGAAATAAAAAAAAAGCAGAAAAGCGCCGACATACTTTCACGGATGTTTTCTTTTCCTGAGTATCCAAAGAGGTCTGTTATTAAGAATTTTGAACCTATAATGTTCATGGTGACCCCATGTAGCTAGAGGATAATTATTGGCGTTCATATGTTGGTTTTGAAAAAAATATATACATATTTTTTATATATATCCACCTGTTTTACTGTATCAAAGATGTGACGATCGTTGAATTTGTACTTCAGCAGAGTAGCAGAGCGAAGTTAGCAGGGCAGGAGACTTGAAGTGTGACAGAAGTTGGCAGACCAGCAGAATATCAGAGTGAAGAAAGCAAACAAGCAGAGAAGGGAAGTTAATTGGTAAGCCACAGAGTAGTAGAGCAGAAGAGAGAATTAAATATTTGATTATGTCTGTTACTCTACTAGTCACAGCAAATATGCTATTTCCAATAATTTCTAAAAGTTATCACCTCGCTGGTCTCCAACTTTCGATGCCCTAGTCCACTAACTTCACCCTACAGTTAGTAACATCGTAAAAATAACATTCACCTCGATCAAAACCAATGTAAATCTCTCACTCAGCGCTCCATGCAAACATTCTTTATACTCATGCAAACCAATCAAAAACGCGCAAAAATCGCTTTAAAAGATAAGATAACACTTTGATTTCACTCAAAACTCACGCCAAATACTCGTTCAATTTCATTCCAAAATCATTTCAAAATCATTCCCCTTGTCCATATTGTTAACTGTGCTACTTTTCTGGTCTGCCAAGTTCACTCTGCTACTTTGCTATTCTGCCGACTTCAACCTGCTACTGGCTGGTCTGGCCAATTTCACCCTGCTACAAGCTTGTTTGCCATATTCGTCCTGCTAATTTGATATGGGTCACATTCGCCCAGCTATTTTGCTAGTCTGTCAATTTCAGCCTGCTACTTTGCAAGCCTTCAAACTTCACCATGCTACTTTGCTAGTCAGCAAAATTCAGCCTGCTACGATTTGGTCAGCCAACTGCGTCCTGTTGTTATTTGCCCTTTCAACTTCACCTTCTAGCCAGTCTGTAAACTTTACAGCAACGACTTATTAGTCTACCAACTTCACACTGGTAAAAGTTGGTCTGCCAACTTCGCCCTGCTTCTTTGTTGGTCTGGTAAATTCACCCTTCTACTAGCGGTTTAACTTCACAATACTACTAGCTATTAAGCACCCTTCACCCTGCTAGTTAACTTTTTGCCGACTTCGCCTTGCCACTAGCTTGTCTGCCAACATGTCTTCAATATGTAACTAGCTAGTTTACCAATTTCACACTGCTACTTTGCTGGTCTGCAAATTTTACCGTTTTACTTTGCTAATTAGCCGACTTCACTTTGCTACTAGCTGGTCTGCCGATTTCACCCGGCCACTAGCTAATCTGCAAACTTCGCCCAGCTACTTCGTCAGTCTGCAAACTTTAAACTGCTACTTTGCTGGTCCTACAAATTCACCCTGCTACTTTGCTGGTCTGCAAACTTCACCCTGCTGCTTTGCTTGTTCGCAAACCTCACACTGCTTCTTTACTGGTCTGCCAACTTCAGGTATATGAAAATTTAGGACCTTGCGGCGATCGCGAAGTTAGATCAAGGTTATCGTCAGATACTTGCATGGAAACCGTGCGATCGCTAAACCAGATCTACTGTAGACCTTGCCTCCGTCCATTGGTCCTCGTTCGGTGACATGGTAGCGGTACAGATTTAAAATTAAAGTATCTAAAGATGACCGTTCGATGTCTGTGCGACGGCCTTGAGATGTCTTTACGACGTGTCTACGGGCTGCTGGTTCCGCTCGAAAAAAATGTCTTATACGAAATCGCAAGGTCTGCGGCACCTGTACAATCGCGGAGTGATCGCACGGACACCGTATGTGTGGGCGTTACGACGAGTCCCGGGCTCCGTATGCCGAATGTAAATTAGGCTTAAAATAAAAATATATCTAAACCTTATCAACCCATTGAAGTGGACTCTGCGTTTGTGACAGTTTTGTAAATACACAAATATCGCTTTCGTACTGAGTAAACGTGTTTTTGTTGTTCTGTTCTTCAAAGCTGAGCTCTGACGTAGGAGCAAAGTCCAAACATATTTTATCATTTTTTAGAAATATATTAAATTTAATACCCTTCGTGAAAGCACGTGTGAATAAAGCCGAGTGGGAACAACCAG
Organism: Fragum whitleyi; assembly: GCA_948146395.1. Taxonomy (NCBI): domain Eukaryota; kingdom Metazoa; phylum Mollusca; class Bivalvia; order Cardiida; family Cardiidae; genus Fragum; species Fragum whitleyi. The sequence goes on along the minus strand of OX411543.1, from coordinate 59,581,179 downwards.
ATTTGTTATGCATCTTAATGGAAGGGCGTCAAGTTAGGGTTATTAAACCAGGATATATACCATTTGTTATGAAAAGAAGTCTTCTTAAATCATTACTTTGAAAAAACCCTCTTCGGGACAAAATAATTTCCTAGCTGTAAGGAGTATTTATAATACGTTTTGTTTTGGCTCTATTGCAAACAATTAAATTTGACAAGACAGAGACAGCTCCCCAATAACTTTGTCGTAAAATTGTTTCTCGGAGACATAAGTGTGCCATAACGAAATACTAGAAATTGTCGTAAAAATACGCTTCATTTTTTTTAAAATATTGCCTTGAGGTCCAGTATCCTTCTAACCAAACTAGAACCATTTAGAAAACGTGGTTCGTGAAAATCTAACCTCTCAAATTGTCAAAAAGCAAAAAAAAGGGTCGGTTAAATATTAGCCAAGACACAGCGTAGCTTTGAAAGGTCTTTAATTAAAAGATAGAGAGTCAAATACTATTTAACATAAAAAGTCAATGGAATACCTTTAACTATTCGAGACAGATCTTCACCATAAATATAATAAACAATAATAAACGGTGTATTTTAATATGACATACGTCGGGGGAGTGGGAACGAACCCAATTATTTTTGTTCAATATTTTAAGGGCGTAAATTCACCAATGGAATAATCATGCAAACGAGACTAGAACGCATTATATGGTAACGCTATTTTGGCACCGTACATATGATGTAGGAGTAATTATCCGAACAAAGTCGGTCGGACGGACGAGAGCACTAGGTCACATACACTGAGCTGTCGTTGTGACAACTACATGTACGGTTAAGATCATCGTGAAATCGACACGATGAATGATTTTGGAATGATTATGGAACGAAACTGAATGGGTGTGTGGAGCGAGATTTGAGTAAAATACTAGGGAGGTAATCCAATATATAGCTAATTTTGTTCAGAATGAATAAAAATAGCTATATTTATTGCTTCCCTTTAATGAAATTTACGTCCTTTACTTTTTACAGCCATCAAAATCGTAGATTGATTTTTCGCTTTGTATTCAATGTTGAACGTCTTTGGCGATTTCGAAATGTTTTCGAATGATTACGTAGCGTTTTTGATCGATTTTAGTGAGTGTTTGGGATGAATGAATGGAGCGAAGAGTGATTGATTTAGAATGGTTTTGATCGGAAAGGAAGTATATCTTGCTCACCGTAGGTGGGCGCGAGAAAGGTTTGACAGCATTTAACAAGAGCTGATAGAAGACTTGCGAAAGAGGTCTTATTCTATACTTGTGCTTAATTTTGACACGCCATTTGAAAATAAATGCCGTATTGTTTCATATTGGTAAACTTAAACGATTCAAACTAACGATTAGTCTGATTTTGGAATTCACAGTCCTTTGATATTACGTCCTATTTATATCTTAGAGAAAGGAAGTACTTAAAACATTGACATGATGATGTGGTCGATATAGGACCATCCCGATCCTCTTGTTTAAAGGCGGAAAGTCTAGGTTTTTTTTAACTTACGCGCTCTTTTATTTCTTCAACTATGATTTATAAACTCTCGGGCACATTCCGTTTAGTTTAAAAGTAAGATTTGATTAAACGACAACTTGGTTCAAGAGATTGCGTCACAGTATGAAATATGTATCGTTTGCAATGCCGCAATAAAACCAACAACAAAACACCGATAAACCTCCATCTACTTTGAATTTTCTGCCAAATGCGTTTTAAACAACTGTGAACTCAATTTCTACAATTTTTATGACTGACAAATTCATGTCCTCTTAAATTGCATTTATTGCTAAGTTCTCTTTGTTTAATTCACTTAACTTCTTTACAGAAGAAGACTTGTCATTCATTCAATTTAACTTAATGATCTTACAGTTAACAACATCGTGAAATTGACAAGATGAGTGATTTTGCAAATGAATTTTGAACTAAATTAAATGAGTGCGATGAGTGATTTTTGAGTGAAATTAAAGGGAGGTAATCCAATTTCGCAAATTTTGTTCTGGATAAATAAAATTAGCGATTTTAATTACCCGCTCTCCCCTTTAAATAGAATATGCATGCAAGTTCTATTATTAGCTTCCTGTTTCTTCAAGAAGCAATCAGACGTTTACATTATCAATTTTATCAGTGAAATCGCGACTTTTCTTTTCTAGCTATATTTACTTTGAGTGTAGTAGTTGTTGATCTAATCATTTTTAGCCATAGTGGAGCGTTTATGAATTGTTTTAGTGAGTGTTTGGAATGAATGAATGGAGCGCTGAATGAGCGATTTATAATGGTTTTGATTGAGATGTATGTCAATTTCACGACGTTGCAAACTGTAATCACTCAAAACCCTTGTCCTGATACATTTAAACTGATTTCAAACAAATTGCTATTTTTTAAAGATATTTCAACCAGTCTGTTTAAACTTATTCCCGCCATTCTGTTTAAACTTATTCCCACACCAATTATTTAGAAAACAGTAGCGGTTGGCTACGATAAGACTGTATATCTATACAGGCTGATCTTAGTCTATAATAAATGGCAAAGCATTTGGTATAGCAAGAATATGCCGATGCTCCTTACTCGTCTGAATTACATTGGAGAACATTGTGTAACATTCGGAACACCACTCGGCCAATCTCACGATCAACCTCGGATGTACATAGACGGACTATTTCTAAACTCACGGGAAAACCTTGGAAAACTCGATGACGTCAGTTAAAATGGCATTAGCCCTCGAAACTGTGAGTGAAAACATTCGACGTCGCCAACGCTACTCGTTTATGTCACTAAACATCCTAAACATTTACGCGCATTGCGTTGAATATTTTTATGTCTCCCCTTCTCTATAAATAAATCATGTGAAGACAATCTTAATTTAGATAATATGTTACGATATTTCTTTATGTTCATTTTGTCAAGGTAGGTAGACCGGTCAAATGTACTTTTCAAATCACGATAAAATGACATTGACGACCTATTTAAAATATCTCTATGCCATTCATTTATGTACAAGTCCATTAAACGCGAACGTAATATTGGTATAAACATTTTAACGTTTACAGAACTAGGATAGATCCACACATCATTAAAACCGCTGTATTGTAATAGTGTTTTTACCTTTTTTGACCAGTTGTTTTCTTCCAACGACTCACATCGAAATCTCATGTTTTCTGTCACAACAGATAAAATGCAATTATTTTCTTTAGTAGAATAAAGTTTGAGAAAATATTTAATAGTTTGAATTTGCATATTAATTTTCAGTGGGAACCTACCGGTTTCTCCGTAGAGAGCTGAATTACATGTGGTTTGTTTAACATTTAAAAGACGCTTTAAAAACTTTCTATGAACCTTTTCTAAATTGTCCGTTTTAGTAAATGACAATATTTCACACCCGTATCGTAAAGTAGATCCCACGAAGCTATCAAACAGATCGAGCATTATGTTTATTGGGATTTCTTTCCCCTTAGTTAGACAGATTAATGCTCCAAGGGCTTTTAACCCTTTACCCGATAAAGTTTTCGTTGCATTTAAATGTGAGCCGTTTTTACTAAAAACTACCCCTAAGTAGTTAAAAGAATCTACAATCTCTATTCTTTCTGAGCGATATGTGAAATTAAAATTTACGATATTTCTAGCTTTACTAAATATAACAATTTTAGTTTTATCGACATTAACTTTCAAGTTCCATTTTTTACAATACATCTCGAAACAATCAATTGCTTTTTGTAGCTCTTCAGCTGATTCTGCGAGAAGAACTGAGTCATCAGCAAATAATAATAGGGAAATCATGATTTGGTCAATTTCTAATCCCGTTACCCCGTTAGATTGAAAAAATAATTCGATGTCGTTGACAAAAAGAGAAAACAATAATGGCGACAAAATCTCACCTTGCAATAATCCGACCTTACAGTTGTATAGATCCGACAAGGAATTTAAATGTTTGATACATAGTTTGACGTCATCATATATTGAACGTATTACTTGAAAAAGTTTACCATCCAAACCCTGCTTTATCAGTTTGTACCAAAGGCCAACTCGATATATGCTGTCAAAGCATTTCTCTAGATCCACGAAACAGCAATACAGGCTTGCTTTTTTATTAAGTTGTCTTTCTATTAAGGAGTTCAAAACGAAAATGGCATCTATAGTACTAAAATTTTGTTTGAATCCAAATTGCGCGTCGGTGATAAAATCATTTTCTTCAACCCATTCCTTCAATCTGTTGTTTATTACCGTGGTAAAAAGTTTAGCAAAGCAACTTATAAGTGTAATCCCTTTATAATTATTCGGGTTTGAAGAATCTCCTTTTTTGTAAATTGGTACGATGACTCCCGTGGACCATGATTTCGGAAAGCATCGTTTATTTAGCAGATAGTTGAAAAGTAAAAGAATGGGCTTGTCTAAAACATCAATTCCTTCGATGAAATATTCATACATAATATTATCTATTGAACATGATTTATTTTTACTAAGAGATTTAATCGCTCGCCGTATTTCTTCAATAGTGAAAGGTGTATCAAGATTTTCGAAGGTACCTGCAAAATTTTCCTTTGAAGATTTATTATCAAAGTTATTTAAAAATTCTTCGCAAAAAATATCGGGCTCAATATCTATTTCTGATGACAATTTTTTAAAATGTTCAAAAAAATCCTTTAAATTGATTTCGCTGCCGCTTTCAACATTTTTTTGTTTTGTGAACATTTTCCAAAATTCGCTGGGTTTCTTGTTACGCATTTCTAGCATATCATCCGCTAAGCTTCTTTGATATTTACGTTTGGCTTTCCTACAACAATTTTTATATTCTTTCTTTTTGATAAGTAAAATGTTTCTTACTGATTCAGTTTTATACAGATTGAAATTTTTGAGGGCTTCATGATAGTCTTGTTTACTCTTTTTACAACTTTCATCAAACCAAATAGAATTTCTGTTTGATTTAAGCTTTTTACACGTTTTTCAAAATATTTATTTCCTCTTGATGATATATAAGTTGTGAAAATATTGACAAGATCATCTACGTCTTCATTTCTTGCAATGCAATTTTTTAAATCGGTGCATAAAGAATCTATATCTTGCGTTATATCAAATAAATACTCGTTTTTGCGCTCTGGAATCCACCTGTGAAATACGTTTTCTGTATATTGGTCATTAATAACAGTATTAATAATCAAAGCAAATTCTACTGGGGCGTGGTTCGAAAAAATGTTGAAATCGTGTACACTAAAATCCGTTAATAATGTAAAATTCTCAAATTCAGTGAGTAGGAAGTCCACCGTGCTTTCTCCGTTATGGGTAAAGCACGTTGTTTTTCCAACCCCGTAATCCTTTCCATAACGACCGTTAACAATCCTCATGTTTGTCATTTTGCACAAGTCGATCAAAAGGTCACCGTATCTATTCGTGCCTTTATCTTTAAATGCACGAGGAATACGGGGGTCTGTCGCCGACATTTCATGGTCTGGTAATTGTCGATCATTGTCTATGTAATCGTGCTTATTCCCAATCCTTGAGTTTAGATCGCCAAAAATGAAGACTTTCCCTTTAGCGCTAAATGATAGAATATCTGTTTCTAATTTATCAAAAACATTAAAATCATATAAACTGTGTATTTTAGCATTTTCCGGAGCAATATACGTAAAGCACATATAATAGTCACTCTGTATATTAAAATAGTTTTTATCGAGTTTTAACCATATAATAAAGTCAACATCGTTTTGTACTAATTGAATTCCTTTATAAAATTTCTCTCGTATAAATACGATTAAACCACCACTACAACGTTTCGCACGTTTGCTTTTATGCTGTCTGAAAGAATGAATTGTTTTGTATCCCTTTAGAATTGGATTAGAATAAGCACTTGTCCATGTTTCGCTACAAAAAATAATGTCATAATTATTTAAAAAGGAGATTAACTCTGGGCACTTTAACTTGTCGCTACTTAGGCCTTCTACGTTCCAGCTAACACAATTAAGGACACTTCCGCTGGATCCCTAGTCACTTCCGGTTGCTGCTTTCCTATAAAGTTCACCATCTATATACAGTTTGTCAACTGAGATATACGCGTCTTTTTTTTCTTTACGCGCGTTTAGCATGATCGGAATAAGTCTCTTTCTTTCTTCCATTACCTCCCTTGGATATTGCTGGCTTACACCATACGGTCTTTCTAATTTCTTAGAGTTCAATCGTACCTCCTCCCTGTCTGGGTAGTATGCAAACTTCGCTACTATCGGTCGAGTTTTTGTATCATTGAACTTGCCCATACGATGAGCCCTGTGTAGTTTAATATTGTCTTTTGCACCAGTAATTTCTTATTTTTCTTCGATTAAGTTGAGAACCTTTTGGACACAATCTGAGTCTTTTTCTCCTTCTACCTCGTCTATACCGTAAAATATCAAATTGTCCCTCATGCTACGGCTCTTTAAATCTACAATATCAGATTTTAGTGTTGACGATGTTTTAATTTGCTCTTTTTCCATGTTTTTCAGCTTATTAACCATTTCATCTATCTCTTGCTGCTTTTTACTTATCTTTTCTAAACTACAACTATCAAAATTTCTCCCCCTTTCTAGATCATCTATTGTCTTTTCCATTTTCGTGAGCCTGGAATCCTGTTTGTCTAGACGGTCCGTTAAATTTTTGACTGACAAATGAATAGAGTCTAATTGTGATAGTTTCTTCTCAATATTCTCGAACTTTTCCACCATTTTATTAAATTGATCGGTAGTCACTGTATTAACCTGTGTAACGGGATTTGATACCGGTGTTAACGGTGGTAGCGTCCCAAAATATGACTGATTTTGACCATAAGCTTGGGGCCCACATGGGGAATATTGATAAGTCTGAAAGCTTTGTGATGGCGGGGGGGGGATATTATTGACCATTCCTGGGTTGTAGGTAGCATTCTGTTGAGAACCATGTTGAAGACCCTGGTTTATTGGTACAGACGGGCTTTGCATATTGTTATCCTTTGTATCCTTTGAATCGTTAGTAGATTTTGAATTTAATGGCGTACCTCTGTAATCGTTTTCCCCAGTCTGTTTTACCGGGCGTTTTGTATTGTCTTTGTCTCCGGGCGAGTTTTTACCTTTCTTCCTTTTTCCCATTGAAATTGATCTGCTTCAGTCATATAGTCCAATCATACTTAAGATCATCCTTTTAGCCTTTTCTGTAATATTTTTCAGCTATATAACGATGTCACACTCACTAATTTGACAGAAAATACACATTTATTTACAAGTAATTTAAAGTTGCGTCCATTTTGTTCACGCATGCGCAGATAGAAAAATTAAATAGTTTGGTTTAATTGAAAAGTTAGTCGACAATAATCGTGAACGCGTGCAAAAAGCTGTATCCTAAAACCAAAAGGATTCACATTTGATCGTTGGCTTACCAAATCCTCGTTACCTCAGCTTGGACAAGCTGAAGCTACGAGGGTTTGGTTACCAACCTACGCTTTACGGTCTTAAACTAATTATGTCAACTATCTCTAAGTAAATAATAATAAAAATAAAGGCTGTTCTACTTTAATCTTAAGGTCGTTACTTTGTCTCCAGCCTACCAGGATAAAAATCGTGGATTTCACTGTTATTAGAAAGGAGTACATGTATTGACAATACGATGATAATAGTTCCCAAGAAATGCCATACATGTTTGGCAATAATAACCTGGTCGCAAGCGCTGTTAATAACTTTGTGAAATTGGCATTCACCTCAATCAAAACCATTCTAAATCGCTCACTCGGCGCTCCGTACATTCATTCCAAACGCTCACTCATATCATTCAAAAACGCCCAAACTCGTCGAAAAATATAGAATAACAACGTTATTCAAAATAGAATTGGAAAGAGAAAAATCGCGATTACACTGACATAATTCAAATTGTAAGCGTCTAATAGGTTCTTGAAGAAAAAAGGAAGCTATCTGTAGAACATGTATGCATATTTTATTAAAGGGAGGTAATCAACATCGCTAATTGTGTTCATCCTGAACAAAATTTGCGATACTGGATTACCTCACATTAAATTCACCCAAAACTTGCTCCACATACTCAATCAATTTCATTCCTAGATCATTCCAAAATCACTCATCTTGTCAATTTCACGATGTTGTTAACCGTACATGTATCAGTCAAAAAGTGAAGTAGACGGTTTTTTGGAAGATAAGTCTTACTTATAATGCATTTTTGATTTCACAACACGTTTTTTTTTCTCTCTTTTTTTATTCAACATGAGTGAAGAATGGCACAAACGAGGCAATAGCTCATCCAAAACGTAGCCGGGCTGGAGTCGGAATGTCACATAACTCAATATACTTGATAACAAGCTAATCGCATCTAAAAAAATCGTGCTTTATATATACAACAACTCTTAATAACAATATGGGAGGATAAAGAAATTCTAGAATGATTGTGGCATTCTCTTGTATCTATCTATACAATAACCTTTCAGAGTAAAAAGTTTCATTTTAAAAAAAAAACGCTAGATAAAGTTATTTACAGTTAACATCATCGTGAAATAAACAAGGTAAATGGTATTAGCATGATTTTGGAACGAAATTAAATGAGTTTTTGGAGTGAGCTTTGGGTGAAATTAAAGGGAGTTAAGCCAATATTTATTACCTCCCTAACTCCCTTTAATAATATTTGCATACAAGTTCTTAACATAGCTTCCTATCTTTTCAAGAACCAATCAGACGCTAATAATTACAATTATGTCCGTGAAATCGCGATTTAACTCTAGCAATGCTTATTTTGAAAGTAGGTGTTGAACTTTTCTTTTTAGTCACTTTGGAGCTTGTTTGAATGATTTGAGTGAGTGTTTTGAATGAATGAATGAATGAATGAATGAATGAATCGGAGCGCCGAGTGAGCGGTTAAGAATGGTTTTGATTGAGGTGAATGTCATTTTCACGATGTTACTAACAGTATGGCAGGTATCCTGCGTTATTTTCAACCTTGCGTAGTTAACGAGATCATGAAATTGACAAGGTGAATGATTTTCGAATGAAATGGCATGAGTGGGAGGTGCAAGTTATGATTGCAATTAGAGGAAGGTAATCCAATATCGCTAGTTCCGTCCAATTGAAGCGATAGGTACCTCAAAATCAAAACCAGTCAATAAAATCATGGACGGATTTGATCCATTTGAATGAAATATCGATCATTTTGAAAGATTGCGAATTATTTTTAAAAATTTTGGATTTTTTTTAAAGTTTGAGTGAATGTTGGGAATGAATGAATGGAGCGCTGAGCGAGCGCTGTAGAATGGTTTTGATCGAGGTAAATGTTATTTTCACGATGTTGCTTATTGTAGGATGTGACATAATTTTGCAAATTCATTTGGTAATATATTGGAGTCAGTCAGAAATATGTTAGAAATTATCGTTTGTGCTTGCATATAATTGTAACTTGTAATTATAGCCGGAATGAATTGACTTGCTCAGCGAAAGTGAACACATACCAACATTGGGTACCAGTTTTTCGTAACACAACCTTTTTCAATCTGAATTTACGATGTTTTGGTTACACAACTAAGTCTCATCGCCTCAATATTATATATATATATATATATATATATATATATATATATATATATATATATATATATATATATATATATATATATATATATATATATATATATATATATATATATATATATATATATATATATATATATATATATATATATATATATATTATCGATTGAAAATATGCGCGGATAAAACTTTATGGTTATCCTGATATAAATCAAAGTGCTGTAAGCACTTTAATTATGTGTCACTGAATGCCGGAAACCGATATTGTTGATCTGAGGGTTTAGATATTGGTATACATACACAGTATTATTAGACGTTTTCACCATCATTAAGAACCATATATCTTTGAACAGTTTATAATAGCATAAGAAGTTGTTAAATTGATTGAAAACGAAGTACTGGGAAAACATAAACAATAGTTTTTAATCAAGGCCTAAGAGAAATGTCTTATTTTTCTGGCTAGTAGAAACTTATCTTAAATAGAAAAGTCATTAACATGAATAACGAGTATAGCCACCGTTTTCGAGAAGAACTGCAGTGAATTTGCGCCACAAAATTGTTATCACACGCTGTACACGTTATTGGAAAATGGCCTATTCGTCCATAAGAGCCTTGATTAGCTGCAGTCGGATCCCGATACGACGTCAACCGCAAAACACCGTATGTCCTAAATGATCCCTATACGCTCTGCAGGATTGCGATCGGGAGAGAATGTAATAAAAGGAAATGGATTGACATAAAAACCATTAATCCACATTGCAGAATTGGGCCAAGAGTTGATCTGTTGGAAAACGTCAATGTTAAGGTGCTTCATTAAGAACGGGCAAACAAATATTCTCAAGATATTGTCAACATAACATTCGTTGTAAAACTCCCGTCGACCAAAACGAGTTTTGTGTATAATGTCTCAATGAAATGTCATAATACCCCCTCCACCACCAAACGCATAGCCTGTCTACAACAACATTACGCATAACTTTCACATTGACACCTTCGACCATATCGAGATAAATCTTGATTCTTCTGAGAAAAGATCGCTTTGTCAATATCGATTACCCAATCTTCGATACAACGTATTCCAATTAACTTTAAACGTTGAAACGTTCTCCCGTAAAGCTGTATCAGCTCGTTACACGACCTGTTTTAAACAATAACATGTAGTAGACCTGCACACATCGATTCATTTTGAGGTCTTTATGTGTCCCGTGCCAACATCGATGTCAATCAGAACCAATCGGAACTTACCCTGGGATGATTTGACCATCCGTTCGTGTTTACGTCTTGGGCGTAGCCTATCATATATAGACCAAGTTTGGGTTTTTTTATAGATACACCTAAGTTCCATCATTGTTTCGTTAGGACAGCCTATTCGACCCACAGTTTGAAGAAAAGACAGTCCTGCTTCGACCATACCGAAACCCCAATGACGTTTTGCGTAAGTCAAACGTTCCATTTGTGAAAAATATTGAAGAATGCAAGTGCCATAATTTTGACATGATAACTGACTAGCATAAACCATAAACAATTTGTGATTTATTTTGCATACACACCAACAACGTAAAATAACTAATTTGCATGTGACGACTTGTGTCAAGAATTAGAGCACTTTATGAACACAATAATAAATTTATGCGTAGGGCCTATACATGTATACCTAGTGTAATTGTAACGAAATTGGTTTATAGGGTCCCAGTCTATAAAAGACAGGATCAAAGTACCCATGTTCTCTTAGACTATTAGATGGACAGGTTGGCTGTGTTTGTGTTGTTGCCATGGTGGCGCTTGCAGGATGGCACGTGCACCTAGCATCAGCTATAAAAGGAGCTGATTTATCTGAGATCAGCCCAGACCACGACTGTTCATTGAGGTGACAACGTCTGTAAGATTAAAAGCCGTTGAATATATTTAATACACTACTCAAAAGTTCTAAGCGGCCACCTTACCTTTCTCCATTTTTCACACATTTTCCGCTTTTCTCTTGAAATGTGAACTTTGTCTTTCGAAAGAGTGGCCATTCAGTCATCATCCTATCCAATTGTTTTGTAAAATTATGCATTAATAAGTCCTTGAGACGGAATCAAATGCATGAACCCTCGATTTCAAAAGTCACAAAATTGACACTTTTAAGAGAAATTTGAATTTTTCGATACTTGAAAATCACAACGCCTATCACTTTTTTGTACAAATATCAGTGGTACAGCGCCTGTGGATTTCTAAAATTAATAAGAAATGCCAAAACGTTCTACACAATCCTTATCCTAAGAATAAATGTCAAAAATACCCCACCCACCAATGTTAACTTTGAAATCGAGGGTACTCCTACTTTCGTTTAATTTTAAGACATAACTTGTTGAATTATTTCACTGAGTTTTCCCTTGTTGACTTCATAATGATTTGGCTACATTATTCAAGCGAAAACGAGTTGAAACCATGCGGCGTTTATAACATATGATCAAAAAGGCAAGTGGCCGCTTAGGAGTTTTGAGGAGTGTATTTATAGCTTGGTTTGGGTAAGTGGTAAATAAGACAAAGTGCTGCCAGATATCTGAATTATTGCAATGCAAAAACTTTGGCAGAACTAGTTCTGTGCCGCCACTCCGAACCAGGTATTTTATTAAATGTAGTACGCAGTCCAGACCCGGTTCAGACCAAGTTCCAGAGGTGTCTGGAGCCAAGTGTTCAGAGAGTTGTGGGTTTAGAAGACTTGTTTCGAACTGGTTCAGACCAAGTCTCGGGTGTGTTTGGGAAGAATTTGTACCATTTTTGAAGGGTCCCGAGATCATAGTGAAATATTAAGTGTTTACCCTAATTATACGTTGATTAATAGTTAATTTTTTAGGTAGATAGCCATTTTATGAAAATCATTTCAAATCATTGTTTAAATCATCATTTTTTTGTGCGTGTATTTGTCTGGACTAAGTAGCCAGACCAGATTTGAAGAAAAACGTGTAGTAAATCCTAACCGCTCGGGATTTACGTTACATAATTATCGTACATAGTATTTTGAATAGAACGATAATATTTGAAAGATCCAAAGGTTTTTTTTTTTTTTTTTTTGGTTAGTTACTTGCTAGTTACGAAAAGTATATTTTTTGAGAGAGAAAAAATCCTTCAAAACAGAAGATATTGAAATATATCTAAATAATCTATCCCTGCCAAATTTAAAGATACTTTTTGGAAATAGTGGGAGACGGGGGATATGTACACTATGCTCTCCATTAATCATGAGAATGGTTTTAGTCTTTGTCCTGCTTTATTATCCAATCACAATGCTGGATTTCTAAAATTTTTGATGGTTTATTTTCCATAAACTTACCAGCTGAGGTTTTTTTGATCATTGTTTCATATAAACGTCAAGGTTTATTTGTTATTCAACGCATGCGTACTATACAAAACTTTATCCCTCATGAATATGCAACGAGCAAGTGAAAAGTAATGGGGAAAATCGTGATCCAAGTACACACGTTGCATTCCCCCATATTCTACTCTGATTTGGACCTGGTTTTGTGTGATAGGGTCTATCCATTTGTTTGCATGTGGTTTAACCCCGAATTCAACCTTATTGCAGTTATATCGCAATGGCTGGTACACATACCCATGGTTGGTTCGCTTACTAAACATTTATGAACGCAGTCGGTCGCTACGCTCCCTTCTTTCGGCTGTTTAAATAGTTTAATTTTCAATTATGAGCGTTTAACTATAACATAGTATGCATGCGCTTATTTGAAATGAAGAATAAATGGTAACCTTGTCAGATGGCTTTCCCAAAGTACCGCCTTAATTGTGCTTTTTATAATTAAAACGGCTGAAAGTCATATCTCGATTAATAAGTTGCGAGATTTAACTAAAAAAACTGCCCTGTAATTTAGATGAAAACGTTTACAAAGCGGAACATTTTCGTAACGCTTCAAATGTTTCCGTATTCTGAACGGAAGGCTGGTGGAAGAATTTAATATAAAACCCTTACTCTTCCATTCGATGAAGCCTCTTCGTTTGTTTTCTAGAAAGATTTTGAATAATTGTGTTGGAAAGAAATGAGAAAAAATATTGCATTGTTTTTTCCCGACATAATTCTGGCACGGTAATGGAGTCAAATAGCAATTGTCATCCTTGTAACAAAAGTAGTTTTGTAAAAATTGAAATGTCTTTAAGCAATAACTTGTAAATTGAACTGAAAATTTGGATCAGTGAGTGGAAATTACAAAATATGAGTTCAACATGAAAATATCGCGAACCGTTTGACAAATTATACATTTACACTGGTGGACGGACGTTTTGGCGACGGACGTTTTGGCCAGAATGTTTTTGCCGGGACATTTTGGCCAGGACGTTTTGGCCACGGACGTTTTTGCCACAATATTTTTGAAAGTAGGACCTTTTGGCCAAAAATTATTAGTTGGGGGAATAAATTATTATTTGAAATTTTAATCATGTTATAGATTCTATTTTAGTTATTTAGATAATAAAATTGATATTTGTAACTGTTTTGATGCGTTTATTCACTCAATAGTTTATCTTAATATATCTGAAGAAGAATTGGAAAAATATCTTTACTACACAAAGATAATGAAGAATTAAAAGAAAATGATTTGAAATATCAATGATATAAAGAGTTTAGTAAATGTATTATCTATACATATTTCTTCCAGAAATTATATGAAAATATTTGATTAAAATATAGAAATATTTTCAGAAGGCACAATTAGATCATTTCTTTTGACCATAATTATTAATTCAAATAAACTATCAACTAGAAATGCACGAATACCAATTATACCCAATAAACGAACAAAAGAAAAAACATGTAGATCAAAGCAATTTTCTTAAAATTCAAAATTCAATGTTTAATTGATCATTATAACAATTTAATACATGTTAAGTGGTTTTTCCCATCAGCCCCCTCCCCTCCCCATCTTGAAAAAAACTGTATCTTGACAATTAAATAGGAAATAGGATAGTTCCATATTCAATATCTAAATTACAAACAAAAATTATTTCATCATAAAGAATTATTAATCATCTAATATTATGCGAAATTTAAAAATACCATATTCAAACATCAATCAAATATTTGGCCAAAGACTTAAAATTCTTTAAAAGAGATTAACCCCTTTTCTCACACAATTTTGTTAATGGTATGATTTATTGTGTAACTATAACTGTAATTGTATAACACTTCTCATGTGGATAAGAAGTTAAATGAGAAGAAACAAATAAAGAAAAAAATATGGTTATATAAAATCTTATACCTATATAATAGAAATTTGGCCAAAAGGTCCTACTTTGGAAAACATTGTAGCCAAAACGTCCGTGGACAAAACACCCTGGTCAAAACATCCTGGCCAAAACGTCCGTGGCCAAAACGTCCTACATTCATTTATACTTGCCATCAGGCGCAAAGCGGGGTACAGGTAGTTACATCGTGAATTTGACATTCATCTCAATCAAAACCATACTGAATCACTCACTTAGCGCTCATTCATTCCAATCATTCAGTCAAATAGATAAAAATCGCTCCAAAATGACTAAAAAAAATATGCAATCAACAACTACATTCAAAATAAAAATAGATGGAAAAAATCGCGAGTTCACTGACATGACATAATTGAAATTGTAAGGGTCTGTTTGGTTCTTGAAGAAAAAGCAAGCTAATTAAAGAACTGGTATGCATATTCTATTAAAGTGAAGTAATAACTATCGTTTCTTTTTTTTTTTTTTTTTTTTTTTTTTTTGTTTTTGTTTGTTTGTTTTTGTTTTTTGTTTGTTCATCCTTAATAAAATTAGATTTATTAGATTACTTCCCTTTAATTTCCCTCAAAATTCGCCCCACACACTCATACAAATTCATTTCAAAACTCATTCTACAATCATTCACCTTGTTAATTTCACGATGTTGTTAACTGTACATGTATATTTTTAACACGCCAGTAGTCGTTCTTTTTTTATTCCTTTGATTTTATTTTTTTCAGAGCGCCAAAAAAATGTAACGATAAAGCTAAATTGTAAGAACTTGTTACTCAATCGATATGAAATAAATAGGTTAAAGCCAATTACCGCGATAACCTTGTTCAATATACTTGTCAAACTTGTATATTCATGTCATGGTTTTAAGAATTCTATTGAGTTTTGACGAGATCATGTCAGAAATATTTCCATATGCCAGTAGATGCCAATCTATCTTTACTAATTAAATAAAAGTATTGCTTATTTGTCATCTTTATTGATAGCAAGGCCGAAAATTCTCAACTTACATTATTTGATTGACTATCGTTTCTTTAAGCTGTTCCTAAGTTTTAAGTTTAAGATGGTGGATTTGGGTGAACTTTTATATCTGTTGCCCAGTTAACAATAGTAAGTAATTAGAAAAGAAATCAGCCCTGCGTTTATTATGACAAAGCGGTGCAAATTATTTGGAAATTATTCCCCGCTTTGCACGCAATTTGTTCAGTTTTGCTGTTTTTCTGTGTCTTTAGAGAATCTGGCTAGGCCGGTTACAAATCATTTAGAAACTGTCTTTGAGAAATACGCATTAGGTGATACATGTTTTTTTTTCTTATTATCTTTTTAAAAGACGATTCCAATGAGATATCGCAAGGCAGGATCCTTACAATAAATTCAAACACCAGGTACGATTTGTGAATTTGGCTTACGATTTTTTTTTCGTAAGTACTTTAGTAAAACGCACCCCGGTGAGTAGCCCAGAAAGGAGATATATACGACATTACCGATCGTGCTATAATTTCGGCATAGTTACGTGGACTCTTTCGCAGTAGAATTTGAAAGTGAATAATATCTTGTTGCATTGTAGATAAGGAGACTTAGATGAGAAAGCGAAAGAAAACGATTACAATTTCTTCTTTCGCAATATTGAAAGTGAACAATATCTTGTTGGCTTGAAGATAAGGAGATTTAGATGAGAAAGCGAAAGAAAACGATTACAAATTCAAGGGTTTTTTCTTTATTTGTTTGTGTGTGTGTGTGTGTGTGTGTGTGTGTGTGTGTGTGTGTGTGTGTGTGTGTGTGTGTGTGTGTGTGTGTGTGTGTGTGTGTGTGTGTGTGTGTGTGTGTGTGTGTGTGTGTGTGTGTGTGTGTGTGTGTGTGTGTGTGTGTGCGTTTGTTTAACATGGGATATCACTTAATGGACATGGATACACACCAACAAGGTGACTACAGTTTGGAATGTCACTCCATACACACTTGTAGTGATTTTCCCAATCTCTTTAATTCTCTTTTTTCAACATAATTTCTTTAAAAAATGAATTTCCTAAACATGTGTTATTTTCCACCTTTAATCAACGTTTTCTACACAGCTCTTCTGTCTGATATTTTAAGTGTTACACACATTGCGCAGTTGCGAGCACCTGTTCGTTTATCGCGCATGCGCAAACCCGGTTACAACAACAACTGTTGCAAAAAGTTTGAAGGTCGCCATTTTTCGGTTACAAGTAGATGTGACAATCAGAAATGCCTTAAATCGGTGAGTTTGTGGATTTGTGTCAATCAGCATGTCTGAATATGCTTAAAAACCAGTCAAATCGTAAACGATTTTTACTTTTTAGATCATCATCACGTGCCTGTACGCAAGAATTTCATCATTGTTGCTAACCAAGGGTCAGTTTCACAAATAAATTTAAGATAGGTTTTACACGTAAACGTAGGGTGAAATTGTATTTCACAAATATTGTAAACGTAAGTTACGTGCGAAATTTGTTGTACTTTACGAGTGCTCTGAACCACTCTCTAATTTTCTGCCAACATTTAAGCTTTCACCTCATCAAGATAACTAACTGTTGATATGTCTGCAGCATAAAGTTTTGAAATCACTGTGGAAAAGGGAAATACTTAGGGTTAGGGTCTCTGAGATTTTCAGAAAAAAAGATTTTTTTCATATTTTCATTACCATATCACACACACACGCTTACATGTTTGTGCCTGAAAGTCACTACACCTGTAAAATGCTGGAAACTGACTACACAGCTTTCCACGTTGTAAAATGAACAAAATCACAAGAATTATTGATAAAGCCTTAAGATATGTTGTCTTGGTAGGTTTTGAATGTTCTTGTCTCTGTTTTAAAAACGCGCTGTTTTACCAAAATCGCGCTTTGCTTTTTAGCTCTACTGACCCAAGGCCAGAAAAGCTATAATTATGGAAAGTTTCCTGTCCGTCCGTCTATCTCAAAATATTCTCGTTTACACGATAAAGTCCACAAATATTTTCCGATTTACTTGAAACTTTCACAGGATAATTGTTACAGGGTC
The DNA here is from genome assembly GCA_948146395.1 of Fragum whitleyi. Taxonomy (NCBI): domain Eukaryota; kingdom Metazoa; phylum Mollusca; class Bivalvia; order Cardiida; family Cardiidae; genus Fragum; species Fragum whitleyi. Next base: position 59,563,395 of record OX411543.1, on the reverse strand, counting down.
ATAAGCAAGGTTCCTTATGAAAATGGGGCTGATACGTCAGAAAACACGGGAAAAGGGGCCTGATGGATTTTCGTTCAAAATATTCTTGTTTGCGGGAAAAGTCCATAAATATAATCGGATTTACTTGAAACTTTCTTAAAATGATTGTAGGGTAATAAAAGGGGCCCTTATAATAACTTGCTGGTCAACATGAATCCTCTTTCATTGAAAGATACATTTGTATAAAACCCTAACAAAACGTTGTTTTGCCAAGTGACCATGTGCATTTCATGGATTTAGGGCAAAATTTTTCTTTGTCATTGAAAAAAGGACTTTATGTCATATTTATTGTCTATTTCTACCTCATTTACGCATGGATTGTTATAAAACTTCAACAAAATATTAATCATCACATGACCATGGCCACATTTTTGTCATTTGGTGCAATTATGGGACATTATGGGAAAAGGGGCCTTAAAGTAAAATTGTTTTATAACACAACTCCTCTTTCATTTATGAATGTATTTTCATGAAACATTCACAGAATGGTCCTCATCATAAGACTTTACTCATATTGTCAGGGTTTGGTGCCTTTATCTAATTTTCTTGTTGCACAACTCCATTTATTGACAGAAATTCAAGAAACTTTCTCAGAATATTCTTCATCATGTAAATATGGCATATTTTTCTGTTTTGGTTATATTTTCTTGTACTAAAAAGTGACTCCGCCTAGAGATTTCAGGGATCCAACGCTGTTATGCCTGCTATGAATCTCTAGGTAGACAGTTAAAGACCTTGTTGCTGGTTTAAACCTTAAGGGTACTTCTGAACGAGGACTACTCTGTTAAAAGTAATTATTGCTTAGTTCAAAAGCATTCCATGTGGCTGTTTTGTTAGGTCATTAGATATGTTTTTTTTTTTCATAAGTTTCATCAAACTAGCTCATAAAAGATGTATACATTTTGTTTATTTAGAAAACCTCAAAACATATATTTTCTGATATTATAGCTGGAACGGGAAATGTGTTCAGCCTGTTAATCACAAGAATTCATCTGTGATGATAATTCTAATTTTTATAACTGGAAGGTCTGACTGATTTCCATCAGACCAAATGTGGAGCAAACATCTCAGCACGGAAAAGGTATGAATAACAGTTAACGAATTCCTAATTTCAAAGTTGACAAATTCGTTAACTCTTGCCTTTTAATTGAAATATGCATTGGTATACAAAAAGCAGCATTGAGATACTGGTATTATTTTTAAATCTTTATTAAACTTTAAACGAAAATAATTTTTGGGGTCCAAGTATAAAAATGTCAACTTGTTACCAGTGGTGTTCCTCAGGGAAGTGTCTTGGGGCAAATATTATTCTTGATTTTTGTATTATGTAATGAATGACCTACCAGACAAAGTAGATTGTCTAACAAACTGTTCAACAAAACCAAACGGTACCAAACTCTGTAAGGAAATTGAAGAAACAAACAATGAAAATTATTAAACCTACAGGCCTACATATTTACTGCTTGTTACTGGTCAAACTTCTGGGAAAAGGCTTTAATCATTTAAAGATTAAATCTTTACATATTAGCACAGAAGAAGCGGATGAATACTACATTAAAGAAAAAAAAATGAAAAAGTAACAAAAATTCAAAAAGTAGAACAAGAAAAGGAACTTGGGGTCATATTTGATACAAAGCTTCTTTTCCATGAACACTTAAGTACTAAAGTTAAACAGTCATTCAACTTCGTGGATTCATCAATGTTTCTAGCTCTGTACAATCCCCTAGTAACGCCCCATATCGAATATGCCTAATTTATTTGGAGTCCAAAATACAAAAAAGATAAAAGACTAATAGAAAATGTCCAAAGAAGGGCAATAAGAATGCTTAGGTTAAATCCTTAGAAATCATTCCTATAGACACATTAGGCTTGGTTTACCTACACTTGAATTTAGAAGGGACAGGTCGGACAAACATACAAGTTATTAAATGACACAGATAAAATGTCACAATCAGAGACTGCAACTACAAGAGGAAATAATAATAATAAAAAAATGTTGAAAAAAAAGATGTAACCTAGATGAGAAAAAGTTTAGCTTTGCAAACAGTGTTGTAGACAAATGGAACAAACTTCTCCAGGATGGTGCTATGTCTACCAGCCTCAATGCATTTAAGTTGTGCTTAAATAAACTGTGGGAGGGAGGGGTCGAAAAACAAATTTGAAACCGTGTACTGCAAATAGTAATGGTAAAAGTATTAACAGTGTAAAGCACAGTAGTACATTGTGAAAAAGAATAGAATCAATCCATTGCCACACAGTGACACCTTTTGATGAAAGCTATGGAAAACAGCGTGGAAAATATAGGATTTGCCTGAGAAAGAGTTGATTTGTTCCAAGCAAAGACCAGAAAATGGTCATTCTTATTAATTTGAATTTATCATCAGCAACATAATCGAATTCAGAATTAAAAAAAAAAATTGCAGTTTGGTAGTTGGTTTAATGGAAACCAAAGAGGTTATCGAACAACTAAGAAATATCTACATTATGAAAGAAATAATTTGTAAAATAATGAATACTGTTTTAAATTCATGAGGACTAAGAGGTAATAACATTTACCTTTTAATAACATTGTTTCATCAAGCCAAAAAAATATACATGTATGCTCCTAATTGTAATATATTAAAGAACTCAACCAATTTCTTAGAATTTAAAGCCTAATTTAAAACATAGTATAGAGCAAGACAAAACGCAATCTAGAATAAAAAATAGTAAAATTTGCAACTTGGATAAATTGTGTTGATCCAATTGTGGCTACTTAATGTGAAGATTAATTGCAAAAAGCCAATATCGAGCTTGAAATTATCAAGTTGTGTTAATTTTGTGCTTGAAAAATATCAAATTATGTTAATTCTGTGCGCCATAGATTATCAAGTTGTCCAATAATTGTGCACAATAAATATGAAGTGGTGTGACACCAAGAAAGGAAGTGACTAACGGTAACCGGAAGTTTCTAAAAAAAAAACAAAAAACAGAAAATCCTCGTGGAAACAAGGAATGAAAGTAAATCATTTGTTATTTTGGGGATCTGAGGAGTTTGTGTCTTCCTAGGAGCCTGTCACGTCATCCTAGTACTATTCAGTATTATGATCTGATGAATACCAATGATACAGTTGTTCAGGCAGTAGCGAATAGTTAACGAAATTATCGGAGTGTATGTTTCTATTACAAAACAAAATCTATATTGTGTGGTACCAATTTGTAGGAAAATCTGTACTCTTTTAATTGAAACCGATTTCGGGATAGTAATGTTGTTTATACGTCAGATAAACGCTTTCTGCACACAGCACTAATTAGGTCAATAGCGGATAGGTTCGGGTAATAACGGATAGGTAGTTGAGGGAATGTCTCAAACGTGACAAAGACACTATTTCACCGTTTTAGGTGCTGAAAGAGCTGTATTTAAGCGATTTTGATCCACAAAAGCTCACAGATCGAACTCAGACAGAAATTAAGCAAATTTATATTATTGAAAAAATGGGCAGATTAACAGACTTTGAAAACATTTTGGTAATGCAGAAAAATAATCATTGGTTTGATCCTACAACTTCGTAGCTGCAATTTTTATTTAGCTCTAAAATTTTAGAATAAGAACGACAACATACTGCTTTAACGATCGTACTTTTGATGCATTTCTCACACGAAAATGGATAACAAGAAATTCCGAAAAACAAATATATATGTTCACCAGCCTATAACTTCTTAAAGAAATATTTGCCCCAAAATGCCAGCTTTCGTACAGATTCCCCCAAAAAGATTCGGCTTCGGTCATACTGTGTAGCTCGTGTTCAAGTATTCTCTTAAGCAAACACATATAGTATCCTGCCTGGCTTGGTGATTAGTACAGTGATGAACAAATTATCCTACACGAGGCACTCGAAGCAGTGTTTTGCTCCCAGACCCTAGGCGCAATCGCAGACCACTTCAGGCCTAGCGACGGCCACTGAACCGTCCAAAATCGCCACTCGAGGGCTGGTAACCTGCCTAGCGATCGATAGAAATGCGGGGCGAATTCCGGGGGCTGGGGGGCAAAACACTGCTTCGAGAGCCGATCTGCATTCGCTGCGCCGCTAAAATCGCGGCTCGATCGCGTCGAGACGCGACTCCAGCGCGAATCGCGCTTGCTCCGCCGCTATCAGCAAAAGTCTCAACAAACTCGCCTAGATTGTAGGGCTTGAACAGAGCAACACGAGGGTATCTACAACATAGGGATCGGTTCATTGGTTCGAGCCCTGCATCGAGTCTTTAACTCGCGTGGACATTTCGCCTCGGCGCGAGCGACCCTCTGCCGACCTATCGACGGCTAATGAGCTATCCAAAATCGCCGCTCGAGGGCTGATTACCTGCCTAGCGATCGATAGAGATTTGGGGCAAGTTCCGGGGTCTTGAGGGCAAAACACTGCATCGAGGGCTGAGCTGCATTCGCTGCGCCGCTTAAATCGCGGCTCGACCACGTCGAGGAGCGACTCCAGTGCCAATCGCTCTTGCTCCGCTGCTATCCACCGCAGCCCCACCAAACTCGCCACGATTGTAGGACTTGAATAGGGCAACACGAGGGTACCTATAACATAGGTATTGGTCTATTGGTTCAAGCCCTGCATCGAGTGTCTCACTCGCGTGAACAATTCGCCTCCGAGCGATCGGCCCACTGCCGCCACCTAGCGACGGCCACTGAGCCGTCCAAAATCGCCGCTCGAGGGCCGGTAATCTGCCTAGCGATCGATAGAATTGCGGGGCAAATCCTATGGTCTGGGAGCGAGATCTCCGGTAAGCTACGGCCGTTGAGCCGTCCAAAATAACGGCTCGACGGACCCATTCACTGCCTAGCGACCGATAGAGATGCGGGGCAAAATCGTGGGTCTGGGAGCAAAACACTGCTTCGAGAGCCGATCTGATTGCCTTCTTTTCATGTTCGTTTTCATAAAATCAAAAATGGCAAAATCAAACCATAATAACCAAACGGTCATTTAAGACCGGCAAATATGCAAAAGAAATAGATATGCAAAAGATTATATATTAATAAAATGAAGATGTAGTCAAAAGTACCACAAATGTATTCAAATAACTTCACTCCGAAACGGATTTCTAGGGCTTAACAATTGTCAATGACCTTCGAAATTGCTGATTGATGAAATGAACCTTAAAAGTTTATTCTTAATATCATCACTGTAAAAAAATATGTTTATGAAGTATCGTTTGTAATTATGCAATCAATGGACAACTCTTTACTTCAGCTAATTAAATTTCCTCATCAGTTATGAATATACTTACATATGATTGACTAGCACTATAAATATCCACCTATCCGTTTCTTAATTTTGACTGGTCAAAATGACAGTTATACATTGATGTCACAAGAATGAAATTTGTCATACTGTATTAAATCGGGAATATTCAAGATTTTATGGGGTTTAGACAAAGATTAACCAGAGCATTCATTTTAAGTTTGTCTTAGTCTTAAACAGTTGTAATATTTTAAGAGAAGAAGCCGTTGTGAATTCCATTGTCATAAAAAATAATTGATCACAGTAAATGTTTTAGTGCTCACAATAATTTGTTTAATTTTAGTGGCTTAAAAAATCAGCATACCCCAAGCCGTGTATTGATGAATAACTTTATTTGTGATAAAAGTTAAAATAACTCTTTTAACATGAACGGACTGTATCATGCTTTAAATTTGTCTTTTTCAATGCATTGAGAAAATCTGAATCATGATTTTTAGTTTTTTGGCAGTTGATGTTCACTTTGAGACAGCCCCCGTAAAACCATTTCCACTCGCAAGAACTATCCGTTACTACCCGAATCGGGAGATGTTTCTATCAGGCTATATTTTAGTTAATTTTGGACAATTTTCTATCCAGATGTGTTGATATAGTGGGAAATAGGGTAATCTACAAAATGATACCAAAAACTTGTTGATTGGTTTTGATTTACATGAACATTACACGTCCGAGCGCCTGCTATTGCATTTACTCTGGACCTGAAAAATGCAGCGTCCGGTTACCTCGTTTTGGTTGCAGCGAATTGAAAGTACAAAATCAAATGTAAACAAAAGAGAATTTGGCTAATAAATCCCTTGAATATTAAATTATGTCATGGTAAAATTTATTTTATTGAAATAATCACTTAATTAATATAGAGATCGATTTAGAAACAACCTATCCGCTATACCCCAAAATCCGCTACTGCCTAAACAACTGTATAAAGGTTTTGTTTAAACTTAATAAATTTTGTAAAGAAATTTTGAAAACATTTAAGGTCATATATAACCAGTAACCTGTTTAATATGAACTTGATATAGTTTGTTAAGTGTTTTTTACTCAACTCCTCTGAGGTAAACCAGTGATTTGAAGACTGTGAGTGGCCCCCAGACAGACATGTTCTACTAAATTTTATACTTAAAATCCTGAGTGATTTAGCTTGGACCATAAATAATTACTATTCATCCAACTTAGGTCTAGTCTGATGCCATGTGGATTCATGAAAGGAGAGTGATTCCTTTTTGTGGATGTATGTGGACTTAGGCCCTTATAATAAGTAGCCAAGGCCCATTTTTAACACAGTTAAATCTGACGCTCTGTCTCTTAACTTAAGCAGAATTTAACTGGTCCAATATATGTAATAACTATTTTGAAATTTAAGTGATTATGGACTGTGTATATTCCATTGTCATCTGCATTTTACTTAAAGTATGGATTATTAGGAATTCACACCTAGATAACCTATTAAACTTGTTTTTAACTGGGGGCCTTATCTGCACTTTTCATCATTCTTCATCATATTCCTTGATTGTCGTTAGTTAAAACTAGTCAGCTTCATATGGAGCTTTCATCAAACTTTTCACATGTTTTGTTAATTTTGTTTGTTACTATGTAGCATATTGACCTATACCTCGGTTAGGGGTCCTGGTCTTTGAATAAAAACCTTGAAACCTTGTTTGTTCACAAACAAGTTACATTTCGGGCTACGATAAGATCCTTGGACCGGTAACTTGAAGAGTATTCTTACAAAAGCTTTCATACCTAGTGTTTTTAATCTTATTACCATTGGTTGAATAGAAAATCTTTTCAAATTTCATGAAAACAGAAATTTGCAATACCCGAAACTGATCCAATGAAAAACATAATATTGTGAAAAAGTCAAATTGGCCAGAATTTATTAAAATCTGGCATGATAAGAAGGACAAAAGTATGGATTTTTCCATACTGACTCACTCTTTCAAATCAGTCATAATTTTGTGCACGGTGACCACAGGCACTTGGATTCAGGATTTTATAACAACTTACCATTATCACAATGATAAATAATACACAAGGTAGTGAAGTCGCCATTTTCGAAAGAAACGGATGTTTTTACAAGCAATTTGGTTCTCAATTCTCACAAGTAAACATGTTATGTGACGGAAGCCAAAGATGCTTGTTAAAACGTCCGTTCCCTTAGAAAATGGTCAGTATCATACGTTTCTGGAAAATAAAAAAAAATTCTATAATGAAGAACAAAGACGCATAATAATTGCACTACTTAGACCTCGCTGGTTGTTCATTCGCGTATTTTTTCTTTTTGTTCAAACGACACACTGCTTTACCAGGGTTCCTAAAAACCCCCCATATGGGGGTGATTTACCCCCAAATGGAATCTTGTACCCCATAATTATTGCAAGCAGCCTTCTTTGTCTCATACAGAGGGGGTACATGCATGCTGCAAAATAACCATTTGCACCCCCATTTTGAAGAAGCAGTGGGAACGCTGTTTACATAACATTGCTATTATACTACAGGATTCTCGCGAATGCATTTAATTTCAACTACAAAACAATTTCTGAAAAAAAAAATGTTAAGTTACTTCATCATTAAATAGCGAAACAAGATATCATGATCAAAAACACTGTCGACTTCAGCAAGTAATAAGGTCAAAGACATTACGGTTTTGTTAAAATTTAGAGTTCTATTCAATTTTGCCAGACGATCATATTAATTTTCAATAAATGATTCTCAAGTTTTAGAAAACTTTATTGGGGGCATATTCTTTGTTATCTTAGATTAAAGAAACGGCATATGGCTCTCATGACTACAAAGGATAGTATCTACATCGATCAAAGCAATTGCTCGCATTTCAATGTAGGCCCACAATTCACATTGCAATTGTAACCGATTTTTTGCTTCTCGTATATATTTTTGCAAAACGACAAAGCCGTAATAGGAAAATACAGTAATTCAGTTGTATCGCCTACCTGCTGCGAAAATAAAATTAAGAAGTCTGTTTTCCTAAATTTTAAAATCAGTAACAAAGCCACAAAGAGAGAGGTAAATAATAATATTAAAAGGGTTTGATATCACCCGGGACAAGAGTTAGGCGCGTGCAAGCCCTCGAAACACTTCCAAAAAATAGCCGTCGGCGTCTGATTATCTGTTCACCCTCTGTGTGAAATAAACTGTTCCGCGTCCTTTACCTTGCTGCCAAACAAAAATATTAATTCAATTTGCATTCATTGACCAGATTGCTACTCGGATTTAATTTTGGATTTAAAACAAAAATCATTGAATATAGATAATTCTTTCTATTCAATTGTTTCTTAAGGATTTCGTAATTTTAGATAAAAAGATAGTAACCATGTTTCAAACATAAAATATTCAATTTTCCGTCAGTGGAAGCTGAAAACGTTGTAGCTACAACTAACCTGATATCATGCATGCGATCTTTCTTTGACACCCGATTTGAAAATATTTTCGATAATCAGTGTTAAAGATAAATCATAGAAGCAAAGTTATTAAAATCTGAGTAAATTATGCAGTCACAACCATCGCTAACAAAACTTGAAAAAGGTCACAAGCATTTTAAAAGCTCTTTGGAAAAGACTGTGAGAAAAGAATTGCTTGCTACATCGCCTATCTCCTGTCTGATATAACATCTAAAAATTTGTCATTCAGCAACAATAGCTACGATATATTATAAGTAAGAAGTATTATGCTCTTTATATGCCTCTTATTAAAATCGCCAAATCTAAACTTATGTCATTTCAATGGCCTATGTACTGAGAACAGACACCACTAACATTGACGCTGACACCTTCATTGATATTCGTAGATTTTTCTTTTTTCAACCCTTACTATTTGACCAATTAAATCGCCTGATTTAAAAAATCGATTAAAATCAGCAGAGCTTGTGCCAACTTTTCAAATTCAGGAGTCATTGACCCCTAAACTGTTATTTCTGGGGGTCAAAACTGCAGTTGAAGGGGTCAAAACAGTCTAAAGAGGGGATAAAATTGGTAAAATGCTTTTGATTTTGCCGGTGAATTTCTTTAATTATCTCCTTTATATCTTAATAAGAGATTCATATGAATATGAATCTCTTATAAAGATATGAAGGAGACAATTAATTCTAATACATTTACAATTTGTAGCAGTTTTGATGTGCAATACTGAAAATTTAAGGGTCAAAATGACCCCTCCTGATAGAAAATTAGGGGGTCAGAATCAGATGTTTTCAAATTTTGAGGGTCAAAACCCTGGTTTAAGGGTCAAACACGAGCCCTGAATCAGAGTTATATATTTCGTAAAACTATTCTTCGCTGAGTATTTTACATATGTACTGCATATTTTGAAGGCAAATTATTCAAAGGTATGGAGGACAATTTTGCTTACTGGCATTACCTGGAATTATGCAATGACTCGAGCAAATTGGTCGGTCACGTGTGTGTTCGAGCTATCGCTAGACCACTGTATTCATTGAAAAATTATACTGCTATAATCAGTCCATGAATTTGATTCCTTGAGAATGTACCTGAAAATGAATAATTGCATGAACAAAGTTTGTGAAAAAAGTAGATAATTTTAAATGACTGATCAAATTTAGTGTCAAAAATATATAAAAATCTTTGTGGAACGAAATAGTCAGGGTATGAATCTGATCAGTACGAACAAGTTTGGGTAGGAATCATCGGTACCAATACCTTCAGAGTAGCGCCCCTTTGTTAACATAGAGTTGGGAAAATCAGTTGTCGATAGATTTTGGGTGTTAAAAGATCCCTGGGCATACAATTGCGACAATAAACAGAAGGGTAAATGTCACACATGTTTTATAAAACTATTGACATTGGAAATATTGGAGAAGTTGAGCTTGTATCAGAAGCAGAAAGCAAAAAACATGCATGAAACTGAAAGATCATGATCAAGAAGGTACACTACATTATTGAATATACTGAACACATAATAGTCATTTTGTGTATCATGTAAAGTGACTCACATACAAAGAAATGTGCTTGAAAAATGGGATAACATCCTTAAAAAGTTCTTTAATTATGGCACTGTACAGAACTGCTTGTGCGTTTTTATACGCCCGTCGAAGACGGGACGTATTATGGGATCACCCGTGGCGTCCTGGCGTCCGGCGGCGTCCACTTCAAATCTTTGTCCGGAGCATAAGTCTGTCACTTGAAGTCCGATCGACTTCAAACTTGGCAATTGTGTTCTTCTCATCATTACGGAGTGCAGTGCACAAGAACCATAACTCTACCTAGCCTATTTTTTGAGTTATTGCCCTTTGTTGTTTTTCATACTAGAATCTTGTCCGGAGTATATCTCTAAAAGTATAAAAGCTAGGATCATGAAACTTCATGGGTGTATAGTTCTCACCAAGGGGGAGTGCAGTGCACAAGAACCACAACTCTACCTAGCCTATTTTTTGAGTTATTGCCCTCTGTTGTTTTTCAGACTTGAATCTTGTCCGGAGTAAATCTCTTAAAGTATAATAGCTAGGATCATGAAGCTTCATGGGTGTATAGATCGCACCTAGGGGAGTGCAGTGCACAAGAACCATAACTCTACCTGGCCTATTTTTTGAGTTATTGCCCTTTGTTGTTTTTCAGACTTGAATCTTGTCCGGATAATATCTCTTAAAGTATAATAGCTAGGATCATGAAGCTTCATGGGTGTATAGATCTCACCAAGGGGGAGTGCAGTGCACAAGAACCATAACTCTACCTGGCCTATTTTTTGAGTTTTTGCCCTTTGTTGTTTTTCAGACTTGAATCTTGTCCGGAGTATATCTGTAAAAGTATAATAGCTAGGATCATGAAACTTCATGGGTGTATAGATGTCATCAAGGGGGAGTGCAGTGCACAAGAACCATAATTCTACCTGGCCTATTTTTTCAGTTTTTGCCCATTGTTGTTTTTCATACTAGAATCTTGTCCGGAGTATATCTCTAAAAGTATAACAGCTAGGATCATGAAACTTCATGGGTGCAAAAAACATTCATTCAAAATAACCTCATTTCTATTCAAACCCCCAGTTTATACTAAGCAGTGTGACGGGTGTATCTTGTGACAATTTGGCACCTTGTTTGCATATCCCGACACATCGCCGTGATTGTAGTTAGTGTGGATTTGGATGGAAAACCCAAAGGCCACATTTTTCCACCGAAAATCTGCAGGAATCAATTGCCTACTTGACTACGACGTTGCGCTTGCATGAAATATTGGATTTGCCTGGTATTTCCACCCGAACACGGTGAATCACTGTGATCAACGCAATTTTCCACCCATGGCTTCAAAAAGCAGTGATGCGTGGATATTTCAAATAGAAAACACAATGGTAGCAATGGCAAATCACCACTATTTCCCACTTGAATATTTTGTCCATGGTGTACAAGTGATTTAGGCCAAATAAGGGCAAGGTTTACCGAATAGCTGTAACCCTGAATTTATAAGGGAGAAAATACTTTAGTTTTGAAATTATTTTTTTTTTGTCACAACCAAAAATGCCACATGGACAGGTTTTTTTAATTACTCTCGGATTCTTCATTGTATTATTACTTCCAACTGTAACAGTATATTTGTTGTGTTTTAATTCTTTAGGAGAGAAACCAACTAGATTCCCCTTAAAATATTTCATTTCTTTCAGTATTGACGCCACATTATGAACATGTATCGGAAGATTCCTGAACGATGATCATCGCAGGCCAAATTTGAAGGTGGTTCAGAAGGGGGAAGAGCTGTGTTTTTATACGATCAGAGTTATTAAGCCTGGAGAAGAGCTATGCTTTAACTATCATGACAAAAACTCATTTTGGAGAAAGGTAAGAGGTTGCTTTGTTTTACAGCTGACAATAAAGGTGCTTTCAAGAACAGGAGCACTTTCTCCTTCTGAACGTGGGCAGCCTCACAAGTGCTTGCATGTGCTCACAATTCGATTTGATAGGTGTTTTGCCAGTATTTGCCAAGATGGTGTTAATGCCAGTCCCGTAATGAGAATGCAGGAAATAATGCTAAACTGGAAACAAAACATAAATACTTAATTTTAATTCCAACTTTTTCTACTTTTTTATGCCCCCACATCGATAATATCGGGGGCATATTGTTTTACCGTTGTCTGTCTGTCCGTCCGTCTGTCTGTTTGTCAGTCCATCAATGCGCAGTTGGTAGCGCATCAGACTTACAATCTAGAAGTCCCGGGTTCGATCCCCGCCGGCGGCACTCATTCTTTCTGACTATTTGTCTTTCATCAATGGGTTGATAATCGTAGACCTATGTGAGATAGTAGCTGGAGGCTAGGAAAGAATGTGATGGTTGTACTGGTGAGAGAAATACCAGGAATCCATTGTTAGGTGCTGCAGCCATGATATAAGTGAAATAATGTTGAAAGCGGCGTTAAACTCCATTCAATCAATCTGTTTGTCAGTCAGTCGGTCTGTCTGTCTGCAAAACTTACCCAAAAAACTTAACATTGCCAATTACTTCAAGGCTATTCAAGGTACAATGCTCATATTTGGCATGATAATAGATCTCATCGAGATGCATCTGTAGATACCAAGGTCAAGGTCATGCGACAAGGTCAAGGTCATCTGTCTCGGGGTCATTTTGTGTTTTATGAACACATCTTGTTGATAGAAATATTCCTAATTTAAGCTCCACTGGCCAAAGGCCAGCGAACCATTGGTATGACGGTGTGTCTGTCTACTGTCGTCAGGTCGTCCATCCCTGCATAAACTTTTTCTTTCAACATCCTCTCCTCCAAAACCAGTGGGCCAATTTAAACGAAACTTGGTAGAAATGCCCCTTGGGTTACATTATTCTAAAATTTGTTACAGAAATTTGAGTTGACCCCCAAACATGGGCATGGAAGGGCAATGCATTTTTAGCTCACCTGAGCACAAAGTGCTCATGTGATCTATTGTGATCACCTTTCGTCCGGGTCCGGCCATCGGTCGTCGTCAGGCATCTGTCAACAATAGCTTTAAACAACATCTCCTCCTAAACTACTAGGCCAATTAACACCAAATTTTACAGAAATGTTGCTTAGGGGGTCCCCTTCAAAAATAGCTAAAAAAATTGAAATCCATGAAAAACTCTTGTTGCTATGGCAACAAAAGGTGAAATTTTAAGAAAATGTTTAAAATTCTTCTTCTTCTCAACCAGTAGTCCTACAGACTTAAAACTTGGCATGGATGATCAGGTTACAGACTTGAATTAAAAATAGTTAAAATCATATCTTTTGGGTCACCAGGTGCTGAGCACCAGGGGGGAGGGGGTAGTACTTTGGGTAAATTTTGTAATCTTTAAGCTTCTTCTTCTTCGGAACCAGGAGCCCTACAGACTTGAAAATTGGCATGGATGATCAGCTCATAGACCTTAATGAAAATAGCTAAAATCATATCTGTTGGGCTGCCAGGTGCGGAGCATCAGGGGGGAGGGGGGAGTACTTTTGTGAAAATTTTGTGATCTTTAACCTTCTTCTTCTTCTGAACCAAGAGCCTGACAGAATATTGGATATTGAATATTGGCATGGATGATCAGCATATGGACTTTTATAAAAATAGCTAAAATTATTACTGTAGATTCACCAGGTGCGGAGCACTGGGGGGGAGAGGCTTGTACTTTTTTGAAAATTTTGTAATCCTTACCCTTCTTCTTCTTCTGAACCACAAGCCCTACAGACTTGAAAATTGGCATGGAGGATCAGCTCATAGACCTTAATAAAAATAGCTAAAATCATGACTGTAATACCACCAGGTGTTGCGCACCAGTGGGGAGGGGGTAGTACTTTTGTCAAAATTTTGTAACTTTAACCTTCATCCTCTAATGAACCACTAGCCCTACAGACTTCAATATTGGCATGGGTGATAAGCATATGGATTTAAAATAAAATAGCTAAAATCATGAATGTAGGGTCACCAGATGCGGAGCATTAGGGGAGAGGGGGTAGTACTTTGGATCAATTTTGAAATCTTTAACCTTATTCTTCTCCTGGATCAGGAACCCTACAGACATGAAAATTGTCATGGGTGATCAATATATTGACATTAATAAAAAAAGCTAAAATTATGACTGTAGGGTTACCAGGTGCTGAGTGTCTTTGGGAGGGGGTAGTATTTTGGATCATTTTTGAAATCTTTAAGCTTCTTCTAATGAACCAGGAGTCCTACAGACTTGAAAATTGGTATAGATGATCAGCATATGGGCATTAATTGAATTAGCTAAAATCATGAATGTAGATTCACCAGGTGCAGAGAATCTTGGGGGAGGGGGAGTGCTTTGTTGAGAATTTTGAATCCCTACAGCCTTTATATTTGACATGGATTGATCAACTCATTAAAGAAAACTTTAAAAGTCTCAGACTCAGCCTGTATATCTGGCACAGATTAGCTGATCACAGACCTTTTATGAAAAAAGCTTAAATAAATAATGACCAGGGGAGGAGCAGAGGGGGGATTATTTCAAATGTTATCTGATTGAATTAGAGAAAATTTCTTTTTCTTTGGTTGCATGGACATACCTAGGTAATGAACAGCCCTCTTGTTTAACTTTAAGATCTTTAAATATCTTCTTCTCCAAAACCAGTGGGTGCATTTCAATGAAAGTTGGCATGAATGTTTCTTGGGTGACCCTTTACATAAATTGTTAAAGAAATTTTGATTGACCCCCAAATATGGTCAGGGCAGGGGGGGGGACTTATTTTCACTAAAAAAAAATAAAAACTTCTCTCAAACCATTAGGCAAATTTCTATGAAACTTGGGAGTGCTGTTCCTTACTAAGTCACTTCATATACCTAGACACACTGCAACTAATTAATTGAATTATGGAATATCACTACATACACACATGGAGCAACTTCACACAAAAAACGTCTATTTTAACAAAATTCATATAGTTGTTAAAGGAATTATTCAATAACATCCCTCATGTCCTTAGATGTACCCAGAGAGGAGAAAAGAGCAGAAAAGAGTCCGTTGTCCGTCTGTCTGTCTGTCTGCAAAAGTTAACCAAAAAACTTAACATTGCCAATATCTTCAAGCCTATTCAAGATACAAGGCCCATATTTGGCATGATGATAGATCTCAATGATACGCATCTGCTGATACCAAGGTCAAGGTCATGTGACAAGGTCAAGGTCATCTCTCAAGGTCAAATAACTCAAAAAGTTAACCAAAAAACTTAACATTGCCAATATCTTCAAGCCTATTCAAGATACAAGGCTTATATTTGGCATGATGATAGATCTCAATGATCCGCATCTGCTGAAACCAAAGTCAAGGTCATATGACAAGGTCAAGGTCATCTCTCAAGGTCAAATAACTCAAAAAGTTAACCAAAAAATTTAACATTGCCAATATCTTCAAGCCTATTCATGATACAAAGCTCATATTTGGCATGATGATAGATCTCAATGATCTGCATTTGCTGGTACTAAAGTCAAGGTCATTTGACAAGGTCAAGGTCATCTCTCAAGGTCAAATATCTCAAAAAACTTAACAATGCCAATATCTTCAAGCCTATTCAAGATACAAGGCTCATATTTGGCATGATGATAAATCTAAATAATCCGCATCTGCTGGTACCAAAGTCAAGGTCATGTGACAAGGTCAAGGTCATCTCTCAAGGTCAAATATTTAAAAAAAAAGTTCACATTGCCAATATCTTCAAGCCTATTCAAGATTCAAGGCTCATATTTGGCATGATGATAGATCTGTATGACCCACATCTGCTGGTACCAAAGTCAAGGTCATGTGACAAGGTCAAGGTCATCTCTCAAGGTCAAACTTTGAAAAAAATGCTGTTACGGGGGCATTCGTGTTTCACAAACACATCTTGTTTGGTGATGAAACAAGGCTGCACTTTGTGTCCAGCATCTGTCGATCCGAGTGTCTTCCATCTGTCAACAATTTAGTCTTTACACTCTGGCATCTGCAAAAGTTAGCCAATCTTGAATAAACTTGGCCAAAACAAGAAGGATCATAAGTTCTTGGACAAGTTTGATTATAGGCCTGATGGGATTAGAAAGTGCTGAATTATGCCCTTGAATGTCAAAAATGTTGTTTTTAATTTTGTTTACACTCTAGCATATACAATTCTTGATTGATCAAATCAAAATTTGGACATTATGTTGGAAACTATAAGATCTCGGACAAATTTTCAGACTGATCTGAAAATCAGAGGGTCGAAAGTAATGTGCCCTTGAATTTGACAAATTGCAGACGGCCCAGTAACCTATAAATACCTATTTTATCCTATATTTCTGCCATTACCAATAAAAACCTATATTATCACCCATTTTGCCCCAAATACCTATAGATACCTACATTTTTATACGCCCCTCGAAGACGGGACGTATTATGGGATCAACCGTGGCGTCCGGCGTCCAGGTGTCCGGCGGCGTCCACTTCTTTGTCCGGAGCATAACTCTGTCACTTGATGTCCGATTGACTTAAAACTTGGCAATTGTATTCTTCTCATCATTGCGGAGTGCAGTGCACAAAAATCATAACTCTACCTGGCCTATTTTTTGAGTTATTGCCCTTTGTTGTTTTTCATACTAGAATCTTGTCCGGAGTATATCTCTAAAAGTATAATAGCTAGGATCATGAAACTTCATGGGTGTATAGATCTCACCAAGGGGGAGTGCAGTGCACAAGAACCATAACTCTACCTGGCCTATTTTTTGAGTTATTGCCCTTTGTTGTTTTTCAGACTTGAATCTTGTCCGGAGTATATCTCTTAAAGTATAATAGCTAGAATCATGAAACTTCATGGGTGTATAGATCTCACCAAGGGGAGTGCAGTGCACAAGAACTATAACCCTACCTGGCCTATTTTTTGAGTTATTGCCCTTTGTTGTTTTTCATACTAGAATCTTGTCCGGAGTATATCTCTAAAAGTATAATAGCTAGGATCATGAAACTTCTTGGGTGTATAGATCTCACCAAGGGGGAGTGCAGTGCACAAGAACCATAACTCTACCTGGCCTATTTTTTTAGTTATTGCCCTTTGTTGTTTTTCAGACTTGAATCTTGTCCGGAGTATATCTCTTAAAGTATAATAGCTAGGATCATGAAACTTCATGGGTGTATAGATCTCACCAAGGGGGAGTGCAGTGCACAAGAACCATAACTCTACCTGGCCTATTTTTTGAGTTATTGCCCTTTGTTGTTTTTCCGACTTGAATGTTGTCCGGAGTATATCTCTAAAAGTATAATAGCTAGGATCATGAAACTTCATGGGTGTATAGATCTCACCAAGGGGAAGTGCAGTGCACAAGAACCATAACTCTACCTGGCCTATTTTTTGAGTTATTGCCCTTTGTTGTTTTTCAGACTTAAATCTTGTCCTGAGTATATCTGTAAAAGTATTATAGCTAGGATCATGAAACTTCATGGGTGTATAGATGTCATCAAGGGGGAGTGCAGTGTACTAGAACCATAATTCTACCTGGCCTATTTTTTGAGTTTTTCTCACCTTGTTGAAAAGTATAATAGCTAGGATCATGAAACTTCATTGGTGCAAAAATATTCATTCAAAATAACCTCAGTTCTATTCAAACCCCCAGTTAATACTAAACAGTGTGACCGGCGTATCTTGTGACAATTTGGCACCTTGTTGTGTCTTGGGTTAGCGATGATTACAAATTTATACCAAATACTTTCAAAATAGCAGTTTTATATGATTTAAAAGTAATTATTATCTATCAATATAAAGTAGAAATTAGTATTTTCCTTTCATCCTCTTTCAAACTTTTTAAAATGCCAGAGAAAGACTGATCAAACCTAATATTTATCATTGTTGAAGAAGCTTGCATGTATGTTTTGTCATCTTTGACTGGTATTGACCATTTTAGTTAGTGGATATGTGACTTTTATTACCAGTTAAGTTCTTTTCAAATTATTTGCATTTGGGACTTTGACTTTTGACTAAGTGACCTTGACCTTGGAGTTTGACCTAATTTAAAAAAAACATTAACCTGGTCTTTATCTCATGCACTATGATTGATAGAGCCTTGATATGTCACATACTGATGTATAGCTTCTGCCAAGACTTTTTATTTCTGACCATGATCTTGACCTAGTGACCTTGACCTTGGAGTTGAACCTCCTTTTCAAAAACTTAAACCTGGCCTATATCTTAGGCACTATCAGGGATACAGCCTTTATTTTTCACACATATGTACCTCTTGCTAAGACCTTTCATTTAGGACCAGGATTTTTGACCCCTTGACCATGGACTTAAGCTGTTTTTATGACAAGCTCCTGTATAGGCAAGCTACATTGACCGCAGACAACTCTTGTTGATTTTCAGATTAATAGGATGAAAAAGTTAAGAGTAATACACTTTGTGTCTACAATTATTGACCAATCAAGACAAAACTTGGACACAATGCTGGTGATTATAAGAGCTTGCATGAGTTTTAATTTTGCTCCTTTCAGAAGAGAAAGTTGTTAGTTATGTGCTTTTGAATCAGACAAAAGTGCTGTTTCAACTCAAACAACCACAAATATCCAACAATCAAGATGCAATTAAGATATGATGTTGATTACAAATAGATCTTGGATGAGTTTGAATTTCAGCATCTTCACTGTAGAATTTGCTCCGTTACCTGCCCTTCAAATTTTACTCTAGCAACCACAAATAGTGACTAATCAAGACAAAACTTGACACTGTTGTTGGCCATAAGTTTGTTTTCAGTCTTCAAGTCAAAATATTAATTGATTCAATCAAAACCGTGGCTCATATCATTTTAAGCTCTACTATTCGTAGAATAGGGAGGGCCATTTCGGTCACCTGGGTGTCGGCGTAATGCTTTGGTTAAAGTTTTACATGCAACTGTGTCAAATCTCTATTTCTGCTATAGCTATTGCTCTGAAAGTTAGCACATGCTTCTTTGACAATAATACCAGCCTCTTCACAAAGATTCATTACTGTAATTATTAACTTGATGGAATTTTCGGACTTAAAAATCTTTGTTAAAGTTTTATATGCAAATTTTGACCATCATTATATCCCTGTTTTAATAAAAACTATTGCTATGAAAGTTTGCACATGCTTCTGTGACCTTAATATCAGTCTCTAGTCAAAGCTTCATTACTTAGACATGTTATTTTTTGGAATTTTAACCCTTTCAGAGTTAAGTTTTTATATGCAACTATTCCCTAACTATAATATTTCTCTGTTTCTGCTATTAGCTTTGCTTGCAAACTCTACTCATGCTTTTGTGACTAGTGTCAACATCAAGACCATGATATATTGCTCTGATATTTAATATAGTGCTTTTTTAAACTATTTCAGACTTAAAATTTCTTGGTTAAGTTATAACATGCAATTTATGTATATCTGTTATCTATACTACTATAGCCTTTTTCTTAGTCATTTTGTAAATGCGTCTGTGGCCATCATATAAGCCTTTACACACAGATTAGTTATTCTGAATTTCATTTAGTGGAATTTCTTCTAATGTCGACATTGATTACTCATATCCAGCACACAGAATAGTAGAGCTTTGCTGTCCTCCGACAGCTCTTGTTGGTTCAGTGAGCGATATCATACGATTATGGTCCTCTAGTTCTTGTAATGCTCTAAACCATTGGTTCTTATTTAATGTTTCAGAGATGTATAAATCGTACCCCTGTCTGTTAAAGAAATTGAAAGACGAACTTCCCTCAGCTGGTAGTGGATGAAGTCAAGAGGAATACTAAAGGCAATCTCTCCAATAAAAATCACTACTGTCTGTTCTGTGAAGAGTTACATCAGAATATTGCAAGATACTATGAGCTCAAACATAAAAGTGAGCTTGAACTAAAGTGTCTGAAAAACATGTTTGGACAAGTGAGGAGAAAAGGGCACTTGAGGAGCAATTTTCCAAAAACATCCGGTTAGGAAAAGTACCAGGGAAAATCGAATGTATCAATGCACAGAGAAAGTCTGGTGTTCTGTGTGTGCTACCATGGAAAAATCAAGTTTGCTGTTTACAACATAATAAAGCACAGACTAAAGTGCTTGTAGTGGTAATTTTCATGGATTGGCAATGGTTACCAGGGTTTGACACTAACTTTTTTTCGCCATTGGCCAAAAGGACCTGTAAAATCAAAGTTTTACCGGTCCTGCCACAGGCAGTTGATTCAACATCATATTTTCGTATTATAGGTTATTATATAATACAAGGTGTCCAACACCTTCTCACAAAAATCACTACCAGTAGTCATTCAATCAATGTTGTTTTGTTTTCTTTAATTTAGATTGAATTTTAATTCATTTAATTATTATCTTGAATAATTTTTCTTTCCAATGGTACTGAAATGATGAAAATCGAACAAGAAATAAAAGAGATACAGAGGTTCAAAATTCATATACTTGTACATTTTCTGAAAAACCACCAACTGTGAATTTTGAAGCGAGATAAATGAAAGCTTGTTATTGATTGGCTATCAGGATACCAAAAAATTCAGCTATTTACTGAGAAAAAAATATTACAAAAATCCTAATGTATTTTGTCGATTGGCAATATTCTTCCAATTGAAAATTTCTATTGTAAATAATTAAAATTGTTTATCTATGTAAATTCAAATATTTTCAGCCAATGAAAATCCATATATTTAAATAGCTGCGGTATCAAAATTCACGATTCAGTGTGGTTTTTGAAAACATGACAAATTCTGAAAGTGTAAACCGCTGAAACTCTCATGATATTCTGCCGATTTTACTCATTCTGGTTCAATTATTGGGGTAAATGAAGAAATGAATCCCATTCTTATTTTCCTGACGGGAAACGATAAAATGATATTTTAATGACTACTGGTAGTGTTTCTCGTGAGCAGGAGTTGGATACCTTGTCTAATAATATACCCATGTGACAAAACTCGAAGTATGAAACAATCACCTGTGGGTCCTACTCCAAAATTAAAGGTCCTGAGCAAGTTAAGCGTTATGAATAACGTAGTTAAAAATCTATTATATGTTAGACAAATACAAATATGAGACAAATAATTGTGAGAAAAGAAGAAATTGCTTGAAAAAATCAATTTATTCTTTTTCACTAATTTTTTTTTCTTGGAAAATATATTTTTATTTTTGTGTGTTATGGGTAAAATGTGTATCTTGGCAATAAAAGATAATGTGAAATTAATGATCGAATGTAATTTACAGGCCTGAAGGACCTGTAACATTTAAGGTACAGCAAGTCCTTCCTCATAGGCCTTAGGACTGGTGTTAGTATGGACCCCTGGTCCATCAAGATTAACCCATTCCCAGGCCATATAATGCCTGTTTTGGATTTTCCTAGAGATTATGGCTTTTGAAAAAATTGTGATAAAAGAAGAAATTGCTTGTGACACAACGTTTTCTACCAAAAGACAAAAAATGTAAAATTACATTTATTTAAAATTTTCGTCCGCAACATATTTGAATTTGGACAACCCAAGAATTTGTTGTTAAGTAATGGGTAATATATCCAGAACAACAAAATTATATATACACTGTATAAACCAACCTATAAAAAGATTTGCAGAAACCAAAAACATGTACATTGGGAAATCAAAATTTGGTTCAATAGCCTTAACCATTTCCCAAACAAGACCAGGTTTTAACGTCCCTTTTGGAAAATCCTTAGAAAAGCATTGCGGCAAACAAAAAATGATGATATCGGCATTTTCCTCTTTTGTGGCAATATTTTCCATGCTATATAATAAACTATATAAAAATACTTGCTTGATCAACATTTTTTCATCTGCACCAGCTTTCAAATTGGAATAGTCCAAAATTTTATTGTAGGGGTAAGGTCATTTCATTTTTTATAGAGAGTTTGTTTAAAGAGAGATTTGAAAGACATTTGGAAAGTCACTGCATGTGACTCACTAGATGTGTGTATGTAGACATTCCAAAATGTAGTCACTTTGTTGGTGTGTATACATGTCCATATAGTGGTATCCAATGATAAACAAACTCACATGAGAAAAGGGAAAGAAATCTTGCTATCACCATTTCTTTCTGTTACCTTGATGTTTTTGGTGACTTTCTCTATCTATGTTACACTGTAAATCATATCAAAATTGTAGTACAAAAAACTCCAATGTAAAAACCCTTTCAAAAGAAACACATATTAGGCGTTAAAAGGCATTTTAGAATTTTTGTTTTATAACCAGACCCTATGTTGTGGGTCCCCATTTGAATCATCTTATTGAGATGATTCCATTGAGTACCCTCTTTAAAAGGCTTGATCAGCAATAAATGATATTTTGGATTTTGAAAAGCTGTTACCCCCTCTTATTTGTAGCCTTTCCCAAACATCAAAATTTTAGGTTGATAACAAGAATGTTGGTGATGGTGAAAGGATTTTTGTACTTTTCATGCTTTTCCACTGAAAATAAAAACCAAATGCATATTCTGCTTTTGAAATCAATTATTTTATTGTCTGCAATTCCTTTAAATTTGGATTTACCTAATTATTTGCCTTATAGAAAAGATTAAATGAAAGAGCCAACAGACAACAAAATAAAGTCTTAGTATGTGAAAACTTGCAGAGTGACATGCTACTGCAGAGAAAATATCAAGACTTATGGAGAAAATTCTCATTGTCAGGGATGCCAAAACCATAGATACTTTGAGGAAGGTTAACCTTTTTCAAACAAAACCAGGTAATGACATCCTTAATAGAAAAGGCCTAAGAAAACTTTAGACAAAAGGAGAAATGTTGGTTTTCAGAATTTTCTAAGCTATAACATTTACATTTTCTAAATTGTACAACAATTATTTAGTCATCTGCAACGCCTTTCAAATTAGAGAAGTCATATTTTTAGCTTGCCCGGGACAAAGTCTCGGAAGAGCTTTTGTCATATCCTCAGATGTCAGCGTCGTTGTCAGTGTCCACCAAAAATTAAACTTGGCCCATATCTCATGCCCTGTTAGAGATACAGCCTTGATATTTCACCTGTGGGTACCTCTTACCAAAAACTTTCATTTGCGACCATGACCTTTCACACCTTGAAGTTTAACCTACTTTTCAACTGTTTGTAAAACCTGGTCTTTATCTTTACCCTAAAGATACAGCATTGATATTATACCTGTGGGTACCTCTAACCAAGACCTTTCATTTTGACCATGACCTTTGGAGTTTGACCTACTTTATATCTTATTTCACACATGGACACCTCCTACCAGCACCTTTCACATAACACCATGACCTTGGGCTTTGAGATTTGAGTTTTACCTACTTTAAAAAAAACTTTGCCTATATCTTATGCCCTTATTACACATACAGCCTTGATATGTCACACATGAACACCTACCAACACCCTTCACATTTGACAAAATGACCTTTGACTATGTGACCTTGACCTTTGACTTGAAACACCTCTTGCAACTTGATCTTGTATATTTCTTAGGGCATTCAGGTCTCTATTCAAATATAAGTTCCTATTTTGCTTGATCGGGAGTGCCGGAATGCATGCACAGCTCCGTCCGGTTTTCATTTATTTATTTTCTGCAATGCAAGACAACTAATGCATTTCATTTTCAGAGCATCATACTTAATAGCTGTCAAGGTCTGACACTGACACTCACTAGTTATTGCATTTTTCGTCGAGAAGTCGATCTAAACTTGCAGCATGTATTCTATTTTTACCGGATATTGACCGGATTTGGTGACCCGTGATAGATGCATTACATGTAGAAAGTTTGTTTATGTCACATGATCGTCAAGGTCAATCTCACTATTATTAAAAGTAACCACATTTTAGGGGCTGTGACAGCTCCCTTTTACTGAATATTTGATTGTTAGCTTCACTGGCCGAAGGCTACTGGGGCTATTGTCATGGCGTTGTGTCCGTCGTGCGTCCGTCTGTCAGTCCGTCAGTGCTTCCAAATGTAAACATTTTCTTTAAAAATTTTCTCCTCAGAAACAACTGGATGAATTTCAACTTCAAACTTCACAGGAATGATCCTTGGGTGACCCTCTTTT
This sequence comes from Fragum whitleyi, assembly GCA_948146395.1. Taxonomy (NCBI): domain Eukaryota; kingdom Metazoa; phylum Mollusca; class Bivalvia; order Cardiida; family Cardiidae; genus Fragum; species Fragum whitleyi. Next base: position 59,539,140 of record OX411543.1, on the reverse strand, counting down.
AAAGTTGTTCAAAAGATTTTGATCCAAAGAATAACATGGATTTAATGGGCGTGGCTAATTTCCAAATATGGTAAAAAGTGGGTTTTCTCAGATTCTAATTGATGGATACCAATTAAATTTTACATGAATGATCCTTTGGTGACCCTTTATCAGTCTACCTAAATTATTGTGATCCGATGAAAAATATGGATTTTGAGGGCAGTGGTCATTTCTCTATATGTTATTTAGTGGAAACGTTGGAAATCATTTTATGCTCCCCAAAGGGAGAGCATATAGCCGCCGCTTTGTCTGTCCGTCCGTTCGTAATTCTGTCCGTCCGTCCCTACCTATTTCTCCATAACTCTTGGACCAAATTGAATGAAACTTACCATGTGAACTTCTTACGATATAGTGTTGATGTATCTGTGACGGTTTTTGGATTTGAGGCCTTGTCACAGGAAAAGGGAACTTAGGGTAAAAACAGTTTTTCCCAAATTTCTCCTAGTCTAACCGTCAGAATTCAGTGAAATTTCATATTTGAGTAGCAAATCGGATGCCCTTTACTAAAAACAATTTGAAATTAACTTAAAAAAATATATCATGGAAAAAGGGGGCTAAATGTTTGTTACCTTTACGTAAGCGTGTAAATTACAGTTATTCCTTCATTTCTCCTAGTCTTATGCTCAGAATTTGATGAAATTCACATTTGAGTAGCAAATCAGATGCCCTTTTCCATAAACTATTTGAAATTTGTGTCTAAAAATTTGTCATGCAAAAAGGGGGTTTAATGTTTGTTACCCTTATGTTAGCTGTATAAGATAACACCGTATTTGAGTCCTTGCAATCTGACCGCAGAGCATATCTCCCAAAGTATAATAGCTATCAACTTGAAACTTTATGTACGGGTAGATCTTATGGAGGAGAAGTGTAGTGCTCAAGAACTACAACTCTTACTTGCATAATTTTGGAGTTATTGCCCTTTGTTATTTTTGATACTTAGATTCTGTCTGGAGCATATCTCCTAGAGTATAATAGCTATCAACTTGAATTTTTATGGGTGAATAGATCTCATGGAGGAGTGCAGTGCACAAGAACTACAACTCTTGCTTGCATAAGTTTGGAGTTATTGCCCTTTGTTATTTTTAATACTTAGATTTTAGGTAAATCGCTGACAGTACAAAAGAATCTTTATTCTATTAGGCTTCAGATTACTATCAAGCTTTCGTGGCAGGGGATGACCATGTCCAACATGGCTCTTGTTTTTGTGACAATGCCTTATTCGGGGAGCATAATCCGTCTCTGACGGCTCTTGTCTCAAAATGTAATCAATGGTTAATAACCAAATTGCACTGGAATGATCCTTGAGAGACCCTTTATCAGTGTACCAAAAAATTTTGTAATTGGATGGAAAATATGGATTTAATGGGCGGAGGTCATTTCTCTAAGTTTATGTAGTGGAAACTTTCAAAATCACTTCCTCAGAATGTAACTGATGGATATCAATCAAATTGAACCAGAATGATCATAGAGTGACCCTTTATCAGTCCACCAAAAAGTAATATAATTGAAGGGTATCAAACAATCATTATTGGTATGATCCTTGTGTGACCCATTATCATGCAGCCAAATATTATTGTGATTGGGTGAAAAATATGTCTTTTATGGGCGGAGGTCATTTCTCTATATGTTACATAGGGGAAATTTTGAAAATCATTTTCAACATCAGTAGAACCCAAAATATCTAAAAATCTAGTCAAGACTTTTATTTGCTATTACACGAATTTCAAGCCTGTGGAGCAACTCGAGCCATTCATGGCTTTCTAGTTTTAAGAGGGTTAGTTCCTTAATTTAGGAGAAAGCTGGTAAAGCCGTTTAAAGTCATCGAGGGTGAGCAACGACGTCGTGACACATTTTTCGGGTCGCAATCATTTTCAGGCAGTACCTACAGCTTTTGTGATCTTTTATGTCGTGTGTCGTCCGTTGTGCGTCGTCAGGCGTCAACAATTTAAGCTCTAGAGGCCACAAATATGAACCAATCATCATGAAACTTGGTCAGAATGATTGTCAGGTCACAAGGATGAAGTCTATAGAAAATGGGAAGGATTCGTGCCATATCACGGGAAAAGGAGCCTTAATATAATTTTTCTTGTTTACACTCAAGAAGCCACAAATATGGTCCAATCTTCATGAAACTTGGTCAGAATGTTTTGTCAGGTCATAAGGATGAAATCTAATTGAAAATGGTGGGATCAAGGCCAATTCACAGGAAAACGGGCCTTAATGACAATTTTCTTGTTTACGCTCTAGAGGCCACAAATATGGTCCAATCTTCATGATACTGTGTCAGAATGATTGTCAGGTCACGAAGATGAACCCTATCAAAAAAAGACCCATGCCATATCACGGGAAAAGGGGCCTTAATGACAATTTTCTTGTTTCCACTCTAGAGGCCACAAATATGGTCCAATCTTTATGAAACTTGGACAGAATGTTGGCCAGGTCACAAGGATGAACCCTTTTGAAAATTGGAAGGATCTGTGCCATATAATGGGAAAAGGGGCCTTGTTGACACTCTAGAGACCACTAGTTTTAAAAGTACAATTACGTCTTTTGCTGAATAATTTGATACTAGTTTATTTAGACAAAGATACAGAGGTGATCGATATAGGACCATCATGGTCCTCTTGTTTTGTCTCGACGTTGGTAGCTACCAACAATATTGGTCGCACGCGCTGTTATAGTATTAATAGGCCGCGCTTCTTTGGTCACTAGCTCAGTCCGATCCTGAGGGTTAGGGAACTAACATTACGTTGCTATTCCGCTGCTCTCTACCAAATTTAGGAATTTATTGAAGGAATTCTATTGAAAATGTTTTAACTACAGTAAAGAAATAATAATTGTCACGTAGACTGAAAATTTAAATGATTGTTTTCGTCATTCTTTTAATTCCTGTACTGTCTGAGCTCACTTTTGGCAACTACAACCCTCCAGCGACGTGTTGCAGTTAAATCAGCAACTTTTAACAGATAGAGAGATAGATAGAGGCTTGTGTGAGAGAGAACCGCCTTGTCCCCGGACTCGTTACAATATTATGTCCTTTTACACATACAGACCTGATGTTTCATACATGGATACCTCCTACTAAGACGTTTCACATTTGACCTTGACCTTGGAGTTTGACCTACTTTTAAAAAACTTTGACCTGGTCTATAACTCATGTACCAACACCGTTCACATTTTACCATGACACTGGAGTTTGTTCTACTTTTCAAAATCGTTAACTTGGCCGTTTTCGTTAACACATTGGTACCTCCTGCCAAGGATTTTCGTTTTGGACGGTGACCTTTAACCTTGACCCAGGAAATGCCTTTTCTCTTTGACAAGCTCTCGTTAGGGCGAGCTTTATTGTCCGCGGACAATTCCTGTTGCTGTTTGGGAAAGGGTTAACCTTGATTGGTCACAAAACGTATGTTTAACATTTTATGTTGAATGTTTGAAATAAAATAATATATTTACAGTTAATATATAAATTGGCTTGTTTTCTTTTTCAAATCTATTTTCAAAGTTAATATACTTTTAATTCATTTCAACATAATGAGGTCTTTTGACACCCTGCACGATAAAGGCTTGTGACAAGCAATCTTTTCATTTCCCATATTATTTCCCTACCCAGAAAGACCAAAAATTTGAAATTTCATTCACTTGAAATTGTCGTCTGCAACATCTTTGAATTTGGACAATTCCAAAAATTTGCCATTTGGTAATGGGTTAAACATATTTCTCTTAACGATTGTCACCTGTCTGCTTTACCTTACCGGAATTCTACTGTCGAAGAAAAATATCAATTAGCCGCGAGCTGGAAAAGTTTCGTTAAGGCTTTGAGCCCAATATGGTTCCAGGTCAGTCTGCGTATACAGTCACAGTCTGATAAGGAACCATGTTGTTTTCCGATAGCGTCCCCCTTAACCTATTACAGCCAACAGAGAGCAGAATTGATTCTTAAAGCAGTTTTGGAAACATATTTTTTCAAACCGTAAGGGACCTTTTTCCAGTTTCCGTCTGAAATATATTTTGTCATCTGTAACATTGCATTTGGAGCAGATACTGTGACTGCAGTCCTGGATTGCTAGACTTTGATACTACCAAAATGAGCTACCTGGGATCAGCTTTGTTGAATTTGAATTGAAGAGTCCATACGAGTCGCAACACGAGAAAAAAGCAATTTAGGATTTGTGAAAACAAATTGGCAGATCAGCTTTGTGATAACCACGAATCTGATCACAGTCTTTATTTTAATATTTGTAAAGTATAGTCAATAGTATAGTGACATTGATAGCGTGAATGCTGATGTAGCGATAATACGGTGTGTGGGAACTTACTGTCGTCATTATCCGGTGTGTGAACAAGTAATCTGGAACGCCTATGCTGGTTGTTAAAGCAATTTAAATTGACTGGAATTTCGTATTTGTAGGTCTTTTTGATAGAAAACATTGTAGGAAATGAAGAATTTCTTGTTGCTAAGAAATTGCTTTTGACAAGCAATTTCTCTATTTTCCACAATGTTTTCCATGACCATTATTTTGTATGGAGTCAAAAAGAGTCATTGTGTTCTAATGGGTTAAAGAGTGTCGGACTGCGGAATAACGATGAAATTTCGAGATACGTAACGTTGTTTTGACATCTCCGGAACCAGAATGGACATTCAGAGTAACACATTCCAGCATAATACGTCTTTACAGGTGGTGGTTAGTGTATAATGTAGCCACGAAAATATCGATGCAAATGGAGAAACTGCTGAATATCAGTTGTTTAAACTTTTGCCTGAATGTTTTATACTCATTCGCGGCTTAAATTACACTATTGAAGACAGAAAGCAAACCGCCGGAAACATGCTTTTTGCGTCACGATGACGTTTACGGCGGAGAGAAAGTGTGCAATAGAATAACTTCAAATCGAGTATAAGTATATTTACACATCAGAAAACAAAACGACCTACACAAAACATCATATTTATTCATCGTTGATAGTTATTTCATTTATCTTTACTTTTATGTTGAAATGATGCTGATGGCGTTCATTACAACCGTTACGTTCAATGAAATAACTGACGCAAACAGTTGAACCGCGTATACATTGCCGAATCTTGCGGTTTGTTAACTCTTTTCCATGTCAATATTTCTCATACATCGAGGAAGAAAATTGAAGATTACTGGGGAAATAATTTCCTGCAAACGCCAAGGTCGAGGACTGGTAATGCATAAAAAAGAGGACGTTCCAGACAAAAAAGGGACATCACGTTGTTAAGTCGAAAAGCGAGACACCGTATTCTTCAATCGTGTTCCACATTATCTACATAAACTATATTGAAAATGGTGTACAAGTTCTTACCAAAGAGGAACACATAGATGTTTAAGTGCCATTTCTGGGCTTAGATATCAAATTTATCTGAAATATTACATGGTTTATCATGATAAAATGACACACGTTCACCATTAACATGTAATACATTACAAACTCTCATCGAATGATGTGATTCCTTCCTAATTAGTAAGCCCTATAACATGTACATACATACTTAAATACAAGTCTTTACTACTACAACTTTGTAATTTAACAAAGTTTGAGGGTAACGCGCGATGTTGAAACCTTATAATAACGCCGACGTCATGTTACAAAAAGTTAAGCAATAACTGACGCAACGTCTAAACATTCAAGAATATAAAATGTTTCAATGACGATTGCGGGAGATCATTCTTGTGCATCTTCTTTGCGCACGGAGTACTTATCTCTGTCGCATCAAAAACTCTTTATAAGACCCTCTAAATAACCTTTTTATCCGAGAAAAAATCTCTTCAACAAAAAAATAACAAAATCTTTTACTAGATTTTAAATAACCGAACGAAGCAATTTGTTTATTGAATGATATGATGTGAAGTCATTATTGTTTTTGTACGTTTTTGCGACGTTAACATTCACGCGCAAAACCATACTTCATCCAACGTTACGCTCTACACTTTAGTTATGCCGTGAACTTCAGTGTCATTTACATTTTTGTCCCTTCTGAATTCCACCATAGGGAGTAAGACTTGTTTCATTATTTCAGACTTATATAGCACATATTATATATTACGCAACTATTTCTTGAATATCGGCAAAATGGGGTAAAAACGTATGGACTAGCGGTACGCGATCACATTTGATTGTGCTATTTCTATTATTATTTGGCAATAACGCGTCCGCTGTCAACCATTCCCAATTGTATTTTAATGTATTTCCTGTTATTACCCTTTTGTCTAATTTTATTTTAAGAATTTGTCTCTGATTTCCATCATCATAATTTTACTCGCAATGTATTTGAAATGTTAAGTCGGCCTTGATTGATAACCTTTACCATGTCATATCACCTTGACCTTGGAAGCTGAGTACGCATAACGTTTAGATAACTCATGGGCTTACAAATTCATCTTCTAACTCGATTAATCCATGTAGGGAAGGGTTGATTATCATTGATTGGTAAAATTAGTGTAAAAAAAATCTGACGGGAATTTTTTCCTTTGCGTCATAAGTGGGTGGCCTAGAATTTTGCGCTTTTTCAAAGAAAAAAGCACGGTGATCATATATTTTTACATCAATATCACATGTACATTTAATTTTCTACAAAATATGTAAAAATTAAAATTTTCTTTTTGATGGATTTTTTTTTAAATTTGATAAAAAGTAAAAGATTTTAAAAAATACTTTGGTAAATTAAAGAGTTATCAGTTATAACTCAAGAGGGAAAATACGATAAAAGATCAAAATAGAACCTTTCAACAGACAATTATGTATTATATTTCGTGCAAATAACTTTCTATCTATGAAATTAGAATAAAATGGAAATGAAGTACTACCCAACTTTTGCTATGGATCAAAATAAAAGCCCATGTATTTTCCTTGAAAAATTTCTTTCTAACAAAAATAAATTATATATTTTCTTTTTCATGTACATAATGACATCACAATTCATCAAGAACATCGCGTGCGTATGCCAACTTTTGGCTATAGATGCCGGATAATGTAAAAAATCTCAGACTGTCAAGGGACATAAATCTTTCAAAAATGATTCATGAGTTATTCCCCATGGAAATCTGAACAGCTCATATAATGACGAGCTCAATTGCCAAGTTTCAAAAAGATATCTTCCGTAACAATAAAGATATGACCAAAGCTAAAGTCTACTTACTTTAACGTCATCGTGTACGAACGCACCCACGCTATTGACGTAAAGGTGAAAACAATAAGTCAACTGATTGTTGCAGAAAAAAGGCCAGCTAACAAATCGATAGAAGATGGAAAACAATTTACTTAAAATGAATGAATATAATACTAGCGAAATGAAATACATTCTTTCAGTTTTGATCCCTAGCAAGAGTTGAGTAGTATATAAGCCTAGCTAAGATTATGTTATAGTCTTTTGTAAAAACCAAGACATAAAATTCCGCGAAAAAGTCGGGCAAGAATTGGCTCGATACCTATGACATTCTATAATGTTTTACAAAAAATCTAATCCGGTGACCCCCCCCCCCCCTTTTTTTTTATTTTTGCAAACGACATACATTAATCTACAAAATATGAAACAATAAAAAAATCTATTTAAGGAAATTAAGTTTAGAAGTCGTCCTTAAAAGATTAACACGAACATTTCGAGAAACTTGAATAGAAATTAGCACAACCAATCCATGCTATGTGGCATAAAACAAAAGAACCTAATTCTCTGGTAAACGTGGTAGCCAGTATAGGCCTATGGATTCTGGAGTCGGTAGTTCGTTTGGCGCCTGCGATCATGACATTGTAAAATAAAATATATGATACCCAATGATGCGTCAACTAAGTCCTTTTACATGTGGAGAACTGTACCATTCGCATGCAACTGGTGGTGTTCAAAAATTCAGCTTTCATGCAAGGTTTCTGAGTGTTGATCACGGAAAGTCACTTCATATACCTAGACACACTGCAACTAATTAATTGAATTATGGAATATCACTACATACACACATGGAGCGACTTCACACAAAAAACGTCTATTTCAATCGTCGGTGTTGTTATTAAATTTCGTAACTACTGCTTCAATCAATGCGTATTTGCGGGGTTTTAGAATAACACCGACGAAATATTACAGACGCCACGCACGATAATGTGGCACTAAAGTGTAACGTCAAAATAGCGGACGTCGATTGTAAGCGTCTAGTTTTTAGCTCTACTGACCGAAGGTCAGAAGAGCTATAGCGATACCAGTTTTCCGTCCTGCGTCCGTCTGTCTGTCTGTCTGTATGTGAACTTTTTCTTGAGTCCACAGTTTTTATCCGATTGTCTTCAAACTTGATCAGAATGATTGGACCATTATAAGGAACGTTCCATTAGAAGATCGGCCCGATCCGTCGAGCGTCACGGAAAAAGGAGCATAATGAAATTTTAATTAGAAAATCCTCGATAACTCTCTAAAGTCCACAGTTTTCGTCCGATTGTTTTCAAACTTGCTCAGAATGATTGGACTATCACAAGAATGGTTCCTTACGAAAATGGTGGGAAAATGGGCTTAATGATTTTTTTTTTTTAGATTTTTTTTTTTTTAGAAAATCCTCGTTAACGCTCCAAAGTCCAAAGTTTTTATCCGATTGTCCTCAGACTTGATCAGAATGATTGGGCCATCATAAGAATCGTTCCTTTCGAAAATGGGTCCGAGCCGTCAAGCGTCACGGGAAAAGGGGCTTAATGAAAATTTAATAAGAAAATCATCGTTAACGACTTAAGTCCATAGTTTTCATCCGATTGTCTTCAAACTTGCACATAATAATTTGACCGTCACAAGGATGGTTCCTTTTGAAAATGGGCCCAATCCGTCAAGCGTCTTGGGAAAAGGGGCTTAATGAAAAATGAAATTAGAAATTCCTCGTTAACGCTCTTAAGTCCAAAGTTTTTATCCGATTGTCTTCAGACTTGCACAGAATGATTGGGCCATCACAAGGATGGTTCCTTTCGAAAATGGGCCCGATCCGTCAAGCGTCACGGGAAAAGGGGCTTAATGTAATTTTGATTAGAAAATCCTCGTTAATGCTCTTAATTGCACAGTTTTCATCCGATTATCTTAAAACTTACTCAGAACGATTGGACCATCACCAGGATGGTTCCTGTCGAAAATAGGCAAGATCCGTCTAGTGTCACAGGAAAAGGGGCTTAATTAAAATTTATTTAGAAAATCCTCATTAACGCTCTAAATTGCACAGTTTTCATCTGCTTGTCTTCAGACTTGCTCAGAATGATTGGACCATAACAAGAATGGGTCTTTTCGAAAATAGGTACGACCCGTCAAGTGTCACGGGAAACGGGGCTTAATGAAAATTTAATTAGAAAATTCTCAATTCCCGACTTACAAAATTCTTTTTTAAGAATTCTTATTATCATTTCTTCATTTATTCATGGAAGATCATGAAAATTTTAGTAAATGTTATACATCATGTTACTATGTGCATATTGACATGTAATTTTATACTGCGTCATAGAAAAAAGGGCATTTAAAATCTTTCTTGTTGACATAACTCCTTTGTAATTAATGCTTTTATTTGTGTAAAACTTTCACAGAATATTCCCTTTGTAGTGAATGTGCACTTGTTGAAGTTAAGTTATATACCGAGTCATGATAAAAAGGGGCCTTTATGTACATGTATGTATATTGTTAACACAACTCATTCATTTATGCATGGATTTTCATAAAAAAGGGTTCTTGGTTACAATCCGATTACTGAATTCTTGGTATTCAGATCTACTTCCTGTTTTACAATTTAGTTTATTTTTAGACTTAGAATCGTACTAGAAATATTTTCTGTGCATTTTTGTCAGGAACAATGAGTCACAGTAGCTTGGTATATCATATAGCGGTGTCAACCCATTTTTCATATGCAACTCACATGGAGGGAAATACTTTTGTCACAGAAAGCGGGGGTAACTCATTGAGCAGTAACTATTGATTGCAGATTTCTTGTAATATTGTTACAAGTCTCAGTCTTTTCAAAGCGTTAGTAGAGCGGTCTCAGGCCCTCATGGGTCTCTTGTTTTTCTTGGGGGGGGGGGGGGGGGGGGGGTCGGGAAAAAAGTTTACGTAACTACTATATTACTCACTCTCGCTGCAGCAATACGGGTGACAGAATATAGTTATCTTTTCAAGAACAATACAACATAAAAACAAACCCGGCCCTATTAGCGAGGGATGAAAAAATGCGTCATGATTTTCAACTTTTCATACATGCGATTACTAGATGGTCGCTTTAGGCATGGCTTAGATTTGGTAATAGTTTTTCCTAAACCAGAAGATGAAATTGGTTGGACGCTTCTTTTGAACATCATTAAAGATATAATGCAGAGGTAAATCTGAAAATGTAATTTGTTATTTCGATGATCAATTCGAATCAACAGCAATTTGTTTAAATAGTGATTTCATCATTACACGCATATTTTTAGAAGAAATATGACGCATCCCACCATGATCTTTTGGAAGGTATAAATAAAAAGTTGTTACACTTTGCTGAGCTTGCTTTGCACTGACCTTTCTTGGGTTTATAGAACAGCAAGTTACAGTTTTTAGAGTACATGTCTTCGCGAAAAACACGTTTTGAATAATCAATATTGCTATCAAAAAAAGATGAGCTATCCTTGAGTTATTAAGCCGCCGTCATGGCGCAGTTGGTAGCGCGTCGGACTGTCAATCAAGAGGTCCCGGGTTCGATCACCGACGGCGGCACTCAACCTTTCAAACAATTTGTCCCATGGGTTGAAAATCGTAGACCTATGTGGGATAGCAGCTGGAGGCTAGGAAAGGGTGTAATTGTAGTACTTGTGTGAGAAATACCAGAGATCCATTGTTAGGTGCTCCAGCCGCCGCGATATAACTGCAATTAAGTTGAAAGCGGCGCTAAACACCATTCAATCAATCAATCAATCCTTGAAATATTAAGATGATCTCCAATAAAAAAATAATATTTCTTAACTTCATTTAAATTCTCGTATATGAATGGGAACTGCTATTTTGAGCGTATTAAGAATAGAAAAAATAGTTAAATTACCAACTGAAAAATTTCGTTCCACACGAATTTCAGCGTATTAATTCTTAATGAAAAAATTCAAGAAAAACGCCATTTTATCTACGTCGTAATGTTTGGTGTTACGCCTCAATTTCTCTTAAACATAAGACAACATCTTTCTTATTTATTGTTAAAATTCGATCTCCGTTGGAAAAAAATCTTGGATTTCATACCAGTTAAAATTTGATGTGTTATCAGGCAGTTTAATCATTATTAAACTGTATAAAATATAAGATGTTTATCTTTTGGTGGTGCTTCATGTTACACGTTACACGCGTTTTTTCGCTTAAATTGCGAATTGAAATTCCTGAAACGAAATTATACCAATATAATAAAAAAGTTTACTCTAGTTCACGTTTTAATTATATTTATTACATTCCTTTGGGAATATCGTGTGATTATACCAATATAATTTGCAACAAAAGTTGATGTCAAAATACGCCTTTGTTTAAGCGTTATTTTTATATAAGATATTAAATGGTGAGATTAAGGAGTCTTGTAATGATTAGTTTTAAAACACAGGGGGTTGAGTTTTTTTTTTTTTTTTTTTTTTTTTTTGTTTTTTTCGCTGAAATTGCGATTGGAACATTTCTGAAACGAAATTTTACCAATAAACATGTAGTTTGCAAAAAGTGAGATTTTAAAAAACGCCTTGGTTTTAGCGTTATTTTGATATAAGATATAAAATGGTGAGATTTAGGATGTCTTGTAATGATAAGTTTAGAACACAGGGGTGACATTTTTAGCTCACCTGAGCACGAAGTGCTCATGTGAGCTATTGTGATCACCTTTCGTCCGGCGTCCGTCCGTCGGTCGTCGGTCGTCGGTCGTCGGTCGTCGTCCGTCGTCCGGCGTCCGTCAACAATTTCTTTAAACGACATCTCCTCCTAAACTACTGGGCCAATTAACTCCAAATTTTACAGAAATGTTGCTTGGGTGGTCCCCTTCAAAAATAGCTAAAAGAATTGAAATCCATGAAAAACTCTGGTTGCTATGGCAACAAAAGGTGAAATTTTAAGAAAATCTTAAAAATTCTTCTCCTTCTCAACCAGTAGTCCTACAGACTTAAAACTTGGCATGGATGATCAGTTCATAGACCTGAATAAAAATAGCTAAAATTATAACTTTTGGGCCACCAGGTGCGGAGCACCAGGGGGGAGGGGGTAGTACTTTGGGTAAATTTTGTAATCTTTAAGTTTCTTCTTCTTCGGAACCAGGAGCCCTACAGACTTGAAAATTGGCATGGATGATCAGCATATGGACCTTAATATAAATAGCTAAAATCATGACTGTAGGTTCACCAGGTGCGGAGCATCAGGGGGGAGAGGGTAGTACTTTTGTGAAAATCTTGTAATCTTTAACCTTCTTCTTCTTCTGAACCACAAGCCCAACAGACTTGAAACTTGGCATGGAGGATCAGCTCATAGACCTTAATAAAAATAGCTAAAATAATATCTGTTGGGCTGCCAGGTGCGGAGCAACAGGGGGGGAGGGGGTAGTACTTTGGGTAAATTTTGTAATCTTTAAGTTTCTTCTTCTTCGGAACCAGGAGCCCTACAGACTTGAAAATTGGCATGGATGATCAGCATATGGACCTTTATATAAATAGCTAAAATCATGTCTGTAGATTCACCAGGTGCGGAGCATCAGGGGGGAGAGGGTAGTACTTTTGTGAAAATTTTGTAATCTTTAACCTTCTTCTTCTTCTGAACCACAAGCCCTACAGACTTGAAACTTGGCATGGAGGATCAGCTTATAGATCTTAATAAAAATAGCTAAAATAATATCTGTTGGGCTGCCAGGTGCGGAGCACCAGGGGGGAGGGGGAGTACTTTTGTTAAAATTTTGTTATCTTTTACCTTCATCTTCTTCTGAACCAGAAGCCTGACAGATTTGAATATTGGCATGGATGATCAGCATATGAACGTTTACATAAATAGCTTAAATCATGTCTGTAGATTCACCAGGTGCGGAGCATTAGGGGGGAGAGGGTAGTACTTTTGTGAAAATTTTGCAATCTTTAACCTTCTTCTTCTTCTGAACCACAAGCCCTACAGACTTGAAACTTGGCATGGAGGATCAGCTCATAGACCTTAATGAAAATAACTAAAATAATATCTGTTGGGCTGCCAGGTGCGGAGCAACAGGGGAGAGGGGGTAGTACTTTGGGTAAATTTTGTAATGTTTAAGTTTCTTCTTCTTCGGAACCAGGAGCCCTACAGACTTGAAAATTGGCATGGATGATCAGCATATGGACCTTTATATAAATAGCTAAAATCATGTCTGTAGATTCACCAGGTGCGGAGCATCAGGGGGGGAGAGGGTAGTACTTTTGTGAAAATTTTGTAATCTTTAACCTTCTTCTTCTTCTGAACCACAAGCCCTACAGACTTGAAACTTGGCATGGAGGATCAGCTCATAGACCTTAATAAAAATAGCTAAAATAATATCTGTTGGGCTGTCAGGTGCGGAGCACCAGGGGGGAGGGGGGAGTACTTTTGTTAAAATTTTGTTATCTTTTACCTTCATCTTCTTCTGAACCAGGAGCCTGACAGATTTGAATATTGGCATGGATGATCAGCATATGAACCTTTATATAAATAGCTAAAATCATGTCTGTAGATTCACCAGGTGCGGAGCATCAGGGGGGAGAGGGTAGTACTTTTGTGAAAATTTTGTAATCTTTAACCTTCTTCTTCTTCTGAACCACAAGCCCTACAGACTTGAAAATTGGCATGGAGGATAAGCTCATAGACCTTGATAAAAATAGCTAAAATCATGACTGTAATGCCACCAGGTGCGGAGCACCAGGGGGGGGGGGGGGTAGTACTTTTGTGAAAATTTTGTAACTTTAACCTTCATCTTCTAATGAACCAGGAGCCCTATAGACTTCAATATTGGCATTGATGATCAGCATATGGACCTTTATATAAATTGCTTAAATCATGACTGTAGATTCACCAGGTGCGGAGCATTAGGGGGGAGGGGGTAGTACTTTGGATCAATTTTGAAATCTTTAACCTTATTCTTCTTCTGGATCAGGAACCCTACAGACTTGAAAATTGTTATGGGTGATCAATATATGGACATTAATAAAAATAGCTAAAATCAGAACTGTTGGGTCACCAGGTGCTGAGTGTCTTGGGGAGGGGGTAGTACTTTGGATCATTTTTGAAATCTTTAAACTTCTTCTAATTCTGATTGAATAAGTGAAAATCTCTTTTTTCTGTGGTTGCATGGACATACCTAGGTAATGAAGCTTTTTTCTCAGGTGAGCGACCCAGGGCCAACGGCCCTCTTGTTTTAAAAAAGTGACGCATTGCCGTGCGCGACGTCTTCATTATTTGCCCGTAAATAAGTCACAGTTTACTTGATAAAATGGAACCCTTTTTTATGAAGCAGATATTTGATAACAGGTCAGCATGGATCTCAATCAGAGGCCATATATATCTATGTATCTATAACCACTCCCACTCCAGCTATCAACTTTCATAGTTCGTGAGGAAACTACAAAGCCACTAAAAAGCTACCAGCATGCAAAATATTGACAATATTTTTTTCGGGTGCCAAAAAGTAAAGCCATTTCAATTGAATTGATGTGAAATGCCAAAGAACTACAGATGGCCCAGAGAAATTCTCGCATGAAAGCCCTTTCTCTATGAAAATTCACCAACATAAGTCTTACGTAGAAAATGCGTGTTAATTACCACTTTCTTTTCTATTTTCATTTGGCGGGAGGGTAATACAAGTTTTCTCTTATGAATTTCACTCTTTGATATGTTGATGTCAAAAAGCGAGTTTCATCAGAGAAAACTCGCTTTTAAATTAACGGGGGAAGAGGGGTTTCGATTTATAGAAATATGTGACTCGAACCCGTCAGCCTGTATACTTAATTGTAATAGTACTCTCTGAAGACAGCTGGCACCGCGGACAGCACGCAAAATGTGTCATTATTCGCTTTCATTCACTTAGATACATGCTTCGCGGTCAATTTTTGTGTGGGGCTAGGTCACATTCTGCTTATTATACCCCAAAGGAGGATCTTAAATTTCTTTGCAGACATATACAAGCAGGTATTTATCAATGCTATTCCCGTGTCTTCTACCAGAAAACGTTAAATGGCAGATTATGGGCCTTCACAGAGCTATCATAAAAGGACATAGGTAGGAGAACCGGGCGCCATTGCAGTACATTGAGCCGCCTAGTGAGTACGTTTGTAGAGACTGGTAGTGTTAGTAAACATAGACCATCTGGCAGACCATGGAAAACTACGCCGAGTCAAGAAAGGGCTTAAGTGAGACTCGGACGCCAGTGTTTACCAGGTCTGAGAATTAGTCATCAAGCAGTTCGAAATCGATTAAGATCAGCTGGTTTGAGGTGAAGACGGGTAGTTAGGCGACCAAAGCTGAAAGACAACCATAAGAGTTTACGCTTAGCCTGGTGTAATTAAAGGCAGGGTTGGAATCTGAGGTCGCGTAAAAGATATCAACGCGACAACACTCGATCTCCAGAAAAAACTGATTCTCAATCAGGTCGATATTCTACCGGACCAATACTCAATTTGTATTACCTATGATTTGTTAATTGATAATTTTTTAATTGTTTGGCGGGATAAAAAAAACGTGGAACCACTATATCTACCGAATTACAATGTATTTTGTTCTCGTTCAGCGCCTTTTTTTTGCGCCGACACGAGAGCAAGTTAAAGGGCGCCGATATATTTAAAATTAGGCACCGACACGATATAATTTCACAATCGTGTTATCACGGTTAAAATGCCGTATCGGCGCATTTCTATCATAATCTCATGCGGCGCATGGTGAGGGCTACGTCATATCGACTCCAGACCACGATATTTTAAATAGCCGATACGATAAAAGCGCTATATTTGTCACGTAGGCATATCAGCGCCCATCAAGCCCACCAATTCGAGACCACGATCAGCCACCACGTGATGTTGGTTGTGTTGTTGATGCTGCTGATGATGATGGCGTAGTGATAATCCGCTGTGTGAACTTAGTGTCGTCATTTTCCAGTGTGTATAAACGTTGTGAGAAACGTCTACTCCTGTTGCTAGAGCAATCGCAGTTGGCATTGTTAGTCATAGGCGTAGGGTGGTTTAAAATATTTTAAATTGTTTAAAAACGTTTAAATGAATGGAACCCTACCGAGCGTAGCGTTACTAGGGGGTCCGGGGCATGTCATCTAGAAAATTTTGAATTCTAAGAAGCCAATTCCTGCAATCTTGGCACTTTCAGACTGCATGTTCCTATACCTGGACCTTTCTTGAAGGTAATTATGGGTGATTTGGGGGGAGGGGGGGGGGCACAGATATGCTACCCCTTTGATAATTGGGGGGTTGGCTCCCCTGGGCCCTCCTCTACCTACGCCAATGTTTATGCAGCAAGTAAAATAATTTGAGTAAAAGTGGCATAGAAACGATTGAACTGTGACGTGTTTTTTTTTTTTTTTTTTTTTTTTATTTTCGGGATGGCTTTCAGTGATCGATTTTGTGTCTGTTTTCTGCTAAATAATAGTTCACGACACCTACCAAATACGAACATCGGTCGATTTCTATTTTCTGTCGATGACACACCCCTACCCAACTATCGGTCTGATCTTCATGTATTATGCGCCCTGCTTCTCCATGTTACCTCGCTTCAACGTCATGTGACCTCGTTTCTTCCCGGCGCTTTTTAATGTTGGTCCCGTGCTAGTACATTGCAACCTGATTTTATCAGTCAAAACTTTTGCCATGCATAATACCTTAATTTAACATTATATCGTTCATGTAGACACGACAAAAACGCATCTGTATGGTTTTCAAACGTAGAAATATGTGTTTTGAAAATGCCCGACGTCTTATTTTGTGGGCGAGAATTCACATAGCATACTAAATAGTTCTTTAATTTCGATGAATATGTGTACAGGAAATAAGATAATAAGATAGGGGTCTAGAATAAAGATATTTGCCATTAATTTCAAATTCGCTACCTATTTCACGTATCTTCCTTTTTTTGCTAGTCTGTAGTTATGAAAATGCGAGGTCTGAGAAACATTTAACCCTTACAAATAAGCGCCACGTAAATGTTACCAACGACATCGGTAAACAAACACAAGTCCAATATTTTCAAATTTATAAATTTTTCATCAAGACAAAAAAAAAAAAATACAATTTTTCATGTGGGCCAGTACGGGACCCGCTTTCACCAACGTAGGTACTTTGGAAACGACCTAAACAGTTGTGAGCGCGTGCAAGTGACCATGTCGATGTATCTAGGTTACATTTAGAATGTGTTTGTCCTGTCTATCAAATTATGTCAGACAACTGACAGTACATTGTCCAAACACTTGACATACACAAAAAAGCTATTTATAAAAAAAAACCGCTTAAACCACTATTCGTGAACTAATATTGTGATTTATTCTGAAACAAAATGTTCTTACTGCATTGAAGCTTACATAGCTTACCTTTGCATGTGAACGCATTTGCTAACGTGAGTATAATTTCCTAATGTCGGCAAATATTTTGATTTTACTCCTTGTGTGCAAATTTATTTCCTTATACGCAAACATTTGTTCTTGAGTATTCTTTTTGCATTGATCTACGTGAGTATTTTCTCAAGAAAAAAAAGACAATTGAATTTTCAAGTTCCTCCAAATATTTGAACAACAGATAACACTCCTATTTCGAATGCCTCATCGTTTGGTCACTACACAATCATCAGATTGTTAGCTCCGAGAACGGAATTTTTTTTAGTATTAGTTTTCGATAACATTTGTTATGCAAATAAGCTGGAAGCAGTTCACCCTGGTATGAATGGCTTCAAAATAATGGGAGAAACCATTAGTAATAAGCTAAATGTGCACCCGTAAGTGCCATGGAGTGAACATCCGGTATGTGTCGACGTTTGTCGCCAGTTTCAGGTGTGTGTCGAAAGTAGTGATTTCAAGGTGTGTATGACATTGACCACGTGATTTTGTAGTGGTATTCCGTGAAAAAACAAGATGTTTTTAAAACAAAGGCAAGGACATTCCAAACCTACCAACACATATCTTAAGGCCTTATATATCATTCGTGTCAATTCTGTTCATTTTACAACAGTAGAAAGCTGTGTAGCCAGTTTCCGGCATTTTTACAGGTGTAGTGATTTTCAGGCACAAACACGTATGTGTGTGTGTGTGTGTGTGTGTGTGTGTGTGTGTGTGTGTGTGTGTGTGTGTGTGTGTGTGTGTGTGTGTGTGTGTGTGTGTGTGTGTGTGTGTGTGTGTGTGTGTGTGTGTGTGTGTGTGTTGGGGGTGGTTGGGGGGTGGACGGGTGGTGGTGAAATTGTAGCATTGTGAGCTAACTTTATCATACATTTAATATGAAAATTATCCCACATTGATCACATGACGTTGAACTTAAGGACTTGGCTCTAGTGGCAAGATGGCGGCACATTATTCTGCAAAGTGACATTAACAGTGGCTTGAAAGAATGTTATTCAGTCCTGATTGCATTTAAGGCCTTTCGGGCCTTTGATTATTAGCTATTTATAAATGCTTTTCGGTGGTTTATCGAGAAATAACGGTAGATTATCACTTGATAATCTCACCGCAAAATCAGTGAAATTATCAAAAACTTATATCCTGCTTTTGTGCATTTAACTCTATCTGACGTCATCTATGCGGGACGAAATAAGTGACGTCATGGTGCAATTAACGTTGCATAGCAATCACGTGCAAAATGACGCGCTTTACGAAAATATGTCATAGAAATGTCACATTTTGTGTCATTTTTGCATTTAAGAAATAAAATAATCGTTTGTCTTTCGTGTAAGATCGATTTATATTTCATTTCGTGAACAACAAAAGCTATATTTTCACTAAAAGTATAGCTTTTGTTGTTCACTCAATGAAATATAAATCAATCTTAGTCTGAAACAAACGATTATCCTCTATGTATTAATTTTGAAGCCTCATCGAAAAAAAAAAGCGAATTTTGAAAAAGGTATCCCAAATTCTATCCAAGTTGGACGAAATTTTACTTTCCTTACATTCCATTCAAATCTCGCTCCGCACACCGATTTAACATCATTACAAAATCATTTTAAAATCATTCAGTTCTTTTCGATTTTCCGATGCTCCAAACTATATGATAGAACTGCCAAGCGAAACTTTTTCAGACGGTTGACTCAACACCACGCGACTACAAGCTGTTTATTAGACTGGCCGCAGTCGTTTTTGTTTGCATATTCAGTAATATTTTGTTTTAGTTCTATTACAAGCATCTTTAATCCAAGTTCATATTAACAAGTGCTGAACGGCGGCCAGGCTAGCTGTTTAAAGACGTTTTATCAAATGACATGATATAAGTATTATCAACATCGACGTATTTTATTACCTGATCTTAGAAAAATCTACCTCCTTTCTTTCTGTTCGTCTACATGGACTAATCAGACGATTTGAAATTAACCACCAGCCCAATAAAAAAAAAAAAGATTTCGAAGTTTCGAAACGCAACGTTTGTGAATGGTTTGATTGAGTGTTTGAATGAATGAATGGAGCGCGAATCGGGCCGGTGATTTGCAATGATTTTGATAGCGATGAGCATCAATTACACAATGTTTCAAACCGTATCCCTGATGGATTTTCGCTGTTCGCTGCTCGAATAGGTTTATTCCCACTTCGTCTAATCCCATTTCGTCTACACTATAAAATTATTGGTTTAGACCAAAAATTCCCATTTGGTCTAAAACCTTTTGACACCATATTGTTTCAATTTCCCATTCCGTCTACAAATGGTTTTTGACATGTTTTGAGTGTCATAGAGGTGTTAATGTCATATAGGTGTTATATACAGCCCCCCCCCTCCCACACACACACTCAAACAAAGTTATTTTTTTTGATAATTAAGCAACTAAAATCAATTTAAAACTTTAAATAATTTCTTCGTAAAGATTAAAAGTTTGTTATTTTTCTTTTTTTTTTTTTTTTTGTTCTAATAAAAATATATCAGAAAATAAGCTAAAACCATTATTCATAACCCTTTTTTATGCACTAAAATAGAATGGTAAACTCTTTCTGTTCATGATAGTAAAAGAAATATATAATGAAAATTAAATAAAGCATATTTTTATACAAATAGGTAAATGAACTTTTAGACCAAATGGGAATTTCTCAAAATACAGGTTTTAGACGAAATGGGAATTTGACTTTTAGACCAAATGGGATTAGACGAAGTGGGAACAACCCATCGAATACACATGTAAGGAAACCTACGTGAACAAATGCAATGATTAACTATATATGACAAGTTTGGACTATGAAAGAACTGTGGCCAGAACTTTTCCATTATTCATTTTTTCCTCATGGAGTCTATAAAACATAAAACCACAATTACATCAAGTTGATTTTTTTGGATTAAACTCGTTGTTTTAGGTGCAAGAATCAATTTTAATTTCATAGCGAGTCAAGTATATACATTTTTTTTTTCTAAAAAAAGGGTAATGCGTTCATTGAAATAGAATACAAGAGATGTGTGCTATTGTAATTTTACATCTGTATGCAGGTCGCAGAGTAAGCAAAGCGCACTTATGGTTTACATTGGTGATCATATTGAAAAATAGTACAATTACAATTAAAAAAGTAAAGCGGTTCATTATATTGCATAAATACTCATTTAATCTAATTGAATTGCAAGTAATATGAGATTCACAGGAAATTAATTAGTTTCGTAATGTTTTGCGTCAATTAAGACGGGGTTTTCCGTGTAAAATATAGGGTAGTGTTACGGTTAAATATGCTGCTGCCGAGATATAATTTCTTATTAAGGTAGTGGACCCGTAGTAGTTCCGCAACGTTTCGGAAGTAATGCACTTTCACAGTGTTAACCGAGCTTTCCTAATGATATCATTAGGAAACATCGAACAACATTGTGAAAGCTAATGAGTTACGAAATGTTTCGAAACTATTACGGGTCCACTACCTTAATCAATCCTATGTTGGTACTTGATATACCGAATAGGCTAGAAAGTGCCGATATTTTAAACAAGAAATGAAAGTAAAACTTAATTGCCACTCCACCTCCGTAAAAGACAGAACATTATTTGACAGGTGATTGTTAAAATCAAAATTTCGGAAATTGTGTTAAGCTATTTTTTTTTTTAATTTTACTTCAAAAATGTACTGAATTGTGCTCTCGCATGTCAGTTTTCATTTTAATAGAGCTCGCAAAAATGAAAGCTTTTCTTATATAAATATCGGTTCAAACGTACAAATATGACAATGGATTTTGTCTTGTCAGCTATTAATCAGGGCCTGTCTTTTGTCTTAGGAATTTCGTCTATATATTGATGGCTCAGCGCGAAACAATTGTGACTGCCTATGTTTCGCGCTGAGCCATCGATATCTTGATTTCTTACTGCGACACATTATTTTACTAGATCCACTCATTTATCATACAAAATTCCTTTATGTTTTCAGTAAAACTTGTGTTAAGCGACTACAATGTGGACCTCCAAAAAGCGGTCGTTTATTGGAATGGTCGCTAAATACAAAATATCATGTCAAATGAGACAGGTCAGTTTGATAGCATCTAAAAAAAATCAGTTAAGTCGTACTGAATCCTATTAGAATCGTCTTATTGAGACGATTTTAATGAGCTCCGACAACATAAGCTTCAATAATTACAAATATTTCGTTAAGAATATCCTCTTTTTCAGAGATTTTGCTTACGGTGAAGGGGCTTTTATGCTGGTCCCTTAATAAAATTGGTCGCTTAATAGACGTGGTCGCTCGAGCAACATCGACCGTAAACTGGGTGATCAAGAGAAAGAGGTCGGCGATTTCTTTACTAATGATTTCATTACAGAAACTAAGACAGCGAATGACGGAACTTCACATTTGCGTCAAAGGGAATAAATTAATAACCTCCTATTTCTTGTTTCCGTCAGTCCGGCGTCGGTTGATCCAACTGCTGTCTGTTCTCTTCAAATTAGGACATGAGAGTTGTGGAATCATTGTGTCTAAAACGTATTAGATTGAATTGATTCTTTCTAAAATGTCGGCTGGTAGGAATTATTTTGTCATTTCTCTGCCCCAGACGCAAATCCATAATCATTTACATGTACTCGTATTTTCTATCTTTTTCAACGTGTTGAAATTGACCGATATTTATTTTATCTGATAGATCATAGCATACATGTAGCCACAATTCGTCTACTTAAGCTCTGTCGATACAATTAGTAGCATCGTGAAATTGACATTCACCTCTATCAAAAGCATTTTCAATCGCTCACTCAGCGCTACATTTATTCATTCCAAAACACTCACTTAAAACAGTCAAAAACGCTCGAAATTGCAAAAAAAGATAAGATAAACAATTACATTCATATGAATAGAGCTAGAAAAAACGCGATTGCACAGAAAGTATTGAAGTTATACTCGTCTGGTAGGTTTTAGAAAAAAAATAGGAAACTATTTAAAGAACCTGTATACATATTTGATTAAAGTTTGGTAATAAAATTTGCTAATTTTGTTCACCCTGAACAAAATTAGCGATATAGGATTACCTTCCTTTAATTTTACTCAGAACGCACCCATCTCACTCATTCAATTTCATTCCAAAATCATTCTGAAATCATTCACCTTGTCAAGTTTACGATGTTGTTAACTGTAGAGCGTCTGACTCTAGACTTTGTGATCAAGGGTTTGAATCCGGAACTAAAACGAAAGATTAATTGTATTTCTGGCGCTATCTTAATTCAAGATCCCGTGTGACCCGGTTCTGTGCATCGACTTAACAATGTTATGATATCTCTCCCAAGGTAGTCTTAAACGCGTATATAAAGGTAGTGGACCCGTAATAGTTCTGCAACATTTCGGACCCCGTGAACTTCCACAATGTTGACCGAGGTTTCCTAATGAAAATCATTAGGAAACCTCGGTTAACACTGTTGAAGTTAGTTACTTTGGAGACATTGCAAAACTATTACGGGTCCACTACCTTAACGAAAACATTAAATGAACATGCTCCGATGTTTGGTGACCAAAATTTCGGAAGTCCACCTCCGTGGAACCTGAAACTACAAAGTTTTAGTAGATCATTGATGATTTATTTCTTTTTCTTTAATGCTTTTCAGTGGTCTATCGAGAAATAACGGTAGATTATCACTTGATAATCTCACCGCAAGAGCAGTGAAATTATCAAAAACTTATACCCTACTTTGGTGTATTCATCCTATCTGACGTCATCTATGCGGGGCGAAATAAATGACGTCACAATGAACGTTGCATAGCAATCACGCGAAAAATGACGCGCTTTACGAAAATATGTCCTTGAAATGTCACATTTTGTCTCATTTTTGCATTAAAGAAATAGAATAATCGTTTGTTTTTCGAGTAAGATCGATTAATATTTCATTTCGTGAACAACAAAACCGATATTTTCACTCGTGGCTCTGCCACTCGTGAAAATATAGCTCTTGTTGTTTACTCAATAAATATAAATCGATCTTACACTGAAACAAACGATTATCCTCTATATATTTTCAATTAGTAAATTTCTGATAATAATTGAAAATACCATGTAGTACCTGATCTGAGTCTACGTGTACCTGATATACAACCACACAGTCCTTGGGTTCGTTCCGCCCTGCCATTATTAGTTATCAGGGTTTGACGATGACTTCTATGAGTATAGAGTCATGCACACTCTGATATACAACCACACAGTACTTGGGTTCGTTCCGCCCTGCCATTATTAGTTATCAGGGTTTGACGACGGCTTCTACGAGTATAGAATCACGCACACTCTAAAATTACTAAATCAATGAATCTTAAATAAAGGTTTTATTTGTTTGTATGGGTTTTAACGCCGCTTTTTACAATATTTCTGTTATATCGCGGTAGTTTGAGCACAAAGGATTCCTGGTGTTTGTGCACCTGCACTACCATCACATCCTTTCCTAGCATCCAGCTGCTATCCCACATAAGTTTACTATTATCATCCCAATGGTGGAAGACACGTAGTCGAAAAAGATGAGTGTCGCCGTCGGGAATCGAACCCGAGACATTTTGAATAATAGTTCGAATCGATACTGCTGTGATATGACGGTGGCTGCTCCAAGCTGAAAGTAGGGAGTGCGAATTTCCTACAAGGGAGAAAGAACTGCGAAAATAAGAAATTGCTTTTTACAAGCAATTTCTTCTTGTCCACAATCGTTCCCTACAACGTGCTCAAAGTGAACTTTTGTGATTACCTTTTGTCCGTCGTGCCTTGTGCGTCGGTCGTCTACCGTCGGAAGTCGTCAACTTTTCATTAAACATCTTCTCTTCAATAACCAATTGGCCGATTTCAAACAAACTTGGCAGAAATGTTCCTTTAAGTGACCCTTCTCAAAACTTGTTCGTGGAATTTTGATTGACCCACAAATATGGGCGTGGCAGGACTGTGCTTACATGTATATTGAGCCAGAAACCTTCTCCTCAGTAACCAATGGGTTAATTTCAACCAAACTTGGCAGAAAAAGACCCTTCTCAAAAATTATTCGAGGAATTTGATAGACCCACAAATATGGGCGTGGCAGGGCGGGAATATTTTAAGCCCGAAATCTTTAAACATCTCCTCAGTATCCATGGGTTGATTTTAACCAATTCGTGGAATTTTGATTGACCCCAAAATATGGGCGTGGCAGGGCGGGGCTTATTTTAAGTCCAAAATCTTTGAACGACATCTCCTCCTGAACTGCTGGCTTGATTTCAATGAAATTTTACCAGAATCTTCCTTTGATGACCCTTTTCAAAAAATGTTCGTTCGCTATATTTTGATTGGCCAATATTTATGGGCGTGGCAGGATAGGGCTTATTTTAAGCCCAAAATCTTTGAAGGACATCTGCGCACATGGTCGGTATTTTGTGATAACATGCTGCGCTACCAAACAAGGGGCATTCTTTGATATTTTTGTTGTTGTATGGCGGCGTATATACAGTTAAAAAGATCGTGAAATTAACAATCATTCCTATCAAAATCATTCTAAATCATTCACTCAGCGCTTCATTCATTCATTCATTCATTCATTCATTCATTCATTCATTCATTCATTCATTCATTCATTCATTCATTCATTCACACTTAAATCGATCAAACACTCTGAAATTATTAGAAAACATTTCGAAATCGTTCAAAACTTTCTACATTTAAATCAAATCGATCGAATTATTCAACGATTTTATTGGCTAGTGTGGATTTCTAAGTGTCTGATGGGTTAACAACAGAAAAGTACGTATATTTTGTTAAAGAGAGGTAATAAATATCGCTAATTTTGTTCATCATGAACAGTCGGCATGAATGTTCCTCTTCGTAAGTTGTTCAAGAAATTTTGATTAAACCTACATATGGACGTGGCCGGGCGGGGCTTATTTTAAGTTTAAATATTTTAAAGAAGAATCATCTCTTCCTAACCATTTAGACAATTTCAATAAAACTATGCGTGAACATTTCTTTGGTGACTGTTGACGTAAATTGGTCAAGATATTTTTATTGACCTAAGACATGGGTGTGGCAGGGCGGGGCCTATTTCCACTCCAAAATCTTCTCTAAAACCAATAGGCCAGTTAAGAAGATCTTTAAAAAGCAATTTTAATGATAGTTAAACTATACAGGGCCTATGTTATAATTCTATCTTGGCCAATATTTCACTACTGCATGGGAAATAAAAGCGGAGATACTACGTCTATAACAAATTCTGATTAGTTTCCTTTTTAAACTATATATACACGCCCATCCCTTTTTCATCAACGTAGGTGATAGTTAGTAATATTATTTATTTATTTCAATCAGATTTGGCTCTAAATTAAAATTTGAGGAAAAAAATACGAAATTACACTCTTGATTCGTTTTAAATCAATGCCAACACACAAACATACGAATCGTGAACGCTATCTTCAATCTGAGATTTCATGTGGACCTGGGATGTCTACAGATATTCCCGCATCATGTGAAGTTAAGTGAGTTGGTATGTAAGGGGTAGGATAACGCCTAATACAAGCGGCTGAGGAACTCAAATGTCGTAATAAGACAAAGTAACGTTATAACAATTAAATAAACTATCAAACACGGATATCCTATCAATCAAGAGCATATACCGGAGAATTTCTTGTTGATTGTCCATCTCCAGTTATTCTCATGATTTCGTTGTCGTGCTGCTTAAAGCAAACCTCATTTCAATGTCATCCTGTTTTTTTCATATCTAAAGATTAACATAGATTAAGATAAGATGCAAAGCTTCTTGATCCTTCACCCCTCCTATGTCGAGTAAAGTCCAATTTTTAAGCCATCAGGAGTGGACTCTCTTGAATTTACTTTCGGAGGTAGTTGTATAAATTTTTCTGAAAAACTAGTGCAGCATGAGAATGGTATGTATTTTGAAGTCCAGAACCGTAATCTACTTATATGTTTATTTCATAATTTATTATTTTCCATCTCTTCTTTGAATTTGACTCTTGGTTTGGGTCTTCTTTGCGAACGATGTCCTCTCCGAGAGGACAGATAGGGAACAGGGACTTATCAATACTTACTGTCCACACAGGCCATAAATGGAGAAAAGAGGGTATGTAAATTGCAAATTGAAAATTTGGTAATAGTTGTTACGTCACTGGAGGTCATGATGCTGTGAAAAGAATTCACACTTGGACACATGATAATATTTCTTGGCGAATATACTTTTCTGGTATCTTCATTTCTTACCATTTCTAACCATCCTCGACATCATAGGTTAGGCAATGTTTGCCTCTGTCGATGCTTTTTGACATCTTTATCATATCTATTTCTGTCGTTGTCGGGAACATAACAGGTTGGTTGGTACTTAGAGGGTAGTTTTTCCAGTAGTTGTTCACTTGACTCTTAAGACTGTTGATTTACCTCTACGTACAAATGATAGAAATCCCTTATTCTAAGGTGTTACTAATTTTAGAAGCTATTTACCTAACTGATAACTGTTACAGTAACAAAATACCTCTGGCCATAAATAAAATAAGCACAGGGGCCAAGCTGACGGCTTATCAGTCTTGGTTTCAGATTACCTCAGGTGACTCTCTTGGTACAACAAGAGGACCATTTTGATTCAAGAGCTTTTCTGATTTGATAAAGGCAAAAAGAAAAAAGAGGCCCAAAGGGCCTGTATTGCTCCACTGACTTTAACATCTCTAGACTTTCATTAAACAAAGCTTAAACTGACTGAACAAGACCTTGAAATCTCTTTTGAACTATTTGATAATGTTTTTTCCACATTTAAAGGCCCATCAAAATTTCACGACCAGCTTAAGTAAAAGTACATGTACACCTAAGAAATATTCATGCTTAGTTTAATCAAAATTGACCCAAAGAAATGGGAGGAGAAGAATTTTAAAGATTTAAGTGTGGAAAAAAAGCCTCACCCTGCCACGCCCATATTTAGGTGGAATTAAAATTTCTTGAATAATTAAGGTCAAGGGTCACCCAAGGAACATCAATGCAAAGTTTTGTTGAAAACGACCCAATGGTTTGGCAGGAAAAGATTTTTAAAGATTTTATAGTGAAAAAACAAACCTGCCACGCCCCGGCCATGCCATGGGGTCAATCAAAATTCTTTAACAATTTAAGTAAAGGGAACATCCTTGTATCACTGCAATCGGCCCAATGTCTTTGGAAGAGAAGATTTTTAAGGATTTTATAGTGAAAATAAGCCCCGTCCTGCCACGCCCATTAAAAGAGGTCAACCATTTTTAGCTCACCTGAGCACATCGTGCTCAAGGTGAGCTTTTGTGATCATTGAATCTCCGTCGTCCGTCGTGTGTCGTGCGTCGTCCGTCGTCCGTCGTCAGGCGTCAACAATTTAAGTGTTTACACTCTAGAGGCCACAAATATGAACCAATCATAATGAAACTTGGTCAGAATGATTGTCATGTCACAAGGATGAACCCTATTGAAAATGGGAAGGATCCGTGCCATATCACGGGAAAAGGAGCCTTAATGATATTTTTCTTGTTTACACTTTAGAGGCCACAAATAAGGCCCAATCTTCATGAAACTTGGTCAGAATGTTGGCCAGGTCACAAGGATGAACCCTATTGAAAATGGGAATGATCTGTGCCATATCACGGGAAAAGGAGCCTTAATGACAATTTTCTTGTTTACACTCTAGAGGCCACAAATATTGTCCAATCTTTATGAAACTTGGACAGAATGATTGTCAGGTCACAAGGATGAACCCTATTGAAAATGGGTAGGATCTGTGCCATATCACGGGAAAAGGAGCCTTTAAGACATTTTTCTTGCTTACCCTCTAGAGGAAACAAATATTGTCCAATCTTTATGAAACTTGGTCAGAATGTTTGTCAGGTCATAAGGATGAACTCTAATGAAAATGAGAAGGATCAAGGCCAAATCACAGGAAAAGGGGCCTTAATAACAATTTTCTTGTTAACGCTCTAGAGGCCACAAATAAGGCCCAATCTTCATGAAACTTGGTCAGAATGATGGCTAGATAAACAAAGATGAACCCTATCAAAAATGGGAAATATCCATGCCATATCACGGAAAAAGGGGCCTTAATGACAATTTTCTTGTTTACACTCTAGAGGCTACAAAATCTTTTATGAAACTTGGACAGAATGATTGTCAGGTCACAAGGATGAGCCCTTTTGAAAATTTGAAGGCTCTGTGCCATATAATGGGAAAAGGGGCCTTGTTGATACTCTAGAGACCACTAGTTTTAAAATTACAATTACGATTTGCTGGAAAATTTGATAATAGTTTATTTAGACAAAGATACACAGGTGAGCGATATAGGACCATCATGGTCCTCTTGTTTTAAGATATGTAAAGGGTCACCCAAGGAGCATCCATGCCAAGTTTCATTGAAATCGACCCAATGGTTTGGGAGGAGAAGAATTTTAAAGATTTTATAGTGAAAAAATGCCACAACTTGCCACGCCCATAATTAGGGGGTAGATCAAAATTTCTCTAACAACTTAAGTAAAAGGTCACACAAGGGTCATTTCTACCAAGTTTCGTTAAAGTTTGCTCATTGGTTTGGGAGGAGAAGATGTTTAATGGAAAAAGGTTTCTGCAAGCAGGGATGGACGGACGCACGACGAACAAACCGCCATAGCAATAGCTAGCTGACCTTCGGCCAGCGGAGCTAAAATAAAAAAAGCACAAAAGGACCATGATGGTCCTATATCGCTCACCTTCGTTTCTTAGTTTCGGTAATCATCAAATATTCAAGAAAATCTTATAATTGTACTTTTATAATTTGTGGACTCCAGAGTGAATATAAAAAAAAATGTCATCAAGGCCCCTTTTCTCATGATATGGCACGGATCCTTCCCATTTTTGATAGGGTTCATCCTTGTGACCTGACAAACATTCTGACCAAGTTTCGTGATGATTGGTCCATTATTGTGGCTTCTAGAGTGTAAACAAGAAAATTGTCATTAAGGCCCCTTTTCCCATATGGAACAGATCCTTCAAATTTGCAATAGGGTTCATTCATCCAAGTTTCATAATTATTTGACCATTATCGTGGCTTCTAGAGTGTAAACAAGAAAATTGTCATTAAGGCTCCTTTTTCCCATGATATGGCACGGATCCTTCCTGTTTTAGATAGGGTTCATCCTTGTGACCTGACAAACATTCTGACAAAGTTTCATGATGATTGGTCCATTATTGTGGCTTCTAGAGAGTAAACACTTAAATTGTTGACGTCTGACGACGGCCAACGCAAAACGGAGATTGAATGATCACAAAAGCTCACCTGAGCACATGCTTGCCTTAGTCTTGGTATTAGTTGAAAGGAAGTAAAATTCCAAAGTTGATAAAGTGTTTTCATACTTCTGGAAGTGTTTATTATGATATGACTCAGTCCTCTCTCATTCCTTCTGTTTGTCTGTCTTTCCATCTATCAGTGTTTCTGTCAGGTAGTCATCACATTTTGTGTTTAAAATCATCATTCAGTTTCCAACTGAATGACCTAAAACTTTCCTAAATGATTCTGTACGATTTTGGGTTTTGCATTTGACCTTTTAAATTCAAATCACTGTGGATGGTTATTTATGAATTGTCTGAACTTGGATCGAAAAAAAATAATAATCGCCTTTTACTATTGCATATTCACAAGTCAATTGATTTGAAAAAAACTTTCTGTTGGTACTTTCTTCAGGGTTATATATCAAGGTCTTTTTCAATGTCACAATCATGCAAAATATAGATTTTCTCATTGTTTATGAAACCGTTCAATTAAAAGAGATAAAATTTATCCCTAATGATTTGCTTGTAACAAAATCATTCTCTTAGTACAGATTTAAGCAAATCCATTTAGTATGATGGTCAAGGTCGTTCTAGCTGAAAATTGAGTTATATACTCTCCCTCTCTCTGTAATTATTAGCAACATCTTTTATTGTAATGAAACTGTGTTCTCATATTTAAAATGTGTATTGCTTGCACAAAGCCTTTGCGCCTCACTGTTATAATTATCATCGGGGTCAAGTTCAGTTTTACCTCAGCTGTTTTTGGAGAAAGTCATAGCAATTACTAAAGCCCTATTGTAGATATGTCATAGCTGATGTAGAATACTTTAACATTTTATGGTACCTTTGGTATAATTTACTTGAAACCCGGCTAAATTTCTACAAATCGTGATACTATATGCATTGTCGGGCGAATAGGGACAATTAGTGAAAGTTTCATCCCAATTGGTCCATTAATGAGGGAGGAGTTGCGTTCACAAGAAATTTGACATTAGGGCCCCTTTTACCATGACCCGAGTGATTTTCACAAAACCTGTTTGTTATGTGCAAGGTCAGGTGACTTGGTCCATTTTGTGAAAGTTTCATTTAAGTCAGTCCATAAATAAAGGATTAGTTGATTGAATGGGGTTTCAACATTATTTCAGTTATATCGCGGCGGCTGGAGCACCTAACAATGGATTCCTGGTATTTCTCTCACCAGTACAACCATCGCATTCTTTCCTAGCCTCCAGCTACTACCTCACATAGGTCTACGATTATCAACCCATTGGTGAGAGAAAAATAGTCGGAAAGAATGAGTGCCGCCGTCGGGGATCTAACCCGGGACCTCTAGATTGTAAGTCCGACGTGCTACCAACTGCGCTATGACGGCGGCATAAATAAAGGAGGAGTAGCGTTTACAAGAACATCTACATAAAGGCCCCTTTTTCCATGATGCAGCTGAATCTCACCAATCCTCGATAATGTTTGATAGGTCCAAGAAGGCACAGTGACAGAAAATAATGTATATTTTATCAAAGGGAGGTAATAAATATCGCCTATTTGTTCATTAACCCCCCCCCCCCCCTCGAATTGTACTCAAAACTCGGTCCACACACACATTCAATTTCATTCCATAATCATTCCAAATAATTCATCATGTCTATTTCGCGATGTTTTTAACTGTAAATATTATATATTTATTATAACTTGAAAAGTCGTTGTTACAAGGTTTTGGAAAAAGCTTAGAATATACTGAATTCTTAACATTGTGTACTAAATTACTGAGTTCATTTTTCTCTTTGCTTAATAACAAGAATAAAAGCTGGTAGATAAATTGATGTTTTGCTTTAGTAAAGACAAAGTACAAACACCAGATCAGATTATGCTGCAAAATTTGACATTTCCTTGAAAAATCATTTAGTCATGAGAAAACTTATTTAAGATTGGTCCTCCTTAAATCATCGGTAATCCTTATTATACAGATAATCCACCAAGTTTTCTTGTTTGTGTGGGGTTTCATGCAATTTTAATAGTAACTTGTTGCAGTTCTTTTGTTGAAGCTGATGTACCTATCCATAGCTTCAAGTTATTCTCCACACAGGCAGATGTTATAAAATGTAAATGGCACTGATGCTAGGGCTGAAGTTGTAGCAATATAAATTTAACTGTGTAAGAAATATTGAAATTATAAAATGTAACATTGAAAATGAGAGAAGAATCTAGGATAAAAGACCACTGAAAAGCCAAGTTATCTCTCCACAGTAAAACTTCTCGGTGAAAGTTTATGTATGTAACTGTTAATATCTAATCAGCAGTCAAGTGTTGGCTATCAAGTTACCGTGGTGAAAAAGCTGGGAGGGGGGAGGATGCCACTTGTTCCTATAAGTAGATTGGGGTGCCATAACTACGTGATCTGGAAGCGAATTCCAGATATTTACGACTCGGTTGCTGAACATATATTTTCGGATATCTAGCCTAGATCTTTCTTTATATTTTTTTGAGTTGCCTCTTGTTCTAACTTGTGAAGCCATCGAAAAAATATCTTTGTCAATATCGTCTAAATTGTTCATAATCTTGTAAACTTGAATTATATCCGCTCGCTGTCTGCGATATTCAAGAGACGGAAGGTCTTATGATATCAATCAATCTGACTATGATAGGGATTTTAATGTTGAACCAACTTTGTTGCTCTCCTCTGTACGTTTTCGAGGGTAATACAGTCCTTTTTGTGGTAGGGTGACCATACACAACAGTTATATTCTAAGTGTGGTCTGACAAGTGATTCAGTGAAGAGGCACATGAAAATTTCTTTGTTAATAGGTAAAACTTCTGAATATGACCAATGTTTCTGTTAGCTAAATTTATTTTCTGGTTTCTATTCGAATATTATGGGTAAGTGATTTAAAGTGGCAAAGATATTATGATAGATCATCTGGGAGAATATTAGAGACATTTTCAAATCCGAAGTCTTTTCGGGGGATTTCAAACACTGCATCTTTCGATGTTATGTTTGATTATAGGTACGGATTCCAGATTGTTGCTCCATATTCCATGATAGAATTTAATCAACAAATGTTTTGCACGTAATAAAAGTATTTATTTAAAATGGAAATGATGATTATTTCTTTGGTTACTTTTTCTTTTTGCATCTTGGTGGGTTTTAAGCATTCCTTAAAAATAGCGAGTTACGTCCCTTTCTGACTCTCTTGTTTTCCACTTTCCCGCCATGTTTCAACAAGTTCTATGTAGAAAACATGAATAAAAAGCATCAGGAGGTAATATTTTAGAACCAATAATGTATTTTTGGCTAATTTTGTATTGTTTTGAACTTAACTTTACCTTGTATGGGTACGAAATTTCTATGAGGCGGCAAACTCGCACTCTATGCTACTCGTATCCAAGGCAACTCGTACCAAATTTGATCAACTCATTTAGATCTGTCTGTAACATGTGTAAAGCGTCCTGTCAAAACACAATACCCGAGTTGTGTGTGGCTCGAACCCTCAACAGTCAAATTACATACCTACACACACTAGCAATTTGGTTAACAAGACAGAAACTCCTTATTATGTCAGCCTCAAAAAACACACCCAGGTGACCGCTCAACTCCGCCCATCTGCAAATCAGCCCAATGTAGGGCCTTAAAATACAGGCCAAATATTATTTTATACAAAACAATTTTATTATCAACTATTTATCTAGTCCAAATATTTAGACGTCTACACATGCACCATTCTTTATTTAATATTTACTATTCTGACATTTCACGTTTTACCTTTGTTATTGCAGTGTAACGTCTAAAAGTTTACTAAACTTTTTCCGTGAGCAAATGTTGTTTCGCGATTAAAACAACTGTTACAGTAAACAGTACGATAGATCAATATAAATTAACTTAACACTAAATTCTGCCCTGTGTTTTTCCAAAATTTTCAACGATCTTTTCTTAAAATCAAATCGATTGTTTACACTGTCAGATTTCGAATCCATTTGCTGCCATTTTGTTCCAACAATGCACCGCGCTTGGTGTGGTAAGTAAAAAGAATGACGGAAAGATAATTTTTTAAACGAAAAAATAAAGCTGACACAAACAGTTCATAAACGTTCTTCAGCTGAAGTACTTAATATATTTCAGATAATTTCAAAGTAAATGACATTTGTGTCTTTCATTTTCTATGTTGAACAGTTATCGTTATTAATTAAATCGACAAATTTTTCGGTATGCCAATGGTAAAAATTCGCAACTTCCACTGTCTCGATATATGGTATATAAAGATATTGGTGTAGTTTCGTTGTATTAAACGATATTTTAAGTCTAAATACAAGGGCATAACTACCATTACGCCCATTATGCAAGTGCGTAAAACAACTAATTCGTATCTCAGTAATACAGATGATGAATGGTCAGTACATTGTAACTACAGCTTATCCAAGCTGTAGTAACGATGTTTTGAATATTCATCGATGCTCAAATTATATAATGAAGGACTATTTTCTTTTGTCACAATTCAATTATCTTTTGTCACAGTTGTTTACAAATTATGATTGTTTACATTTTTTAATCTTTTATATTTCGGTGGAAATATTTCTTATTATTGGTTCGACCATTTCCACGTGCTTTATTTGTTTACACAATTGGAATGTTCGGCATTGTTCATTGCGGTAAAATGTGATTTTCGGGGTTGTTGTGTTTCAGTTGGGATTATTTTATGATCTGGTAAGTTCACGTTTCATAAGTTGTTTCATGCAACGAATATTTGATTGTTCTTTGTATTGATATATAGGTTGCTTGGCAGCTCATTCTTAAAGCATGTGTATTTTGTGTCCAAACAACGAACCGTTTCTTCATCGGGATTTGCTTGGGGAAACAAACAGGAAACTGATAAGACCCGACATACACGATAAAAGTCAAAATGTAAAATAACGTATGTCGGGTCTTATAAATAGGACTACTATTTATCAAGCATTATTGTTACAAATTCAACTTCAACTTTTAACAGCAGGAAAATCAGTGTTGAATACTGGCGGCTGGCGCTGTCTGGAAAAAAGTTGTTAGTTCTGGAGAAATAAGAATTAAAGAGTGTTAGTTAGGGGATAAAAGGATAGAGTGCAGTGTTGAAATAATAAATACAGGGGTTAAAAACAGAAGGGTGAGTTTATGTGTGGGGGAGTGAGTCCAGGTTGCCTATGAATATGGGTAGGGTTGGACTTGACTTGATGGTAATTGGAAGGCTATTCCAAAGTCTTATCGTTCTGGGGAAAAAAGAGTTTGCATGATAATTTGATTTAGAGTGTGGGATGTTCACTTGGAGATTTCTGGTAATCGGAGAGGTGGTGATTGTTGACAGCTGCTTGGTTTGACTTTATTTTGTATAACATTGTAAGTGAAGCTATGTTCCTTCTGTGTTTAAGGGTTTGCCAATTTAGTGATTTTACCATATCTGAGACACTGTTTGTGAAGTAATAATTGTCAACTGTTTGTTGATTAGAATGAATAAAAAATGTTGAGAACATAGCGAGCAGCTGATCTTTGAACCATTTCTACTTTGTGAATGAGATATTTCTGCCAGGGGCACCAGACTGTAGCACAGTATTCGACTTGGGGCGGACATAAGTTTTGTTAGCTGCTCCTTGAACCGGGCATTTTTTGTTTTGATGTTTCTTTTGATAAGCCTGAGAGTTTGGTTAGCTTTCGAGGTGATGGTGTTTATGTGGGGGGCCCAGTTGAGGTCCTTACTGATATTGACACCAAGATATTTGGCTTGGTCCGTGGTCTTAAGTTCTATGTTATGGAGTTTATAGGGAAACAGGAATGGTCTGCGTTTCCTGTGGATACGAAGGACCTCACATTTGTCAGGATTGAACTACATAGCCCAATCCTGTTCTCATTGTTCTAAAGAAAAAAGGTCTTGCTGGAGTTTTTCCGCTGATGATTTTGAAGTAATGGTATGATACATAATGGTGTCGTCTGCAAATAACCGTACTTTACTTTTGACACTCTCAGGCAGGTTGTTGATATAGGCAAGGAAGAGGCAGGGGCCCAGGACTGAGCCCTGGGGGACCCCTGACAGTACAGGTAACCTGTCGGAGAATTGGCCTTCCACTACCACTTGTTGGGACCTATTGTTCAGGAAGGACTTGACCCAGCCAGTAACTTTTGGATCGAGACCAAGGTGGTGGAGTTTATGGACTAGTTTATGGTGATCAACCTTGTCAAAAGGCTTTACTGAAGTCCATAACAATAACATCAGTTTGTTGGCCTTGGTATAGAGAGTCCACAATTTCTTGCGTGATGCCAATCAGTTGGGTCTTGCGTCTGTGTTTTGACCTGAATCCGTGTTGCTTTGGGCTTAAGATGTTGTGGGTATCAAAGTATGACATGATGTTGGAGACCACAATGTGTTCAATTCATTTAGAAGCTATACAGGTAAGGGATATGGGCCGGTAGTTACTGGCTTTAGATTTTTCACCTTTCTTGTAGACAGGGGAGATGATGGCATGGCGCCAGTCATCCGGGACGATACCAGAGTCGAGTGAAAGCTGAAAGATGTAGGTAAACATTGGGGCAATTTCTGCATGGAGCTCTTTAAGGAGTCTCGGAGATAGCTCATCAGATCCGGAAGCCTTACTTGGGTTTAGACCAGTTAAGAGTTTTTCTACCCCAGCATTTGTTATTTGGATTGGTGTCATTCTGGGGTAAGGGAGTTTGTGTGTGAGACTTTTTGCAAGTTGTGTTAGTCCGAGGGGTTGGGGCCAAGAAAAGACTGATTCAAATTGTTTGTTTAAAATGTTTGCTTTTCTACGGGGATCATGTGTTATCCAGGGTAGGTCTTGTCTGGTTTTGCATGTGCGTGCAGGAATATGTTTTGTGCTAAGTCTGTTCAATTCTGACTTAAGACTGAGCCAGGATGTGTTCGGGTCTGTGTAATTTTGTGAGAAGAACTTTTGGCTAAATGTGACTAAATCTCTTTTGAAGTTGGCCCAGTTTGCACATTTATAAGACTTAATTTCCCTTTAAATTTGAATTGGGCAACCCCTCATTAGGTTGATCTCGTGATGGACTATGTCATGATCAGATGTTCCAAGGCTTGGCAATGTTTGAATCTTGTGAACTATAGAGGGATTGTTTGTCAGGAAGAGATCTAGGATATTTTTATCCCTTGTGGGTGTCTTAACCATCTGCTCAAGATTCAGGTTGATGAGATTTTCACAGAATGAGTCGTACAATGTTTTGAATTTGCATGAGGGGTCTGGGCATTGCATATTCCAATCCATGGCTGGGAGGTTAAAATCATCAAAGATCCAAATGTGGCTATCTTTAGGTATCTTTGTAATACTTTTATTATTTGTAAATCTTTTTATACAAAACTATTTTATTATCAACTATTTATTAAGCATTATTGTTACAAATACATTATAATTCCATCTCTATTCAGTATTGATGAAATATATTTCTTATTCTATTTGTTACTCCCAGGCAATCAATACTGATCACACATATGAATACACATATATATTTGGTGGGTAATTTCTTTGGACAGTATTGACAATTATTTCAAGCTTTTAACGAGAGGTAAAAAGAAAATGGATTTTGAACGAAAAGGTCATTTGGTGCCTGAAAAAGCATAGCATTAGCATGTACTGGTATATTGTGCCACCAGTGGATGACCAAAGTATTTAATCTACAATGTTACTAACCCTAGTCATCATAAGCAATGCAGTACCCAAACTATTCCTGCTTTAACAGGAGGTATACATCAAGATCAACCTGCGCATCCTGTGCAGTCTGATCTTAGTCTATGCCATCTGATTTTCCTTAGAAAACCAGAAAAAATAATAATCTGTATATGCTCTAATTTAACTTAAGGTTCAAGTTTGGTTGGAGAAGTTGTTTGGAGACAAGTCTGTCCCTGCTTATGAGCTGAATGAGTTCACTGTGGGATCACTGCACAACCTGATGAAGAAGAATACTCAAGCAGAAAAGGACCATCAGTTGGTGATAGAGGATCTACGACAGAAAGCTGATGAATACAGCGCTGAAAGTAAGTTCAGGAAACACTGAACAAACCTTTGTACTGTGTCAGGTACTGTAGGGCAACCAGTTTCAAATCAAAATCAACAATTGTTTTTTAAATCAAAAGAACACAATCAACTAATGATTGATACGACAATATGCTTCTTAACCCTTGTCATGTTGAACCCGGAATATTCCGGCTTTGGCAGGAGGTATAGACAAAGATCAGCCTACACATAAGTGCAGTCTGATCATAGTCTACATCACCTGTTTATTCCTTTTCAAGGCAGAGTTGTTTAGGAAATTGAGTACCTAGAGAAAGATTTCTCCATACTCTTGGATACTAGTGCTTTCAGAACTTTGATTTTACAGCAATTTTGCTTAAGTTTTAATTCAGCATGACAAGGGTTAAAAAGCAATGCAATTCCCAATTAATGCACACTATGGCATAATATGGCATGTTTAGAAGCATCTTATTATTCATTCGTGATGAAGATAATGAAAATCATTTGGTATGTGTTGTATCCTTTAGCGTATCTGAAATGGACCTACTCTCAATTGTCAGTGATCACCGATGGTGAAGTTTAGGTCCATTCTGAGGGTGGCTTTGAATAAATTATTTTTCTCAAGTAAAAGGATGTTGTCAGAGGAAATAAGAAGTAACCCAGACTATATAACTGACAATAATCTTTCAAAACATACCGGTAACAACAGCAATTTTCATGTTACAAACCATTAAATTCATTATTGGGTTTCTTAATTGATTATCATCATCAGAAAATCAAACCAAATGATTATCAATTATATTGATCAATAAGCCCATCTTTACTGTCAGTGTTTGAGACATCAGTGAGAGTCAGCCTAATAAGCTCAGTTGGAAGAGCACAGGGCTTCAAAATAATTGAACGTTGATCGGATGGGTTTGATTCCCCATGGTAGATCTCGGTAGTAGTTTCGTCATGTATCCTTGCACTATCCATGACCCCTGTATCAACTAATCGTCTTCTGGATGTGTCTCTCATATGGTCATATGATACGGTAGCGACAATAAATAGACAGAGATGAACAAACAAACATCAATGAGTAGAGAGACTGTCAGACTCATTTTGAAAATTATCAATAATAAACAAAAGTGGTGCAGGACCCTTAAACCAGGGTTCAGACCCTCAACCTTCTATAGATATCTTATTTTGACCCCTTAACTTTTTCGGGGGGTTGTGTGTGTGTGTGTGTGGGGGGGGGGGGTGACCCTTTTCATTTAACGCTCGTCTATAGTCAGAATGTATTATGTGATCACCAGTGGTGTTTTGGATACTGGGCGGCGTCCACCTTTTTGTCCTGAGAATAACTCTTGTGGCAACTTGCCACCTTGTTTATGATATTGCTGTAAAAATTAAATATAAATGTATTGGAATTGATTGTTACACTCATATTTTTGTAAGGGACTATAATGAACTATTTGGCAGTCTACAAAGCAAAAAATAGATTGAATTAAAAAGATAAAAATAAAAGACAAAACTAAGATACAAGCAAATTTAAGACCAATGTTCTGGGACATAACATATTTTACCAGTATGTTTTTACATCTTTTATTTTAGACCGGCCATTTCTGTATCAATTAAATCTTTCGTCTCATATAAAGATATGATAAAAAAACCTTCCTTACAACTTAGTTTCACCTAGTTACTAAGAAATTGTTTCAACTAACTGTTGTAAAGATTAAGGCTTGTCTGAATTGCATTAATTGTGTCGGACGAGTTTGATATGGGAATTCTAATCCCCTGCTACTAAACTTGTTTGGCTAATATGACCTTTTTCATACAATTTCAGGCAGACGTTTAGAGGCCATTTTGAAGTATTTAAATCTGACACCAGCAAGCCTATCCCAATCTGGTGTTATGAGTTTAAGGACTCTGGCTAATCTAGCTCTCATACTCCAGACTAAAGATGCTACAGATACTAGGTAACTCATGAAAAATGTTTTGGACTGGAGAAAATTGTTTGGAATGGGCAGATTACATGTGTAAAGTGATTTCTCACATTGAGAGGTCAGTGCAATACTATCATTAGTCTCAATAAATATATAGTGACTTACAAATTGTTGGCTGGCAAAATGTGAAGGGAAGAGTATCTTATTGTACAGATCTTGTTAGCTCACCTGAGCACGAAGTGCTCAAGGTGAGCTTTTGTGGTTAGGTGGATGTCCGTCGTTCGTCGTCCGTCGTGTGTCGTCCGTCGTGTGTCGTCCGTCGTCAACATTTACCTTGTATGCACTCTAGAGGCCACATTTTTTGCACAATCAACCTGAAATTTGGTCAGAATGATTGTCTTGATAAAACTTCGGACAAGTTCGAAATTGGGTCAAGTGGGGTCAAAAGCTAGGTCACAGGGTCAAATCTTAGAAAAACCTTGTATGCACTCTAGAGGCCACATTTTTTGCCCAATCAATCTAAAATTTGGTCAGAATGTTTGTCTTGATGAAATCTCGGACGAGTTCGAAATTTGGTAAAGTGGGGTCAAAAACTAGGTCACAGGGTCAAATCTTAGAAAAACCTTGTATGCACTCTAGAGGCCATATTTTTTGCCCAATCAACCTGAAATTTAGCCTGAATGATTGTCGTGATAAAATCTCGGACAAGTTCAAAATTGGGTCAAGTGGGGTCAAAAACTAGGTCACAGGGTCAAATCTTAGAAAAACCTTGTAGACACTCTAGAAGCCAAATTTATTGCCCAATCAACCTGAAATTTGGTCAGAATGATTGTCTTGATGAAATCTAGGACAAGTTCGAAATTGGGTCAAGTGGTGTCAAATATGAGGTCACAGGGTCAAATATTAGAAAAACCTTGTAGACACTCTAGAAGCCATATTTTTTGCCAGATCAACCTGAAAATTGGTCAGAATGATCATCTTGATGAAATCTAGGTCAACTTTGAAATTTGGTCAAGTGGGGTCAAAAATAAGGTCACAGGGTCAATTCTTAGAAAAACCTTGTAATGATCGTAGAGGCATCATTTTTTGCCCAATCGACCTGAAATTTGGTAAGAATTCATTATCCTTTCTAAATCTAATTTAAACAATTTTTGACAGTTCATTCAGGTGAGCGATTTAGGGCCACTATGGCCCTTTTGTTTTTTATATCCCCAAAACCATGTTTTGGGGGTATATAGGAGTGTGCTTGTAGTCCAGCCCGTCAGTCGGTCCGTCTGTAGCTTTTTCGTGTCTGCTCAATTTCTCAGCAACAAATTGGCAGATTTCATTCAAACCTTACAGATGTGATCAGTATCAAGCAGAGATTTGCACATGAGATTTTGGTTAAAATCCATTTATTTTTAGCTCACCTGAGCACGAAGTGCTCAAGGTGAGCTATTGTGATCGCGCTGTGTCCGTCGTCCTGTCATCCGGTTGTCCGGTCATCCAGTCGTCCGTCAACATCTTGTGTGCACTCTAGAGGCCATAGTTTTGGCCCAAATGTCTTGAAACTTGGTCACAATGTTCGTCTCCATCAACTCTCGGTCAAGTTCGAAATTGGGTCAAGTTGGGTCAAAAATGGGGTCAAGGGGTCAAATCTTAGAAAAACCTTGTGTGCACTCTAGAGGCCACATTTTTGGTCCAAATGCTTTGAAACTTCGTCAGAATGTTTGTCTCCATCAAATCTCGATCAAGTTCGGAATTGGGTCAAGTGGGGTCAAAATTGGGGTCAAGGGATCAAATCTTAGAAAAACCATGTGTGCACTCTAGAAACCACATTTTTGGTCCAATTGTCTTGAAACTTTGTTAGAATGTTTGTCTCCATTTAATCTTGATCAAGTTCGAAATTGGGTCAAGTGGGGTCAAAATTGGGGTCAAGGGGTCAAATCTTAGAAAAACATTGTGTGCACTCTAGAAGCCACATTTTTGGCCCAAATGTTTTGAAACTTGGTCACAATGTTTGTCTCCATCAAATCTCAGTCAAGTTCGAAATTAGGTCAAGTGGGGTCAAAAATGGGGTCAAGGGGTCAAATCTTAGAAAAACCTTGTGTGCACTCTAGAGGCCACATTTTTGGTCCAAATGCTTTGAAACTTGGTCAGAATGTTTGTCTCCATCAAATATCGATCAAGTTCGGAATTGGGTCAAGTGGGGTCAAAAATGGGGTCAAGGGGTCAAATCTTAGAAAAACCATGTGTGCACTCTAGAAACCACATTTTTGGTCCAATTGTCTTGAAACTTTGTCAGAATGTTTGTCTCCATTTAATCTCGATCAAGTTCGAAAATGGGCCAAGTGGGGTCAAAATTGGGGTCAAGGGGTCAAATCTTAGAAAAACATTGTGTGCACTCTAGAAGCCAAATTTTTGGACCAAATGTCTTGAAACTTTGTCACAATGTTTGTCTCCATCAAATCTCAGTCAAGTTCGAAATTAGGTCATGTGGGGTCAAAAATGGGGTCAAGGGGTCAAATCGTAGAAAAACCTTGTGTACACTCTAGAGGCCACATTTTTGGCCCAAATGTCATAAAACTAGGTCAAAATATTTGTCTTCATCAAATCTCGATCAAGTTCGGTTTAGGATCAAGTGGGGTAAAATGGGGTCAAGGGCTCAAATCTTAGAAAAACCATGTGTGCACTCTAGAAACCACATTTTTGGTCCAATTGTCTTGAAACTTTGTTAGAATGTTTGTCTCCATTTAATCTTGATCAAGTTCGAAATTGGGTCAAGTGGGGTCAAAATTGGGGTCAAGGGGTCAAATCTTAGAAAAACCTTGTGTGCACTCTAGAAGCCACATTTTTTGCCCAAATGTCTTGAAACTTGGTCACAATGTTTGGCTCCATCAAATCTCAGTAAAGTTCGAAATTGGGTCAAGTGGGTCAAAATGGGGTCAAGGGGTCAAATCTTTGAAAAACCTTGTGTGCACTCTAGAGGCCACATTTTTGGTCCAAATGCTTTGAAACTTGGTCAGAATGTTTGTCTCCATCAAATCTCGATCAAGTTTGGAATTGGGTCAAGTGGGGTCAAAAATGGGGTCAAGGGGTCAAATCTTAGAAAAACCATGTGTGCACTCTAGAAACCACATTTTTGGTCCAATTGTCTTGAAACCTTGTCAGAATGTTTGTCTCCATTTAATCTCGATCAAGTTCGAAAATGGGCCAAGTGGGGTCAAAATTTGGGTCAAGGGGTCAAATCTTAGAAACACATTGTGTGCACTCTAGAAGCCACATTTTTAGCTCACCTGAGCACGAAGTGCTCAAGGTGAGCTTTTGTGGTTAGGTGGATGTCCGTCGTCCGTCGTACGTCGTCCGTCGTCCAGCGTCCGTCGTGTGTCGTGTGACGTGTGTCGTCAACATTTACCT
This sequence comes from Fragum whitleyi, assembly GCA_948146395.1. NCBI lineage: Eukaryota > Metazoa > Mollusca > Bivalvia > Cardiida > Cardiidae > Fragum > Fragum whitleyi. The sequence goes on along the minus strand of OX411543.1, from coordinate 59,495,959 downwards.
TGTATGCACTCTAGAGGCCACATTTTTTGCCCAATCAACATGAAATTTGGTCAGAATGATTGTCTTGATAAAATCTCGGACAAGTTCGAAATTGGGTCAAGTGGGGTCAAAAACTAGGTCACGGGGTCAAATCTTAGAAAAATCTTGTATGCACTCTAGTGGTCACATTTTTGTTCAGATCAACCTGAAATTTGGTCAGAATGATTGTCTTGATAAAATCTCGGACAAGTTCGAAATTGGGTCAAGTGGGGTCAAAAACTAGGTCACGGGGTCAAATCTTAGAAAAATCTTGTATGCACTCTAGTGGTCACATTTTTGTTCAGATCAACCTGAAATTTGGTCAGAATGATTGTCTTGATAAAATCTTGGACAAGTTCGAAATTGGGTCAAGTGGGGTCAAAAACTAGGTCACAGGGTCAAATCTTAGAAAAACCTTGTATGCATTCTAGAGGTCACATTTTTTGCCCAATCAACCTGAAATTTGGTCAGAAGGATTGTCTTGATAAAATCTCAAAGGAGTTTGAAATTGGGTCAAGTGGGGTCAAAAACTAGGTCACAGGGTCAAATCTTAGAAAAACCTTGTATGCATTCTAGAGGTCACATTTTTTGCCCAATCAACCTGAAATTTGGTCAGAATGATTGTCTTGATAAAATCTCGGACAAGTTCGAAATTGGGTCAAGTGGGGTCAAAAACTAGGTCACGGGGTCAAATCTTAGAAAAATCTTGTATGCACTCTAGTGGTCACATTTTTGTTCAGATCAACCTGAAATTTGGTCAGAATGATTGTCTTGATAAAATCTCGAACAAGTTCGAAATTGGGTCAAGTGGGGTCAAAAACTAGGTCACAGGGTCAAATCTTAGAAAAACCTTGTATGCACTCTAAAGTCACATTTTTGGTCAGATCAACCTGAAATTTGGTCAGAATGATTGTCTTGATAAAATCTCTAATGAGTTTGTAATTGGGTCAAGTGGGGTCTAAAACTAGGTCACAGGGTCAAATCTTAGAAAAACCTTGTATGCATTCTAGAGGTCACATATTTTGCCCAATCAACCTGAAATTTGGTCAGAAGGATTGTCTTGATAAAATCTCAAAGGAGTTTGAAATTGGGTCAAGTGGGGTCAAAAACTAGGTCACAGGGTCAAATCTTAGAAAAACCTTGTATGCACTCTAGAGGTCACATTTTTGGTCAGATCAACCTGAAATTTGGTCAGAATGATTGTCTTGATAAAACATCGGACAAGTTTGTAATTGGGTCAAGTGGGGTCAAAAACTAGGTCACGGGGTCAAATCTTAGAAAAACCTTGTATGCATTCTAGAGGTCACATTTTTTGCCCAATCAACCTGAAATTTGGTCAGAATGATTGTCTTAATAAAATCTCGGACAAGTTCGAAATTGGGTCAAGTGGGGTCAAAAATTAGGTCACAGGGTCAAATCTTAGAAAAACCTTGTATGCATTCTAGAGGTCACATATTTTGCCCAATCAACCTGAAATTTGGTCAGAAGGATTGTCTTGATAAAATCTCAAAGGAGTTTGAAATTGGGTCAAGTGGGGTCAAAAACTAGGTCACAGGGTCAAATCTTAGAAAAACCTTGTATGTATTCTAGAGGTCACATTTTTGGCCCAGTCAACCTGAAATTTGGTCAGAATGATTGTCTTGATAAAATCTCAGACAAGTTCGAAATTGGGTCAAGTGGGGTCAAAAACTAGGTCACAGGGTCAAATCTTAGAAAAACCTTGTATGCACTCTAGAGGTCACATTTTTGGTCAGATCAACCTGATATTTGGTCAGAATGATTGTCTTGTTAAAATCTCGGACAAGTTTGTAATTGGGTCAAGTGGGGTCAAAAACTAGGTCACAGGGTCAAATCTTAGAAAAACCTTGTATGCACTTTAGAGGTCACACTTTTGGTCAGATCAACCTGAAATTTGGTCAGAATGATTGTCTTAAAATAAAATCTCAGACAAGTTTAAAACTTTGTCAAGTGGGGTCAAAAACTAGGTCATGGGGTCAAATCTTAGAAAACCCTTGTATGCACTCTAGAGGACACATTTTTTGCTGGATCAACCTAATATTTGGTATGAATGATTGTCTTGATAAAAGCTCAGTCCAGTTTGAAATTTGGGCAAGGCGGGTCAGAAACAAGGTCCCTGGGTCAAATCTTAGAAAAACAGTGTATGCACCCTGGTTTTCACTTTTTTGCCCAATCAACTTAGAATTTGGTCAAAATAATTATTGTGATAAAAGACAAGGTTTTCTTGCTTAAAAATTAGTCAAAAAAACTTTTCAAATCCTACTTGAAATGTGTTTTGGACAATTCACTCAGGTGAGCGATTAAGGGCCACTATGGCCCTCTTGTAATCCCTATGGCAGCCTGTTGTATTCCGACGACTGTGTAGATAACCCTTCATTCTTGGATAAAAAAAATGCGTCGCATTGAAGACGCTAACTTTTTGATACGTTTTTATTCGATGACAGATAGATTTATAAAATCAACAAAATATAAATCAGTTCCTTTTTATCAGAATGATAGGAATAGTAAGCCGAAAGTTTCCTCATTGTCCACCGTGAATGTTTCCGAAGCTCTCTCTAGAAAACCCTTGTATGCACTCTAGAGGACACATTTTTTGCTGGATCAACCTAATATTTGGTATGAATGATTGTCTTGATAAAAGCTCAGTCCAGTTTGAAATTTGGGCAAGGCGGGTCAGAAACAAGGTCCCTGGGTCAAATCTTAGAAAAACAGTGTATGCACCCTGGTTTTCACTTTTTTGCCCAATCAACTTAGAATTTGGTCAAAATAATTATTGTGATAAAAGACAAGGTTTTCTTGCTTAAAAATTAGTCAAAAAAACTTTTCAAATCCTACTTGAAATGTGTTTTGGACAATTCACTCAGGTGAGCGATTAAGGGCCACTATGGCCCTCTTGTTGGCCCAAATGTCTTGAAACTTGGTCACAATGTTTGTCTCCATCAAATCTCAGTCAAGTTCGAAATTAGGTCACGTGGGGTCAAAAATGGGGTCAAGGGGTCAAATCTTAGAAAAACCTTGTGTACAATCTAGAGGCCACATTTTTGGCCCAAATGTCATAAAACTTGGTCAGAATATTTGTCTTCATCAAATCTCGATCAAGTTCGGATTAGGATCAAGTGGGGTCAAAAATGGGGTCAAGGGCTCAAATCTTAGAAAAACCTTGTGTGCACTCTAGAAACCTCATTTTTGATCCAATTGTCTTGAAACTTTGTCAGAATGTTTGTCTCCATCAAATCTCGATCAAGTTCGAAAATGGGTCAAGTGGGGTCAAAATTGGGGTCAAGGGGTCAAATTTTAGAAAAACCTGTGTGCACTCTAGAAGCCACATTTTTGGCTCAAATGGCTTGAAACTTGGCCACAGTGTTTGTCTCCATCAAATCTCAGTCAAGTTCGAAATTAGGTCAAGTGGGGTCAAAAATGGGTCAAGGGGTCAAATCTTAGAAAAACCTTGTGTGCACTCTAGAGACCATATTTTTGGCTCAAATGTCTTAAAAATTGGTCAGAATGTGTGTCAACATCAAATCTTGGTTAAGTATGAAATTGGGTCAAGTGGGGTCATAAATGGGGTCAAATCTTAGAAAAACCATGTGTGCACTCTAGAGGCCACATTTTTGGCCCAAATGTCTTGAAACTTGGTCAGAATGTTTGTCTCCATCGAATCTCAGTCAAGTTTGAAATTGGGTCAAGTGGGGTCAAAAATGGGGTCAAGGGGTCAAATCTTAGAAAAACCTTGTTTACTCAAATATCTTGAAACTTCGTCAGAATGTTTGAATGAAACCTAGGTTTAGTTTGAAATTGGGTCAAGTTGGGCCCAAAATGAGATCAGCGGGTCTATTTTAATAAAATCCTTGTGTGCACTCTTTGATTGAAAATTATTTATTTTGGTCAGTATGTTTGTCTTGAAATCTTACACGAGTTTGATAGAGGGTCAAACACTTTTTTTAGTACTTTAGAGGCAACATATTTGTCTGAAATGTTAACTTCTTGAAATCTTTGACTTTTGTTAAGCCATGCATCAGGTGAGCGTTTAAGGGCCAATGGCCCTCTTGTTGATAGAGTTATGGCCCTTTGATGGAAAATGGCTTTTTATTATTGACAAGCACTTGTAAGGGGGTATTAGTCTGCTTTGCAACAGTCTAGTTGTATAAGTAGTTTGGTATTATATTTTAAACTTAAAATGATAAAGACATTATTTAATGATTTACAGTACACTATTTAGATTTCTGAGTGTATTTTCATTATCTTTTCATGCATTTTAACCTTTTAAAAATCTTGGTTTTTAGCTCAACTGGCCAAAGGCCATTTGGGCTATTGTCATGGTGCTGTATCTGTCATGCATCGGTATGTCTATGCATCCGGTCGATAACTTTTTCTTTAAAAATCTTCTCCTTAGAAACTGCTAGATAAATTTAAACCAAACTTCACAGGAACGATCCTTGGGTGACACTCTTTGAAATTTGTTTAAAGAAATTTTGATTTAATGAAAAACATGGATGAATGAGCTTGGCTAATTTCCAAATATGGTAAAAAGTGACTTTTCTCAGAATCTAATTGATGGATACTATTTAAAATTTACATGAATGATCTTTGGTGACCCTTTATCAATCTTCAAATAATGATTGTGATCAGATGAAAAATATTTCTTTTCTGGACAGGGGTCATTTCTCTGTATGTTATTATAGTGGAAACTTTAAAAATTATTTTTTTCAGAATCTCACTGATGGATATCAACCTATTTTCACTAGAATGATCCTTAGTGATCTTTTATCAGTCTACAAAAAATGTGAATTTACAAAAATAAGTCTTTTATGGGCGGAGGTCATTTCTCTATATATTTTGTTGTATAATGGAAACTTTGAAAATCATTTTCTCAGAATCTAACAGCTGGATATCAACCAAATTTAAATGGAATGTTCCCTTGGTGACCCTTTGTCAGACTGCTCAAAATTATGGTGATCAGATGAAAATATGTAATTAACAGGCAGAGGTCATTTCTCTATATGTTATTCATCTAGAATTTTTCTTTGCAGAAATATTTCAGCCTGTGACACTTAAAAAAACACTAATTTACTTGAAATAAAAAGTAATTAATTAATTCATTCATTCACTGATATTCTTATCATATCAGTCAATTCAGGCCTGAGGAGCAAATCAGCTGCTAAAGCAGCTCTAGTGTATGTCTGTGATTTCACTAAAAAATGGGAAGAGAAGAAATTGTCTGTAATAAGAAATTTATAATTTTAATAATGCTGTGAGAAAGAAAATACCATGGATAGAAAATAAAAATTCTTATAATAACAACAAGAAAGGGTTAATGTTTTGAATAAAAGAAGGTCCAGGGCCTGAGATTATAGAACTTCCCTCATGATCAACTGAGAATTATCTCAAATTTCAACTTGCTGTAATTCTTTTGAAATACTATTATAAATGTATGAACATTAAAGACAATGCTAGATAGTTTTAATAAATAATGGCTTACAGAGGTCATGATAAGAGGCGGTGATGCCAATTTGAAATCTTTATTTCTCAATGAAATCCTTTGCTGTGGATACTCATTTGAATTGTTTCAATGAGACAATTGAATTGAGTACCAACTGTATAGGATTTGTGCTAGTTTAATTGAAATAGCTCTGAACTTATTATACACCCCACCTACAAAGTAGAGGGGGGTTTATTGGTTTCACCATGTCTAGATCTGTTTGTCTGTCCATCCGTCTGTCGGTCCGTCATTAGACTTTTTCGTTTCCAGACTCCAAGTGGAGAACCAAGTGACCTAGAATCATGAAACTTCATACAAATACAGCTTTTGACCCAAGGAAGTGCCCTATTGGTTTTGAGTCACATAGGTCAAAGGTTAAGGTCACAGTCAGCCTTTGTTCAATTTTGGTTTCCGGACTCTAACTCGAGAACCAAGTGACCTAGAATCATGAAATATAATGCTAATATTGCTTATGACCTCAATGTTTGTAACAAACACATCCTGCACTTATATCACTTACAATTTGACAAAGCGCCTGTGGAGGATATTAGTCCGCTTTGCGACAGTTCTAGTTAATAATATCTTTTATATTCATTCATATATTTAAATTCTTAATTTTAGAAATTGAGCACGAAAAATAATAATTTTGGGCCCTGAAGTATTTGTATCATTTTGCAGCTTTATTCTTGCGTTCCAACAACTAGAAAGTGAGACCAGGAAAGTAGAAGAGGCAAGAAGAGCTGAAAAGAAGATATTGACAGATTTGATAGAAAAAAAGAAGACGGCTGTGCTGAAGCATGGGGCTCTCACAAAGTATGGGAGCCTGGCTGACGTTCAGATTTCATATCAGTTTAAACCCATTTCAAAAAGCCAGTGTTATTGCAACAAAAATTTTAAAACCTTTGTCTTTTGGGAATAAAGTATTGCAAAGAAGAAATGGATTTAACAAGCAAATGATTCATTTATCACAAAGTTGTCGGAAATTTTTATTACCAGGGCTATAAAAAAGTTGGATGGTGTGGAATGACTTATGCTCCCTGATTTGTTGGAAAATATGGTTTTATCATCTGTCCCCCCATCCTTCCATTACATGGCGCAGTTGGTAGCATGTCAGATTGTCAATCTAGAGGTCCCGGGTTCGATCCCTGACGGTGGCACTCATTCTTTCTGACTATTTCAACATTCTTCCACCAATGGGTCAATAATTGCATACCTATGTAGGATAGCAGCTGGAGGCTAGGAAAGGATGTAATGTTAGTAAAGTATACCAGGAATCTATTGTTAGATGCTCCAGCTTCTGCAATATGACTGAAATATAGTTGAAAGTGGCCGAAAGGCCAGCGGGCTATTGTCATGGCGAGGTGTTCGTGCATGCGTCCGTCTGTCCGTCCGTCCATAAACTTTTACTTTAAAAATCTTCTCCTCATAAAGTACTGGATGGATTCCAATCAAATTTCACAGGAATGTTCCTTGGGTGACCCTCTATCAGATTCCTTCAAAGATTTTTAATCGGTTGAAAATCATGGCTGTAGTGGGCGTGGCTAATTTCCATATATGGTAATAGGTGGCTTTTCTCAGGAACTAATTGATGGATATTTACCAAACTTTACATGAATTATTCTTGAGGGGCCCTCTATCAGCCTACAAAAAATCATTGTGAGCAGATGTAAAATATGTATTTTATGGGCGGAGGTCATTTCTCTATATGATATATAGTGAAAACTTTGAAAATCATTTTCTCAGAATCTAATCGATAGATATCAATCAAATTTACATGAATGATACTTGAGTGACCCTTTATCAGTATAGCAAAAATCATTGTGATCGGATAAAAAATATATATTTTATGTGCGGAGGTCATTTCCCTATATGTTATATAGTGTAAACTTTGAAAATCATTTTCTCAGAACCTAACTGATAGATATCAACCAAATGTTACTAGAATGATTCTTTAGTGATCCTTTATCAGTCTATTAAAAAGTATTGTGATCAGATCAAGAATATGTCTTTTATGGGCAGAGGTCATTTCTTCATATATAGGGTAAAACAAACTATCCTGAAAGGTTAAACAGATGGATTAGATATCATGGAAATTTTATTTCTGTGAAGTTGTATCAGTCTGCAAAGAAATATTTGATTAAATGTACAGCATATTTTTTTTTTATTGGTAGAGGGTATTATAACATATAAAGTGAATATTTGATCACCCTTTTGGTATCTTCTCAATGATGAATTTTTCTAGACTTGTTAAATTTAATAGGTGTAATGGTTATAGATTAGAAGGAACAAAACCTTTGTTGAAATTCAAATGTATAGAAACATTAGTTGAAATAAGTAGCCTGAGAATACCCACTCAGAATTGGTGAGTTTAGTTGAACGAAGGGTGAATCTGCACAGAGTGTAAAATGATGTTCTGACCTCCTGACATTCAGAGTGGGGTAGAAAGAGTTGAGTTTACTGCACTCTAAGGCATTGGGCAGAATAAAATAAATATATTGGATTGAATATTTTACTTCTTACTATCATTAGTTAGAATTTTGTTTTGATGACAAACAATTGTGAAGTAACATCTTTTAGTAGTGTTTAATTAAAAGTGGAAAGATCTACAATCAAAATTTTGCAGACCAACACCAGTATATTGTGCAGTAATATTCTGTTAGTTTTGAAATTCTTATATTTGGATTTTAACAAAATGTCACTAGAATGATCCTTGGGTGACCCATTATCAGACTGCACAAAATTATTGTGATTCAATGAAAAATATTTGTGTAACAGGTAGAGGTCAATTTTGTTATTCACTGATCATTAGTTTTTTATGCAGAAATATTTCAGCGTATGACCCTTATTTACTTGAAATAAACATTCACTCATTCATTCACTTTAATTCTCATTTAAACAGCTTTATCATCCTCTAATAGTCATTATTTGGATATTCAGGCCTGTGGAGTGAATCAGGCGCTCAAGCGCCTCTAGTTTAGCTCACCTAAGTACATAGTCACTTGAAGTGCTGAAGGTGAGCTTTTGTGGTAAGGTGGATGTCTGTTGTACGTCTTGCGCCATGTGTCGTCAACACTTACCTTGTATGCACTCTAGTGGCCACATTTTTTGCCAGACCAATGTGAAAATCTGTCATGTTGATTATCCTAATGAAGTTTTGGTCAAGTTCGAATGAAATTTCAGACAAGTTCGAAATTATGTCAACAGGGGTCAAAACTAGGTCAAAGGGTCAAATCTTAAAAAACCTTGAATGCATCCTAGAGGCAACATTATTTTCCCCATCATCAGCCTAAAAATTGATCAGAATGATTGTCTTGATGAAATCTTGGAGAAGTTCAAAATGGCTCTACTTGGATTAAAAACTAGGTCACATTGTCAAATTTTTGAAAAACCTTGTTTGCAATCTAGAAGCCACATTTTTTGCCCAATAAACCAGAAAAATGGTCAGAATATTGTCTTAATGAGCTCAGGATGAGCTCGAAATTGGGTCAACTTCAGCCAAAAACTGAGTCAAATCTTAGAAGTACCTAGTATGCACTATAGAGGTCAAATTTTTTGATGGATCAACCTCAAAATTGGTCAGAAAGGTTGTCTTAATGAAAATGAAATTTTGGACAAGTTTGGTCAATGGGGTCCAAAACTGGGTTTTAAGGTCAAATCATAGACAAACCTTGTATTCACTCTAGAGACCACTTTTTGACAGACCAACATGAAATTTGGTCAGAAAGATTGCCTTTATGACGTCTTGGAAGGAAGAGTTCAAAATTGGGTGAACTGGAGTAAAGAATTAGGTCATGGGGTCAAATCTTAGAAAAACCTCATATTCATTCTAGAGGTCACATTTTTTGTCAGATCAGCCTGACATTGGGTCAGATTGGTTGTCTTGATGAAATCTTTGATGGGTTTGAAATTTGGTTGAACTGGGGTCACTCTAGTGGCCTCATTTTTAGCCCAATCAAATTGAAAATCAGTCAGAATGTTTATGTTGTGGAATATAGAGTCCAAAGCATTATTTCAACTTTGGTTCATTATCCTTTCAAAGACAACTATAAATAAGTTTATATTATTCAGTGATTACAAGCCACTCTGGTCCCTTTGTTTTGCCATAATATAAGATGGTTTCACTCCAAATTGACCCTCTTTTCCTTGTAATCCCATTCGTGTCTATTAAACTAGACCTTTCTACAATTCTGAAATGATGAGAAAGGTTAATATTAATATTTTAACTCTTTAAGGGCCCTTGAAGATCTAGAAATGAAGTCAGAAGAAGAACATGCCCAGATCAAAAGTAATGCCAGGGAAACACAGTTCATCAGGACTAAAGCACAGGAGTATAAATCACAAGTTACAAAATTAGAGGTACATTTACTTCTATGTGAAATCAAATCTCTTGACTTAAACCATTCTTAAGCTGTGCATGACTTACCCTTGCTTTGTTAGAGAGAATAGACTAGGGTTTTAAGGGATGCAGCTTTTGTGAGTCTGAGGCCCTTAAATAAAGGGCTGGGACTCTCAAAACATTCTGATGTGAGACCTCATGACCCTCAGGGGATCACTTTTAAAGAAGAATTGAAGACTGTTTTAAACAGTCTTCAATACTTTTATGAAAGTTGATACCAAAAGGTATAATGTGATCCATCACACAAAAAGGGATTATCTGGGTAGTGTGTACAGTGTCGACCCTAGGCCGACTGCGCAGACTGACTAGGGTTGAAACTTTTCACACTTCACTAATTTTCTGAATCTAGAATAATCAATCTACTTCCTATGGAATAGTTTTTGAAAAAGGACCTCTGATTGTCCTTTACTAGAGGCAATCTCTTTTTCAAATATTGATTTTACGGTGTTCTTAGATGGTCCCTTTTCACTTGACTGGTCACATATCTTGTGTAGCTTAATCCAGAAAATGTTTCAATATTTACTCAAAAACATGAGGACAGCTACAAAGAAATAGACAACACATTTAAAGCAAGGACTCTCAAACCTTAAGCAAGGACCCTCATGAGCCTAAGTATTGAGTTCTTTGGACATTAATTTGTAGATGTCATACTAATACCCTGATAGACTGAGATAAGCCTGCATAGAGGTTAAGTCTGATCATAGCCTTCTCATCATGGTTTCAACTCAATTATTGTTTGAAATGATTTAAAGCCAATAGCATTAGGGCTGAATTTAAGAAAAATGTCTGGGGACCGCCGCGAAAATATGTTCTGTTTGGTTTAACACATATATTTTATGCACCCAACATTGAAAGATCAGCAGCATATTGTTCTACCTTGTCCATCTTTCTGTCCATTTGAGGTACATTTATCAAATTTGGCATGAAAGTGTATCTCATTATGCACCAATTCACTTAAAGGTCAAAGTGATTTATCAAGGTCAAACATAAAAAAATATTTTTTTAGGATATTAGTCTTCCAATGACACATGTTGTTGATTCTGTAACAGGTGAAAAAACCTCAGGACTTGTGCAAGTGTTTGAAATTTAGGAGTCATTGACTCCTAAACCATGATATTCTCAGAGTCAAAAAGCATTCTTAAGGGGTCAGAAAAGACAAAGGGTCAAACACGAGTCATGTACCTACTTAATGACAATCAAAGGGAGTAAAATTGTTTCAGTGTAATATCGATTTATGTTTTATTAAATCTTTCATTCAAAGAAAGATTGAAAGATTTATTGATCTTGCATGAAATCTCAAATTAACTTATTGCAAAAACTGAGATATTCACAGCATTTACTCAGTACACAAAGCATTTGCAGACAGTTAAGACCAAGATCAGCCTTCACAGATGTGCAGTCTTATCTTAGCCTACACTACATGATTATTTAGGGGTCATTTGAGTCAATCGGGTAGAAATGCCACCCAAACTGGCAATTTGTTTGAAATGAAATCAAAATACACCTGGATAAAGTTTAAACTCTGTTCTTTTACCACAGACGCCTTGATTTTACAAGTTTGAAGACAGCTAAACTCTTTACTCATCTATAGAAAATACCACAACTTCTTAAAGATTTCAGACACCAAAAAGTCAGATAATTATTGTGAAAAAATTCTTTGAAAATGGAATTACAAAATATTCATATGCATCCAAATGAGCTCTAGTGAATGGCAAACATTGTATTTCGTATCAATCTGCTCCTTGTCATAATTTCTGTAATAACCTTAAGATTAACTTTTTTCTCAAATTCTTCAGAGAGTGAAATTTTATGCAAGTAAATGTGCCTGAATGAGGATGTGGGAAAGGCAAAAATTATAGACTTAGATCAAACTGCTCCTTGAAGAGCAGTTTGATCTGGGTCTAAAATATTTTTTTGCCCCATTTGTCCAAATATTTAAGGTCAATATAGTATTGTCAAAGCCTGTATTTTTTGCCCCTGTCATTAAAAGATTTGGGGCATGTTGTTTTACCATTGTCCATCTGTCTGTCTGCAAAACTTAACCAAAAAACAATGCCAATTACTTAAAGGGTATTCAAGATACATTCAAACCTGTCTTAGCAGCCACCTGTTTTCAGCAAGCAAACGGCCACAGAGTTCCCAAATGAACCAAGGGTATTGTAATTGACCTGTATTAAGCAAGCACTTATCTTATGCATGCACCTTTTGAATGTCCCTTGGGTGCTTGTTTAAGACAGGTTTGACTGTACATTGATCATGCTTTGTATGATGTTAGATCTCCATAATGCGCATCTACACATACCAGGTTTAAAGTCATGAAAAATTGCCGTATCAGAGTATTTTTGTTCCACAATCACATCTTGTATATGTATATTTTCAGGCACATCTACAGAAGCTTGGAGTAGAACCTTCTTTTTATCACAGATCCCTGGTTGAAAAGGCTGAGGTATGGAATTTTATGCCCCCACGTTGAAAGATTGGGGGCATGTTGTTTTACCCTTGTCCTTCTCTTTGTCAGTCAGTCTGTGTGTCAGTCTGTCTGTCTGTCTGTGAAACTTTACCCAAAACTTATCATTGCTAATTATGTTTTAAGGCTATTCATGATATAATACTCATATTTAGTAAGATAAAAGATCTTGATAATGCACATCTACAGATACCAAGGTCAAGGGCGTTCTTGTTTCACAAACACATTTTGTGTTTGCCCTGCATTCATACACTACTACTGTTTTGTAAGGGTTTAGGGATTCTCTTATGCATCACAGAAAAAATGAGCCTTTTTCTAAAGATTTGTGTATCTTCACAGACTTATTTGAGACTTTCAAATTTTATGTAGCATTTAATCAATTTTGATCATTTTCAAGCGTTTTTAATGATTTTGGAGCGTTTTTTATTATACGCCCAAAGGGTTGTATAATGTTATGGCCTCGGTCGTCTGTCCGTCCGTCCGTCCGTCTATCAACGTTAGCAATATTTTGTGTGCGCAACTCCTCCTTAACCATCAATGGGAATGAGCTGAAAATTGGCACAATTACTCCCTATGATGTCTTGTTGTGCATAAGACCTTTGAAATTCTAATCGCTTTAGTCATTCCTGAGAAATCTTGAATTATCTGCCCTTGAATATAACCAAAATTACTGATTTTTGTGTGCGCAACTCCACCTAAACTATCAATGGGAATGAGCTGTAACTACACACAATTACTCTCTATGATGTCTAGTTGTGCATAAGACCTTTGAAATTCAAATCGCTCCAGTCATTCCTGAATAATCTTGAATTATCTGTCCTTGAATTAAACAAAAATCACTATATTTTGTGTGCAACTCCTCCTTTGAATTAAACAAAAATCACTATATTTTGTGTGCAACTCCTCCTTAACTATCAATTGAAATGAGCTGAACCTAGACACAATTACTCTCTTTGATGTCTAGTTGTGCATAAGACCTTTGAAATTCAAATCGCTCCAGTCATTCCTGAGAAATCTTGAATTATCTGCCCTTGAATATAACGAAAATCACTATTTTTGTGTGCAAAACTCCTAAACATTCAATGGGAATGAGCTAAAACTACACACAATTACTCTCTATGATGTCTAGTTCTGCAAAAGACCTTTGAAATTTAAATCGCTCCAGTCATTCCTGAGAAATGTTTAATTATCTGCCCTTGAATTAAACAAAAATCACTATATTTTGTGTGCAACTCCTTAACTATCAATTGAAATGAGCTGAACCTAGACACAATTACTCTCTTTGATGTCTAGTTGTGCATAAGACCTTTGAAATTCAAATCGCTCCAGTCATTCCTGAGAAATCTTGAATTATCTGCCCTTGGATATAACGAAAATCACTATTTTTGTGTGCAAAACTCCTCCTAAACTTTCAATGGGAATGAGCTAAAACTACACACAATTACTCTCTATGATGTCTAGTTGTGCATAAGACCTTTGAAATTCAAATCGCTCCAGTCATTCCTGAGAAATGTTTAATTATGTGCCCTTGGATATAATGAATATCACTATTTTTGTGTGCGCAACTCCTCCTAAACTATCAATGGGAATGAGCTGTAACTACACACAATTACTCTCTATAATGTCTAGTTGTGCATAAGACCTTTGAAATTTAAATCGCTCCAGTCATTCCTGAGAAATCTTGAATTATCTGTCCTTGAATTAAACAAAATCACTATATTTTGTGTGTAACTCCTCCTTTACTATCAATTGAAATGAGCTGAACCTAGACATAATTACTCTCAATGATGTCTAGTTTTGCACTTAAGACTTTTCAATTCAAAATGCTCCAGTCATTCTTGAGTTATCTTGGATTATCTGACCTTGAGTTGATGAAAAACAAAATTTCTTGTCAGCTCATTTTCTCCTACATTTTGGATGGGAATGAAAGGAAACTTGCCATAATGACTCTGTAGTTTGTCTTTTTGAGCTTAGGACTAAATATATTTTCATATTTAAAGTAGTTCCTGATTTATCTGCCCTTTAATTCACAAAATAGTTTAAATTTACAGATTTTTTTGTGCGTGTGTGTGCACACATCCAACAAATTTAATTGAATTGAAATGAATCTTACCATAATGTAACCCTGATATTTTGTTATGCATAAGACTTCATTAATTCAAAAATCTTGGGTCTTTCTTGTATTATCTGCCCTTGAATTGATTGAAATTCACTATATTTTTTTTGTGAGCAACTTGTCACACTTTGAATTGGAATGAACTGAAACTTGCAAAATAACTGGTTGGCATATAGTTGTGCATAAAATCATCTTCAATTTTCACTCAGAAGACACAGACAACAAAGCTTGTATATTTTATTTAACGGAGGTAAAAATATTGCTAATTTTGTTCATATTGATCAAAATTAGCAATATTGAATTACCTCTCTTTACTTTCACTCATTACTCACTCCACACACTGAATTTCATTTAAAAAATTATTTGTATTGCCAATTTCTCGATGTTCTTAACTGTACTCCAAGGAATTGAACTCGAAACCTCTTGGTCTCAAAATCTATAGCCTCATAAGGGTCATCATTATCTGTGTTATTGTAGAGAATGTTTACCATTTGAAAGATAGATCATTTATTTCTCTTTTATTCAGGAATTAGAAAGACTTAAACAAGAAATAATCCCAATGAAGAAGAAGCTTGATTCATACCATGGTCTACCACCAGTAAGTTTTATATAACAAAATTGACAATAACGTTAATTGCGCTTTGGCTAGCAGCTGTGCAAATCAGGGTTAATGACCCCCAAGGTAAAAGAATTATAGAGGTCAAAATGTTTTCGAAAGGTTCAAAAAGAGAAATTCATATAAATTTTATCCTTAGTTACATGTAAAGTCTTGAACAGCTAATAGTTATCTTCATGAATAACATTAAAATTAAGTGTCAATTGATACTTTCTTGTATATGTTATTTTGCTTATATAGATTCACTATAACAGTATGTGTAAACGCTACATTGATAGCCTAAAATAGTGTAGAGACTGAAGAGAAAAATTCAAGGGCTCTAAATGACTTCCTGTAAGAAAGTTTGGGGTTTTCAATAGAAAATTTTCCAATTCTTTCAGGTCCAAAACTCTTCTTTGAAATAAAAACACAAATCCTGCTCTATTGATTGGCTCTTAACTCCTTAAGGCACATTGAATAATTACTTCACCTATTTAGATAAAGCCCTATATGGTTGGTAACTTGTTTGTTAGTAAAGATCATTAAAACTTAAAAAATGATCTTCTCCAAACAAATAAGGTTTTAGTTTCCTTATTGCCTTATTGCCTCAAAGAAATTAGAAATAACATTTGGCCCTTTGTTGTGTGTAACCTGATTTTTAGCTTGGGTGTTTTCGGAGAAAACCCGAGCTGTTGCTTTAGCCTTTTCATCATTGGTGTTGTTGTTGTCATCTTTGAGAAACTAAGAGAGAGAGAGAGAGAGAGAGAGAGTGAGAGAGAGATAAAGATAAAGATAGAGAGTGAGAAAGAGAGAAAGACAGAGAGAGAACATTTTTAGCTCACCTGAGCATGAAGTGCTCAAGGTGAGCTATTGGGATCGTAGAATGTCCGTCGTCAGTCGTGCGTCGTCCGTCATGCGTCGTCCGTCGTCCACAATTTTTTTAAACATCTTCTCCTCCTAAACCAGTGGGCCAATCTTGATGAAACTTAGCAGAGATGTTCCTTAGGTCAAGCTCTACCAAAGTTGTTCAAATAAATGAAATCCACCCTTAACTTTCCCTTTACCCTTAACAAAAAGGGTGAAAAAATGAATATCTTTAAAAATCTTCTTCTCTGAAACCAGAAGGCAGACAGCTTTCATATTTGGTATGTAGCATCATCTAGTGGACCTCTACCAAGTTTGTTCATATCAAGACCCTGGGGTCATGTTTGGGCTTTGTCCAGGCCCAACCCTTTTTACATAGAATCAAAGAGCTAAAATCTTTAAAAAATCTTCTTCTCTGTAACCAGATGGCAGACAGCTTTAATATTTGGTATGTAGCATCACCTAGTCGGCCTCTACAAAGTTTGTTCATATCAAGACCCTTGGGTCATATTTGGGCTTTTCACGGGTTCATCCCTTTATCTCTTATGAGCACGAAGGGTAAAAAAATGAAAATCTTCAAAAATCTTCTTCTATGAAACCAAAGGGCAGACAGCTTTCATATTTGGTATGTAGCATCATCTAGTGGACTTCTACCAAGTTTGTTCATATCAAGACCCTGGGATCATATTTGGGCTCCACCCGGGCGCAACCCTTTAAACATAGAATCAAAGAGCGAAAATCTTTTAAAATCTTCTTTAATCGAAACCAGAGGGCACACTGCTTTCATTTTTGGTATGTAGCATCATCTAGTGGGCCCCTACCAAGTTTGTTCATATCAAGACCCTTGGGTCATATTTGGGCTCCACCTGGGCGCATCCCTTTCAGCTCATCTGAGCACGATGGGTGAAAATGGGAAAACCTTCAAAAATCTTCTTCTCTGAAACTAGAAGGCAGACAGCTTTCATATTTAGAATGTAGCATCATCTTATGGACCTCTTCCAAGTTTGTTCATATCAAGACCGCGGGGTCACTTTTGGGGTCCACCCAGGTGCATCCCTTTTTACATAGAACCAAAGAGCAAAAAGGCATATCTGTCTTGCTCTTTGTTGAAAACGTTCCATGGTATAGACCTTAGGCAATTATCTTCATTTTGACATCTGCCTATCTAATTGATGTGATGTCCCAGGGGTCATAGAGACTCAGGTGAGCGATCTAGGACCATCTTGGTCCTCTTGTTTTAAATATCTCTGGTTCTACTGAAGGCATTCACTTGAAACTTGGCACACATGTTCGTTATCTAAAGAGCAATCTATATTATCAAGTGGTATAACTCTGGATATATATTTCTGTTAAATTATGCCCCTTTTTTTGACTTTGATAAAAAATTTTGTTATCCACTATTCAGCACCCAACAAACAAGCCTAGGCACCTGTTATACAATGTTATCTTATAACTATACAAATATCTGTGCGATAATGATAATTTTTAGCTCCACTGGCTGAAAGCCACTGGGGCTATTGTCATGGCGTTGTGTCCGTCGTGCGTCCGTCCGTGCGTCCGTGCGTCCGGTCGTAAACTTTTTCTTTAAAAATCTTCTCCTCAGAAACTACTGGATGAATTTCAACCAAACTTCACAGAAATGATCCTTGGGTGACCCTCTTTCAAAGTTGTTCAAGAAATTTTGATCCAATGAAAAACATGGATTTAATGGGCGTGGCTAATTTCCAAATATGGTAAAAAGTGAGTTTTCTCAGATTCTATATGATGGATACCAATGAAATTTTACATGAATGATCCTTGGGTGACCCTTTATCAGTCTACAAAAAATCATTGTGATCGGATGAAAAATATGCATTTTATGGGCGGAGGTCATTTCTCTATATGTTATATAGTGGAAACTTTGAAAATCATTTTCTCAGAATGTAAGTCATGGATATCAACCAAATTTTACTGGAATAATCCTTGAGTGACCCTTTATCAGTCTACCAAAAATTATAGTGATCAGATGAAAATTATGTATTTTATGGGCGGAGGTCATTTCTCTATATGTTATATAGTGGAAACTTTGGAAATCATTTTCTCAGAATCTAATCAATGGATATCAACCAAATTTTACTGGAATAATCCTTGAGTGACCCTCTATCAGTCTACCAAAAATTATAGTGATCAGATGAAAATTATGTATTTTATGGGCAGAGGTCATTTCTCTATATGTTATATTGTAGAAACTTTGGAAATCATTTTCTCAGAATCTAACCAATGGATATCAACCAAATTTTACTGGAATGATCCTTGAGTGACCCTCTATCAGTCTACAAAAAATTATTGTGATCAGATGAAAATATGCATTTTATGGGCGGATGTCATTTCTCTATATGTTATATAGTTGAAATTTTGAAAATCATTTTCAACATCAGTAGAATCCAAAATATCTAAAAGTCTAGTCAAAACTTTTATTGCTTTATAAGAATTTCAAGCCTGTGGAGCGAC
Source organism: Fragum whitleyi (assembly GCA_948146395.1). Taxonomy (NCBI): domain Eukaryota; kingdom Metazoa; phylum Mollusca; class Bivalvia; order Cardiida; family Cardiidae; genus Fragum; species Fragum whitleyi. Next base: position 59,477,516 of record OX411543.1, on the reverse strand, counting down.
TCAAGCCATTCATGGCTTTCTAGTTATAATATCACATAGTTATTTTTAGAACAATGATATAATGCTGTTATATTTAGAAGCTTGCATTTCTGTTAGAAACATCTACGAAAACAAGGCAAATAGAGGTTATAAGATAAATATAATACATACTTAATGTATTGTATGAAAAAATATCTGACTCGGTTGTGGGAATTGATAATTGTCTCGGCAGAGCCTCGACAATTATCAATTCTCCCAACCTCTTTAGATATTTTTTCTCATACAAAACACTAAGTATGTATTATATATTTGTTAATCATGAAATGATAGATGGTTTAGTCTTGCACCAAAAAACCCAAATTGTTTGTCTTTTGCTTAAATGAAGAAAATGAGATGATATGTGAATGCTTAAGGATGAACTTTCTTGATTACCTTGCAAGATTATAACATCATCAGTATTATGGACTTCCCTTAAATAACCCCAAAAAGGTTAATGAAATGAAAAAAAAGGCTTTCTCAATAATGATAGCTAATTATTTTGATAAACTCACTGCCAAACCAGTGAAATGATCAAAAACTTATACCCCTCTTTCATTCATTTCTCCCTATCTGACATCATCTAAGTCAAATAAGTGCATTAAAGAAATTAGAATTTTCGTTTGTTTTTTTGAGAAAGATTGATAACTCATTTCTTACAGAAGCTATATTTTCACTCATGGCTTATTAAAAGCTGTATTTTAACTTGTGGTTCCCCATGGAAAATATAGCTTTTGTAGTTTACTCAATGAAATATAAATCAATCTTTCACTCAAACGAATGATTATCCTCCATATAATTGTTGGGTAATTTCACTGGTTTTGATATGAAATTACCAAGCAAGTATCTAAAGAGAAATTATACTCTAATCCATTGAAAACATTAAAAAAAGTCTACTAACAGTTAGAAACGCAAATACCCCCCCCCCCCACCACCACCACACACCAACGTAGTAGAGGGGCCTAATTATTGCCCGCCGTTTAAGGTGAAGGGGGATAAAGCAATGGTCTCCGTTCTTTATTGTCTTATTCTGTCACTAAACTTGTCCGGAGCATATCTCCTAAAGTATATAAGCTATCAACTTGAAACTTATTAGGTGGATTGATCTCATGGAGGAGAAGTGCAGTGCACAGAACTACAACTCTTGCTTGCATAATCTTTGAGTTATTGCCCTTTGTTATTTTGATACTTAGATTTTGTCCCAAGCATAACGCTCAAAGTTAAATAGCTATCAACTTGAAACTTTATGGGTGGATAGATCTCACAGAGGAAAAGTGCAGTGCACAAGAACAACTCTTTCTTTCATTATTTTCGAGTTATTGCCCTTTATTATTTTAAACTCTTACTCTTGTCGAGTGCAAATATCATTAAGTACAAAAGCTATCAAATTGAAACTTCAAAGGTGGATAGTTCTTCTTTAAGAGAAGTGCAATGCACAGTAACTATGACTCTTGCTTTCATAATTTTGCAGTTATTGCCATTTGTTATTTTAAAGACTTAGATTTTGTCGGGGGCACATCTCTTAACTGCAACTGTTTTCTTTAAGCAAATATTTGGGTTCATTCATTTCAATCTCTTATGATAACCCTAGCCACGTTGGTCCAAGGTCATTATTAAGTATTTCATGCAATGAAACAACAAAAATGATCGATGAACTTAGCAATAAAAAGCTGAAATTCTACTTTCTTTACCATTGCCTAAAGCTTTTAGCCTTTCAAAATTTTCATAGAATGGCAGGATGTATAATTTACAGGCAACTGACTCAAAATATAGTGGCAATAATTCATGTTTTAATGGGAATTTAAGGTTGAATCACTCCTTCAAAACAATATTTTTCGCAGAACTTGGTACTATTAAAATGACTCAAAGACATGTTTTAACTACTTTACAATGAAAGGTTAATGAAAACATTGTGGCAAAAGGAGAAATTGCACAGAATTATTAAACTATTAGGCTTCAGTTTACTTTCAATTTAAGTTTTCATGGTGAGGGATGGCCATGTCTTACATGGCTCTTGTATGTTTTGTCTTTCTCCCTGCTTATCCATTGACCTTCTATGCTTCTGGGCTGTCACTTGAGAACAAAGCGACTGGGAATCATGCAACTGTATGCAATTGTTGCAAATGACCCAAGGAGGTGCCCAAATTTCTTTGGTTCAGAAATGTCAAAATCAAAATTGAACTTTTCTGTAAACTGTCGACAGAAGTGGGACAAAGCACCAGTGAGGTATAATTTAGTTTTGCGAGTTAACTTTAGTGGTTTTCTTTGTAGCCGAAACTTGTCTAACAGGATTTAACATTCCCTGTTGTTCCAGAATATGGTCTTTTACTAGGTAGGTCAAAGTTGTATTATTCTTCTAGAACACAATTCAAGGTCAAATTTGTTTTATTCTTCCAGGACACAATTCAAGCCCACATGATGTTGGATGAATTGCGAGAAAAAGTTGTAAGCTATTTTGTTTCATTTTATTCATATTTCATTATAATGTTTATATTGATACAATAAATTTATGAATGTGAAGTCCTTAGTCCAGTCGTAAGAGACAGAACTCATGATTTGATTCAGATATGAATCCAATTCTTGTTATGAGAAATTTTCTAGGCAATAAATTAACTCCATAGTTGCTGATTGCCATGAAGAGGGGGGGGGGGGCATTGTATCAGTTCTCATTGGCTTATTAGCTCACAAGAGCTCTAGTGCATCTGTCTGTCCTTCTGTCCATCCATCCATATGTTGGTGTGTCTGTTCAAAACATAATCTGTCTGTGCAAAAACTTTACCAAGATAAGATATCATTGTCAATAACTTCAAGCCCATTCAAGATGCAATTTTGATATTTTGCATGATGATAGATCTCAATGATACATATCAGCTGGTACCAAGGTCAAGGATCAACTGACAAGGTCATCTTCCAAGGTCAAACTCATAAAAAATGCTTTTTTTTTGGGGGGGGGACATTCTTGTTTCATAAACACGTCTTGTTAGTCTAATTCTTCTAAGGTGTCTTTGTCACTTGATTGTTTATATAGTTGTATAATGTCAAGCCACATCTTGGCACTGTTTCTTTAAAGGTAAATAAATATACACTCGTAAACCTGCAAATGCAGTGCATCTCATAGCATATAAATTAATGATACAAGGATGTGTTGGAAAAATTAAGCAGCAGATCAAGAAACTTGTGTCTTGCACCAATCTACCTGGAAAACACAAAGATTCAATAGGTCTCCACTCGTAGAAAATTTTAGTGAAATCTGACACTCATTCAGCCATGGTGTTGTGTTTCATTGAAACAGGCACAGGATTTTAGTCTGACTTCAACAAAACAGGGTCCAAATAAGAATTTGATAATTGGGATCCTAGGGGTTCTTTCTTAAAGTTTGGGAGCCCTTGCATAAGATATAGACTACTTCTTTGAAGCACTTAACTTGTTCTTAATGATTTTAGAGCTGAAGCTGATCCCAAAAGGGTCTTTGGGAACCACATCACATAGTTCGAAGGTCCTGGTTACTAATTTGAGAGACTCGGACTACAGTTAACAACAATTTGAAATTGACAAGTTGAATTATTTTGGAATTATATTGAATGAGTGTAAGGAGTGAGTTTTGAATGAAATTTAAGAAAGATAATTCAATATCCCTGAATTTGTCAAAATTGGACGAAATTAGTGATTATTTTTTTACCTTCCTTTGAAAAAATACACATTTTCCAATAAGTGTGTACTCGCTTACCAATACACTTTAAAATCAATACTATCTTAAAAAGTTGTGGAGTTATTTGATCAATTTTAAAGAAATGATGATAGTTTTGAACAATTTTGAATATTTATTAACAATCAAGAAACATGAAGTTTAAAATTGTGAGGGTTATACCTAAATATTACAAACAATTTACTCTGAAAACTACTTATTTCTTATTTATTTGTATGTATATATGTTTTTCAGGCCAAACTTGAAGATGTACTTTCAAAGAAAATTGATGTTATGCTGTTAAAATGAGTTTCCAAGCAAGAAGAACAATAAGAAGTCCAAGTGGATCGTTACTAACTTATTTACAGCAGTGTTAAATAGATAAAGAATGTGGCCAACAATATTTATGAAAACATTTGAAATGGGTAAACCATTCACACGGGCCCCCTAGCAAAAAGAGGAAGACATTGGGGGAAAGAAGCAAATGCTGGTGACAAGCAAATTTTTCATTTCCAACACTTCTGATTTTTACCCAAAATGACAAAAATATGTTTTCATTAATGTTAAATTGCCATCTGCTATATCTTTCTATTTGAACCAGTCTAAAACTTGTTGCGTTATTTTAAGCTTGGCTGTTTTCTGAGAAATCCTCGGGTATTGTTATAGCCTTGGTGTTGGTGGCAATGTTGTGGTCCTCCCAAGTGTGAGTGGTGGCATCAACTTGGCACACATATTCACTATCAGAAGAGATTCCTTTACTATCAAGGGCATAACCTTTTATGCATTGTCTGCAAATATGCCCCTTTAAGTCTGCCTCTAAATATTAGAAACATCTCTGTCTGTCTGTCCTTTCATCTCTCCATCAGTATGTCCATTGCTTGTTAACACAGCTTCTCCTACAATCACGGATGGATTTTCATGAAAGTTACTAAGAAAGTTCCTTATCATGTGACCATGTGCATATCATTGCCATTTTGTTTTACAATACAATACAACTCTTTATTCAAAACCACGTATGGTATAAACATACAATATGGTTATATAAGACAAGATCAAAAACAGTTATGATTGGATCGAGATAAGATAAATGAAAGGGAAAAAAAAGTAATTTATCTAGAAGTTAAAGTTAATCTAATGGGAAACCAGATAATTGAGTAAATTTTTCTTTTGTTTACTGTAAATGATTATTCGGATGGTGTCGGAATTTCGGAAATTTAGTTCATGATATTTTGGTGTGCGTTCCAAACATCGCAATCACAGCCTAATTAAGCTGTGGTTCCGCTATTTGGTCGCAAATGGGTTACAGATTTTTCACTTGTGATAATATGCTGCATCATGGAAAAAGGGGCCATTGTTGAAAAAAAATCTCTTACTTTTATATATTGGGATTCTGGCATTCTTCTTATATCTAAGTATAGAAGAGAAAACGCGTGTCATGGTATATGGGAAATAGACACGAGTGTCAGTGAATGTCTAATTCCTATATACTGTGACACAAGATTTTCTATCTGACTAAGACCACGCTTTTCTAACATTGTCTGCATTTTTATCCCAACTTCCTTACATTGAAAATAAGATATAACTCGCTGTGGTGTTACTGTAATTATGTGTTATTGCATGTATTCTGAAATTACTTTTAAAACTATTTTCGTTTCTTATCACTGATCTTTTGCGACATCTCCTCCTGAACCATGGGGCGGATTTCAATGAAAGTTTACCAGTATGTTCCTTGGGTGATCCTTTTCAAAAATTGTTCCAGAAATTTTGATTTGCCTATAAATATGGGAGTGGCAGGGCAAGGCTTGTTTTAGCCCAAAACTTTTGAACGACATCTCCTCCTGAACCACTGGGCCAATTTCAATCAAACTTTGTCAGAATGTTCTTTGGGTGACCCTTCTCAAAAATTGATCCTGAAACTCTGATTGGCTCATAAATATTGGCATGGCAGGGGGAGGCTTATTTTTTGCCCAAAATCTTTGAACGACACCTCCTCCTGTTCCACTGGGCTGATTTAAATGAAACTTAAACAGAATTAAGCTTATTTTAATTCTTGGAATAACATCTCCTAATCAACAATTAGACAAATGTCAATGAAACTTTGTCAAAAAGTTACTTGGGTGGGTTCAACTGGACAGTAAGTCTGTACAATAAAATTCAGGTGAGCGGTTTAGGGCCATTCTGGCCCCCTTGTTTTGCTTTGTCCAGTACCTGCAGCTGACTGTTGGCACCCGAGGGTGGTATTCTTCTTTTTTGGATATTTAACCCTTTGCCGTTTAATCCTTGCTTTTTACGTGCCTGTGATTTAATGATTGAGAAAACATTGTGAAAAAGAAGAAATTGCTGCTGACATGCAATTTCTTCTTTTCCACACTATTTTCAACCCTACTGAATGGTTATTTTTATGCCCCCGTATCGAGAGATCGGGGGCATATTGTTTTACTCATGTCCGTCTGTCTGTCTGTCCGTCCGCCTGTCCGAAAACTTAACCCGAAAACTTAACCTTTGCCTTTTCTACAAAAGTATTTGACATACATAGCTATACACCAAAGTCAAGGTTATGTGACAAGGTCAAGGTCATCTGTCAAGGTCAAACTTTAAAAAAATGCTGTTCCGGGGGCATTCGTGTTTCACAAACACATCTTGTTCAAATTAAATCCACTTTAAATTTTCGTCTGCAAAACCTTTGAATTTGGACAGGTCAAAACAGGAAAGTTTTAAAACTGATAGCACTTTAACTGGGAAAAGGTCTGGTAGAGGAGGCATTAGTCTGCTTTGTCACAACTCTAGTTTGTAAGAAATACATCAGAATTAATTTGATCAGCAATCTATCCAAGGAATGAAATTGTTTATTTTTATCATTATTCTTGCGCTGGTCAGGCTTCTATCGATCAATGTAATATATTTATTTATCGATAAAAAAACCTTGATAAAATAAAACTTTGTTCTTACATATACATCAATTATGAAAAAAAATGAATATTCAATTGAATTGATCAATGGACAATAACAAAAAACTTTATTTGACGTCGGCGACGTCTTCAATCTGCTCAATGTTGACGTACTGTTGTATATCTTGATTAAAAATTTGTTTCGGTGTAGAAACAGTCTTCAGTTGGTAAAAAACAGAGAATCAAGTTTATGCAGCGTAGAGACACATCTAGTTTAATTGTTTATTATATTGGACCCAACACGCGAAAAAGAACCATATGCGAACTCCTTAATATGAATATATTATTGAGAGATGGATCCAGAATAGATCAACTAGAGACCGCGTATGAACAATAAACATGTAGGAAGTTAGAAGGATCTCTCTGGAAGCAGAAAATCTACTAGAAGCGCTTGACAATAGTCTGGCCAGGATCGATACTTTACGCAATTCAAATGTGGTTCTTCCTCGCATGATGGGTCACATATCGATTGCGATTTGATATAAAAACAGAGCGACGCGAAATTAAATGGGAGATAGAATACCTTGTCGGATAGCATGAATCTTTAGTTTGCGAGGACCCCTAACCGATTAACCCAAATTAAACAGATTATCACTTCAGTATAATGTATATTACCCAACGGGATTAGCTTAATTTGGCCAGAAAGTTAAGCCGATTTACTTTTTGGTCATCTGAAAAGTGAATGATGAATAGAATTTCTGTCATTGCATATGTATTTATAACACTGATTTACATAAATGACCTCGACATGAAACTTGCCAGATGAGGTTGTTTGTATTCGCCGTCTAAATTCAAGATCACGAGGAAGAGTCGAATGGCTGAACAAACTAACAATAACATCGGGAACTTAACTTTTACCTCGATAAATCATTTGTAAACCGCTCTTTCAGCGTTCCCGTCAATGTTAAAACACGCAAGAACGCTTCAAATCGTTCAATACGACAAAAAAGATACCGAAAAACGATCGAAAAATCATTCAGATCGGTTAAAAACATTTTACGATGTAACTGGCCGGTGCGGATTTTAAACGCGAAGAAGTTTAAACATAAAAATACGTAGATGTTTTTAAAAGGGGGGGGGGGGCATATTGTCCTTTTGGTCAAAATGATCAAATTGTTAACTCCATTTCATTTGATGACAAACTTGTTAATCGCACTCATTCAATTTCATTTCAAAATCATTCACCTTATCATTTACACGATGTTGTACACCGAGCAAATTGACCAATGCCATGATATATAAATCCTTTGTCATGCTGAATAAAGTCATGACAATTTGCATTAAAGTCCAAGTACTAAGAGCTCTGGATGCTGTAACTGTGAGTATTTTTTTCGAAAGTCCGATAAGTAAAATGATCGGGCGGTAAAGACCAAGATACGACTGACTTGTTTTTCTTAACCCCGAGTCAAGACAGAAATATTCAGGGTTCATTACTATAACCGCGATGATCTCTAAGCTGTTTCTTCCGGTATACATGTATACATATATATATACAACTACATCTAACCGTATATAACCGAACGTCGCTCGCGAAAAAAGACAATGCTGTAGATAAAGAAAAAAATGTCAGAAGGTTATTGCAGATCTGTATATCCTTAACAATATCTCCCACCCCAGTCCTCGCAGATCCGTTTCAAAACGTTATATTTATTACTTGCCCATACAACCTCAAAAATGAAATGAGCCTGTGCGTGAGATTTCCAACAATTTCAAATATGTGCAAAGCAAAGACTCTGACCAGCCTGTGCATCCGCACAGTCTGACCAGAGTCTCCACTCTGCGCTAAAAGATAGATAAGGTCTCTAAGTATCGATAGGCAATCTGGTAACTTTATATTTACAATAAGTGTTTGTTTACGCTATTCAATGTTTGTACCTCAGGAATACTTCAAATTGTTGGAAATGTCACGCACAGGCTCAAATATGAGTTGTTTGTATATTTTTGTAATTTTTCCATCTTCATTTACTAACAATAAAAAACATGAAACTGGACATGTGCAGTTGTCGCCGAATTCAGGTGACGCGTCTTGTATTTTGGTATGATTTAAATTCACCTGAAAGTTTTCAGTGGGGTCACGAAATGCTGGTAGAATTAGGAAACATTGGATATTAACTTGTGAAATATAAGGTAAATATGTATTATTTTGATTTAATATAGCATTAATGGGATAGAAGGGATAGAGGCTGTTTCACAAACTTGTAAAGTCAAACGTTGGAAATTGTACAAGAATAAGGATTAATGATTAAAAAATGTATATATGTAATTTGAATAATTACATTGCATGTGGAAAGAAAGATCAAACTAGAAAATATTTTCCCCTACGAAATATATCGAAAGAGCAATATACGTCTTCATATTGCTCCTTTTTAATCTCAACTTTTATACTATCAAATAAAAGATACAGAAGTGATAAAGAATTTTATGTTTAACGAGTAATCGCCTAAAAACGGGCGTCGTACCTTTAAACATTATGGTGTTCTGTCACTTCTGTGTCGATAAAGGCCCAGAGGTGATAGACGCTTCAGGACTGGATGTCAAGGTCCAGCGATGCAAGGATTTTGGAATTGTTGATGTGTCAATAATTGCACGTATAATATACGGAGTACTGCGTAAATTAGGTGGAAGGCGTGAATTTGGATACTTCGTCTTTAAAAAATTACCAATTTATATTTCGAATATTTGAAGTTTGCCTCTTTTAAAGAATATTTCTTGTTTAACTTTTGTCTCACAGATATGCGAACTCCCATCGTTGTGTTTCTTCTGTTCCTAGTTAATACCAATCTACGCCCGACAAAAGCCTGTAAGTAACTAAGAGACGGAAGGAGGATTTATTTCACCGAGGTATGAAAATAAAAACCGAATCACACTGAAAAAGAATGTGAAGCCGAATCAAACAAAAGTGTGATAAGAATTTTAGTTTCATATCTCAATGAAATAAAAAAAACTCTCATCATATCATGTAATTTAATACTATGAAGCTAAAATGTAAAAAAAAAAACTATCCATAGTGAGACAGTTTCTTTCGGGACTACTTCATGCGCAAACTTACATAAAAGATGCGTACTCAAAATTACTTTCATGAAAAAAAGGCCAATCAGAAAGCACGAATCCTTACGGACACAATAAGTATCAAATTATATACCTTTTTGTGAGGCGACAGATGAAAAGAGCCACCGACTCTAAAGCTCCCCCACACACACACACACACTCACACAAACACAGTAGACGAGGGATATTTATTTAATCCAACATGTCCGTCCATCCATCATTTCGTAGCGGCCGTTTAGTTTCTAGACTCTCACCCAAGAAATAATTGACCTAAAATCATTTAATTTTAAACGATTGTTGCCCATAACTAAAGCAAGCGTCCGATTTTATTTATTTTTACTTTTTTTTTGGGGGGGGGGGATCACGCAACAGCTCTAGTTTGTGTCTGCATTAGTAGATCGACAGCACGAAGATTTTGGTGAAGTCGAAGAAATTAATCATTCATGATTATTTTTCATGCGCATGGAATCGCGCATCATTATGATATTTCGGCTAGTGAGAATAGCACAAATTATTGCGCCTATACGTATATGATAGGTGATAGACTTTCGATCGTTATAAAACTTCAGTCTGTAAATCCCAACATGTACAATATACATTCTCTTGAATTTACTTTTACGACTTAGCTAACATCATCGCGAAATTACCAAAATGAATGATTTTGGAATGATTTGGGCGTGTGGAGTAAGTTTTGAATGAAAATTAAGGAAGTTGATTCAATATTGTTATTTTCATCTAAGTTGGACGAACCTCGTTCAATATAAATGTTAACTCATACGTAACGAAAACGCACCGCCCGACTGTTTACAAATGCTATCACAAACTCTGACTTTAATAGTATCAACGTTCAAGTGAAACTATCTATGATAGACCATGTAATACACGGATTTATAAGAAAAAACAGGAACCGAACTGTTAACTGAACCTACATATATATCTTTAAGAAAGACAACATTGTATGTATCTTCTCTGCAAAGTATTCAATCCACGGTAACATAACAACTTGCTCATTTTACCATGAACTCAATAAACATAAAATTCGCATTAACAAAAGGTGCGTTTTCATTGCGATTGACTATAGATAAAACATTTACTAACAATAAAAAAACACGAAACGCGACATGTGCAGTTGTCGCCGAGTTCAGGTGACGCGTCTTGTATTTAGGAATGATTTTTATTGGGGTCCCGAAATGCTGTTAGAATTAGGAAATATTTATTAACTTGTGAAATATGAGGTAAAATGCATTAATATTCACATTATTAAATGGTGCGTTTTCATTGCGATTGATTATAGGTAAAACATTATCAGATTTTTAAGAGACATGTGGTAAAGAAAAAAAATGTGGCATGTACAGTAAAGCAAGATTTCGGTGGTCATTTGCAAGACCCGTTTGCATAACAAAAGTTTAGTGTTAAGCTCGGGGTTAACCATTATATTTATATTGTTAACCCTGAGGTTAGGTCTAAACTTTTGTTCAGTAATCTGGCCAAATATTTATGAAATATTTTGAATATAACAGCCAATGGATTGTTCATGACCTACGATTTCAAGAGTTCATGGATAACGCTAAACACCAACAGTTTCGGGAGTGCAACAACCACTGTCAATCATGGACTGGGGGAGGTACCTTTACTCGTTGACGTCATGGTGAAGGCTACGGATGGCAATAATAACCAGTATATATTTCCTGCAACAGGTAATTTCATTTTTAGTCCAACTAAGCATTGCACATGCTCTTTTTGGAATATAACACCAACGACATCGAATGCAACTCATATTGGGTAAATTTATGGTTTTAAACACGTTTTCAACAAAGGTTAATCTTGGGTTTAATGAACCAAGCTATAGAGGTATGAAAATTCTTTTGCAGGACAAAAAAAAAAAAAAGAGATTTATCTATACTGAACGCAAAAAATTTAGTCGCACTTTTTATAACATTACAAAGAAGTCAACCAATACAGCTTAACGAAAGTTTTCTTTTGAAATATATTTGGCATCATATTGGCGTTCTTTTTGTCATGACTTTTTAATTTAACTCGGATACACACGTCTAAAGTGAAGTTAATGTGGATTTTACGTTCTTGGTCGATATCTGGGTGTTACAAAATGACTTAATTTCCTTTTTTGTCTTATTGGAATACTCTTATTCCGGATAAACATTTAACACTTAAATGTAAAACATCCTTCGAAAAAGAGCGAACTTTTGACATGACGTAAATCAAATGTATACCGCATGGACATATCGAATACGGTGTACATATTTCGAAGATGATAAAAATTGACTTAAGATTCTGCGACTTGTGTTTTTATAGTCATATGGTTCATTGTAAATAAATATTGACATGGTATGACCCGCTTTCAATTTACAGATCTTGTTAAACGACAATAAGAGGATAGCCGAAGGTCATGACGTTGCGTTAAAAAGTGGAATGCTTTCATCATCCAAATTAGTTGCAATCGATCAAAACATCATTGTTGAACATTAATGTCTTAATTTTTTATTTATGGAAGCCAATTGAAAAGAACCTACAAGTAAACGTGTAAAATAAACGTCCCCGTTCCGTCGACAAAACGTTAATGATCGCTTAATCAGAAAAGTGCAAAAAGTGCAAAAACTCAATTTCTGAGGATAAAAAGAAACAGAAAAACTTTTTTTCCTTCCCGATCAACAATTTTGTGAAAAATTAACTCTGTTAAAGCAATTGTTGCATTTTTGTGAGATGGGTCTAAAGATTATGCTATAGAGACGTCTGAAAGATCCCATACTCTAACCAATTTCTTTTTTATTGCGACAAAATACCCGAAAATGATGTTGATCACAGGAAAAAATTTAATATGATACAAATTGGAAGTAACGTCCTATTTTAAAACTGTGTGACTTTTCAATTTTACCGTTCTTTTCAAAATCATGTCGGTACGGCTAACCAGTTTAGTGTAACAAAACAAAATGATGGGATTCTTGAAGGGAAATGAACAGAAATTTAACTAATGTCGGCTTCTTTGTGAAAGATGAATCACATCGTGAAATATATACCATCGAAGAGGTAACGACTAAACTTTTTGCGCTCAGTATATATCTGCAGCGAAAACATAAGCACAGATCGGCTTCGTGTTTACGAATCTGTTTGAGGTCTCTGTTATTACAAAGGCTTATGGCTGGTCCACTTAGTCCTGCAATCATTCATTGTAGTTGAGATTTAAATGTTATTTAATCCTGTTCGTGATCATTCCAACTATTCAACTTGTGCGCAACACAAAGACTCAGAACAGCCTGCGCTTCCGCACAGTCTGATCCGAGTCTAGACTGCGTGATCAATAGGTAGTTACTAACTCATTTTGTCGCGTGCGATTTATTCAAAGCATTGTATTGTCGTCAGCTAAGCTAAATGTCTATCACACATACATGAAATTGTTGAAAATGTCACGCACTGGCTCATATATTTTTTTAGGAATCCAAATAAGGGATGACGACGATAATATACCCTGGGGTGGCGGAACCTATCGCTATGACAACACTGCTGTTTATGTGTCCGTACCGCACCCAAACAATGGAATTCTTGGAAGCGCTGTCTATGTTCGTAAGTAGTTTTCCTATTTTGGCGCATGACCTGTTGAAATGATTTCTAAAAAGTAAGCAAAACTGGATGTGCAGAGCCTTTCATTGATTTGTGGTAACTGGATGATTTCTTTCCAATTAACGAAATATTCTGTAATGTTTTTTTTTTTTTTTTTTTTGTCGAATTATCGAAGAATAACGGTAAATTGCACCTTTATTAACTCGGTGCCAAACCAGTGATATTCTCAAAAATATACACAGCTTTCTTTCATTTCACCGTTTTTCACGTTATCAAAGCGGAGCAAAGTAAACTAATAACGAGCTAAATGACGCATCTTTAGAAAATCGTTCCATGGTTTTCACATTTTGTCATTTTTTATTTAAAAAATAGAATCATTGTTTGTTTTTCAAGTAAATCGATTGATATTTTATTTTATGAACAACAAAAGCTATATTTTCACTTAAGTCTCTCGGGAAATATTGCCTTTCGTATTCACTAATTGAAATATAAATCGGTCTTATTCTGAAACAATCGATCGTCCTCTATTTAATATATTCACGAATATATGTACACCCAATTTCTTTGTTTCCTAAAAATATCCATAATATGGAAGAAACATGAATTGTGGTCCTTTTCCGATAAAGGCTGTATGGGTTAAAAATCGAATGCTCTGTGGCTGGACGTCAACTTCTTTTGTGACGATACTATATCATATTGCAATTTCATAATGCAATCTTAAAAAAAGTTTTTTCCCCTCATATTGATACCGTACATCATATATCTTGTCATGGTAGAGCGGTGCTTTTTATTACCAACTCTCGAATTTGAGTAACTATAACTCTATATGTGATTATAAATGGCTGAAAATTAGACTATTTTTTTCAAGACGGTAGGAGAACGTTAAAATGCTAAATGGTTACATTTTGATTATATCCACATTTCATTTCGCAAGTTAATTTTCGAAAAACTGAATATGTATAACCACTCATTTTAAAGGTTCGAATGGCATAATCGTGTAACTGCATTTTCATACGCCGCCGGAGGCGGACGTATATGGGCGTCATCTTCTCCGTCTGTCCGCCCGTCCATCCGTTCGTCCGTCCGTCAGTCCGTCCGTCCGTCCACTTTTCTTGTCAACGCAACTCCTCCTAAGTTTCTGGATGGATCTTCTTGAAACTTGGTCAATCTTATCACCTCGATTGGTAGATGTGCATGAAGGAAGGATTTTATGGTTCGTTGATTTTTGCCTGAGTTATGCCACTTAAAAACTTAGTCTCTGGGGCTTATTGCCTCAGTTTTTTCTTGTCAACGCAACTCCTCCTAAGTTTCTGGATGGATCTTCTTGAAACTTGGTCAATGTTATCACCTCAATTGGTAGATGTGCATGAAGGAAGGATTTCATGGTTCGTTGATTTTTGCCTGAGTTATGCCTCTTAAAAACTTAGTCTCTGGAGCTTATTGCCTCAGTTATGCCCCCTTAAAATTTAGTCTCTGGGGCTTATTGAAATTGCAGCCTTGTGAATGCAACTCTTCCTAAGTTTCTGACCGGATCTAAATGAAACTGGTGGATGTTATAACCGAAATTGGTATATGAGCATGAAGTAAGGATTTTATGGTTCATTAATTTTACCCTAAATTATGCCCCCTTAAAACCTTACTTTTTGTCTTTATTTACATGAAATTTGGTCAATGTCATCAACATAATTGTAGATGTACATGGATCAAGGATTTTATGGCTCATTTATTTCCCTGAATTATGCCCCCTTAAAACTTTGTGTCTGGGACTTATTGAAATTGCAGCCTTGTGAAAGCAACTCCTCCTTACTTTTTGTCTTGATTTAAATGAAACTTGGTCATTTTAATTTGTTTCTGTCAAAATAAGAAGTGTATACAATTATTTTCGTGCAACAGCATTAAAGTGGCGGCGTATTTTGTGACTATGGCACTCTTGTTTAATTATTGAAATCTCAAGCTGAGATTTTAGGTTGTCACAAACAGAACAAGCCCTGCGTTCAGGATCACAAAACGATGCAAACAGTTTTCCAATTATACACCGCTTTGTACTCAAGTGCACGTGCAAAGCGGGGTACAATTGGAAAACTACCCTTCGTTCAGGATGAAAACGTTAGCAAAGCGCTTTCGAAATGATATCTCGCTTTGCACGTATGTGCACGTGCAAAGCGGGGTATCAACTCAAAGCGCTCGCGAAACGCTTTTACATCCCTAACACAGGGCTGTTTGCACCGTTTTGTGACCCTGAACGCAGGGCAGGAAGAATGACGGATTTCCGTCACTCCTTCATGCTATTTATAGATTTTTTCGGCATTCTGTGATTTTAGTTTCAACTATCAGCCATCACTGAAATATCAGTTGTAAGTCACAAAAATAGTGGCGATCAGCAGTTTTTTTTTTTATTTTAAGAATCCAATGACTATTGGTACGGTCCTAACAATCAGTCATCCAGCTCAGCACAGATCCAGGTTCGAGCATGGAAGTCTTCATCCTTACCGACACCAGACTACACACAAACCGGCATCTCTCTCACGGCAAGAGGGTCAAGTAAGATCTGGACTCGAGGTTATAAAACTTTTCTCAGGCTCAACTGAGAATTTTCTCAAATTTTAAATTTTAATAAATGTATATAAATAAAAGGTAATTATATAATAAGTTGTTATTTATAACAACTTATTAATATAATCTTTTATTTTCATACATCTACATTGGTATTACAACAAAATTACAGCTTTAATCTCAAGTTGAAATTTGAGAAAATTTTGATTGAAAATGAGAAAAGTTTTATAACCTCGGGCCCTGAGCTCAGCTGAATATTTTCTCAAATAAAGAATTTAGATTAATAGATAAATGTACGAAAAAAGAAGATAATTACTGGTACATACAGTCTATCGATCTTGGTTCTTTCATTGGCCCACACATTCGGCGCGAGTACTGGTGAATTTTCCAGGAAGCAGAATCGAGAGGGATTAATCTAAGTTGTAAGAACTTGTTTCCCAATCGATGTAAAATAAATAGGTTTAAACCAATCTACATTGTTATTTATGGCAACTTATTTATGCTATATTTCGTGTTCACAGATTTATTAAAAACTTACAATATATAAATACGGGCTAAATCACAAATCTAAGTTTGATAAAATTACAGAACGTAAAATAATATAGTCTCGAGTCCCGATTTATTAATGAATAAATTAAGAAGACCTTACATCTGCGACGTCGTCGCCATCAAATTTATACGGATCAAAACTCACAACTTACAACTCACAACAAATCGTATTCAATATTTTCATTGGTTGTAAACTCTCAAAGCTAACTTGGCAAAATGTTCGATAAATATAATGTATTTTGCGTCTTTCTTTATGGCTTATTTTGCCAAATAGTTTTCTTTTTTGGTAGATCCGTGGATAAGCGAAACACCATGCCATTTTAAGCAGCCAGTAAAAATCAAGTTTACTAATCGTGAATTTTTTATATTCTGTTTACAGTTTCGGAAACCTATGTAGAACGTTTTCATGGTCTGGGAGAGACCCCTGTATTGACTGTGGCCAGAATACAAGACCCAAACACTGGCATGTACTACGATACCATAGGTATATCGACTTGTTGACGTATACATTAGATCTAAAATGTTCCTTTGAGTACTGTGTTATATCATAGCTGTATTTTTTTACATAACTTTTTAAGCTTTGGTCAGGTCATATTTGTTTCGTTTCATGGTTATAAATAAGTCTTTGTGAGACATTTCCAATAATTTGAAGTGTTTGCAAAGTAAAGCTTCTTGCGAGCTTTTATATCCACACAGCCTGGTCAGTGTCTTCACTATGAAATTCCATCATAAAAATATAGAGAACAATGTGAGACCCGTCACGTAAATAGGGACAATATCGGAACTCCGTAATATAAACATTTGAAAAAGAGAATTATTATAGTACAGGCCCTCCATAGATGGCATTTTAAAAATCCTTTCACAGAAAGGTATATTTATTATTCTAGACTCAGAAAATAAGTAAAGTTAGAAAGGTTTCGACCCTAGACAGTCTGCGCAATCCGCGCAGTCTGACTAGGGTCGACTCTTTACGCACTTTACGTACTACTTAGAAGGTCCCTTTTCGCGCGGCGGGTCACATATATGTTACTGTCTTAAAAGATCAATTTCATCTGGTCGAGGTTGGGAGAATTTATCTTGACGAGGGGTTGCGTTATTTCTTTTATCATGCAATAATTTTTAATCAGTTTTAAAACTTTAAGGAACCTTTAAATTAAAGAAATTAAGTTGAAAGTGGTTTCGAAGATCATGAATATGCAAAGTTTTTTTTTGAAAAAAAAAAAAAAAAAATAGAAATACTGCCTCACGCACATGCTCAATTGTAATATTTTTTTCCACGTTTTAGGTGCGAACGTTTTTACACAGACAGCACTGTACCAAAGGAATGGATATTCTATTTTCGGCATTAGTGACATCAAACTCCGGTTTTGGGCGGCGTCTGATACATATGGGTGTATGTATTTTCTATAATTTTCTTTTGTAACCTGAGGTAAAGTACTCAGCTTTGCCCATTCTCTTGCGTGCAAAGATATGATTTTTTTCAAACATTCGCATTTTTTGTCATCCTAAATGCAAGGCGAAAAAAAGGGAAGCCCTGCGAAAACGCTCGCCACAAACAGTTGTTATTGTTAGCAGTATATCTTGAACGAACCGCAAGCAAATTCTAAAAATGATCGGTTGCTAGACAACAAAAGCTACTCCATTGAAAACTGAATCCCTCCAACACCACCAGAAATTATTTTTAGATTTATGGATTGAAGTAAAAAATATTTGTTATTCATAGAATCCGCCCTTCAGATTATTGAATTTCAAAACAAAAAGCACGGGATTTCCGTCGACATCCGCCATTTTCACTATGCTGCCCTGCGTTCAGGATGAAAATCTTAGCGAAGCGCTTTCAGAATGATAACTCGCTTTGCACGTATGTGCACGTGCAAAGCGGAGTATCATCTCAAAGCGCTCGCAAAACGCTTTTACATCCTGAACACAGTGCAAGCACATCGTTTAAAACATATATATTCTTTATTTCCTCCATATATGAAGATTATAAGTTAGAACAAATATACATCAAATTTATAACAAAGTTGTGAAATGTGAAAAACATTTGAACGTATAGAGTGTATGAAAGAAGAAAGAAAAAAAACGATAGAAGAATGACTAGGTGATAAGGAAAAAGCATACATGAAGATGCGATATAACTTACAGTTTTGTATTGTGAGATATATTTATCTATCAAAACACGCTATTTGACCCGCGAATCCAGAAAATTTGTTTTCGATCCACGAGTCAAAGCAGCAAGCTCCTCCAATAAAAGGTTTCAGTCATACTATTAGGCTACCATTTCATAACACAATACAGCGCAACAAGACTGTTTGTGTGATGCTATGGTCACCATTTATTTAAATGAAAATAAATTAATTAATGTGTCATTATTTCGCCAAAGCTTAACCGAAACGAAATGAAAAGCATCGACCAATGACTTTTATCGATTATTTATGATGTTTCAAAAGACAGTGTAAATCGTCGACCACAATGATCATAACTACAGCTTATGTGAGCTGAATTAAACCAATTTGGCTGACAATCTAAGATTGAATATTTCATATTGGTTTTCTATAATCCAACCACGCTCTATGTAAAAACAGTACAACAGTGCAGTAGAATGACCTAAAATTGTCGCCTAGAACAAGATAAAACTGTAAGTTTATTCCAAACAAGGCATGTATAAAATCTTTTGAATTCATTGACAGAAGAGATTGCGTAACATCTGTAGGAAATAACGACCTAATTTTTTGTAGGAAATGCACTGAGCAGTCATACACCCTTACACATTCAGTTAAGATATGCTCAGTTAGGCTCACCTGAATGTCATTCGCTCCACAACGTGAGCATTTCTGCTCAAAGTGTGTCAGGAAGACAATCAGCTGTGCGACCGAAAAACATGCTTTTAATAAATTGGGATGACTAGAAGCATAATGCCAAATAGAATTTGTATTAAACTGTCCTTGAATTTGCTTAAAAAATTTAAACTGATCAGTTGAAGTTCTAGAATCCCATTCATTAATGAAATGGTTAGATATTTTTACACAACACAATTTCTTCCACATAATTTTTCCTGGAAATGAAAAAGACGAACAGTAATCAGATAAAATATGGGGAAAATCATACTTTTGCAATAAAACAACAATATCGGGAATAAACCCGACCCTAGACAAACCTGATAAATAGGCACACATACGGAGTAAAAACATTTCTGTAACAGCACAGCTTCTTTCCAATCGACAAAGCTGTCCAAGAAAGGCAAGTTTTCTCTTATGAATTTGTGATTCTATCGGTAGAGACTTTATAAGACCAAGAACAACATCTGTCCTTGATCTTAGATTTAAGCCTTGAATTTGCTTTAAACATAATCGATGTGACCTTTCCAACGACAGACTTTCACGTTCGGAAAGAAGCGGTAAAAGTTCACACCCAAAAAGGGCTTTTGGTATAACTATAGACTCGTATATTTTAAGACCAGTCAGTGGATTCAGTCCATTTTTATGCAAACCATCTTTGATTAACCCATAAAATGTACCCCTTAATTTTCTATCTATCAGTTTTACAGAGTAAGAAGGCTTGTTATATTTGTGGTAGTAAATACCCAAATGTGTATAACAATCAATTTCTTCGATTTGGTCTTGACCGATGCACCATGATTTTGGTCGATTTTTAAAAGAAAGTTTTGATTCATTGAATGTTACAACCGCACATTTTGAGGAATTGTATTGAAATCTCCATTTCCGAGAGTACTGATAACACAAATCAATCATCGACTGAAGAGAATTACACGACAAGGATAAAAGTGCCATATCGTCCGCGAACGACGGTGAACAAAAAGACTTACCCTCTATTTGAAATCCTAATTTAGATTTTACCAATAATTCAATCAGTGAATTAATATATAATAGGTACAAAAAGGGTGATAGAACACCCCCCTGTCTGGTTCCCTGTTTAATGGGGAACCATGCCGAATTAAAACCATTAAAGAATACTGAGCTTTGCATATTTTCGTGAAGGGCTATAATAGCATTCAATAGTGTGGTGTTAACACCAAATTCATTATGCAATTTGTAGAACAACCCTTCATGCCACACCCTATCGAATGCTTGTCGGGCGTCCAGAAAACAAACATACAATTTACTTTCCATCTCTTCGCAAAACGAAATACATTCACTAAGTATGAATGACGTCATAGAACTACCCATTTGAGCTTGAAAACCTCCTTGTAGAGGGTGTAAAGGGATTTGAACACTTTTTTGAAGACGTTTTAATATAACGTGCTCATATAACTTTAAAATTGATGACGATAATGTTATAGCCCTATAGCTACTAGGGTCACATTTGGGTTTACCACCACCCTTATACAAAGTTAAAACAATACCATATTTCATAGACTGTGGAACATATGACTCACTATACATGAGATTGAACAGAACAGTTAAATAGTACAAAAGTGTTTCACCCCCATATTTGAGGTGCTCTGTATATACCTTATCATATCCACACATTTTGCCAGGTTTCATCAAAGCCAAAGAAGCCTCTAATTCATCTGACAGAATGTGATCATAATTATGCTTAACTTTGTCCATTTTCAAATGGTTTACATAATTACTTACAGTATCAAAATGGCTTTGATCATAATTTAGAGAATCGGTATCAGAATAAAGGGTTTCAAAATGACGTCCCCATTCTTTACAAATACGCTCTGAACCACGAAAAAGAGATCCATTAAATTTAATACCATTACTACTATTATTTTGTTGAGAACTGTTCCGTTTCACATTAAACAGACGCCAAAACAATGGACTGTCAATGGAACATGCATTGTCAATTTCTTCATTAGTTTTCTGTAAAAACTGTGTTGAACATACTCTATGATGTTTACGAAACATTCTTTTAGTATCTTTGTATTCCTTATAGGAATGAAATTGAAAACCCCTAGGTCTACCCGACTCAACCCATGCCCTGCGTTTTTGTCTCATTAACGCATGGTACTGTTTAAGTCCGGCAGACCAATAAGGCTTTAAAAAATAACGATACTTCGTATGTGGCAAGCAGTTTTTAGAAGCAAAATTAATATTACTTACAATATCATCATATAAATTATCAATAAATGCATGGATATTTTCATTGGGGGGCTGCAGACTACTCATTTTCAAATTTAAAGACAGATAATTCGAATAGCATGCAGTATCACGACTTGATACCCTTTTCCATGACACGGCATCAGGAGAATGAGCATTCAAGTCATCGGGACGCTGTGCGCTAGATGACAAATTTAAGTGAAAAACGACAGGTCTATGAGAAGATACATTTAGGCAGTGATCGTCTAACATGTGACAATATGTAATATTGCTAATTAAATCTTCTGATATTAGTACGTGATCGATCAAAGATCGACAACGCTTATCATACGATACATAGCTACTATCTGCACCAGTACAAATGGGTTGAGTTGTTACAATAAACAGGTTAAGCAAAGACGCAAATTCGCACAGGGCGATTCCTCTTTGATCAATCTGTTTTACAAAGGATGTGCCGTTAAGATGTGCGTTAAAATCACCCATCAAAACAACTTTTCCTATTTGTGAGTACATACTCACTAAATTATACAAGGTTTCAATAAAATCGCGGTACAATACAATGCTATGATTTGCACTAGGCAAGTAAACCTGTAATATATAAATATATTCATCACGTGACATTTGAAACTGTATACCAATTATACGATCATTTTCAATGCATAGAGGTGTTATTAAATGATTAAGACTTTTTCTCCATAGGAGAGCAACGCCACCTTTACCTACTCTTCTACCCCTATAGATATTTAGATCCGAATCGCAAACACCCATGCTTTTATAACTAGGGTGGATGCTATCCAAAAAGTACAGATCGGACGGATAAAGCCAGTGTTCTGAGATACCACAAATATCAATGGCTTCATAGTCTAACAATTTACTAAGATAGTACGCACTGGACATAAGACCAGTAGCGTTCCAAGAACACATTTTAATTAAAAACATGATAAAAAAAAACAAAAAAAAAAAAAACCCTGTAACTGTTTTAAAAGGTTGAATACAATATGTTCAGTAACCTTGAAGGTTCCTGGAAGCGTTCCACTGAGATGAATACCCGTCGTTATCATCATCATCAACATCGCCATGATTTCTGTCATGACTATGAGGACGATGATAATCACGATCGTCACTGTGATCGTACATACGATTTGATCGCGCATCTTTATTGTATCGCCAATTACTCCTTCTCCTGCGTTGCATAACATTCACATCATCCCGCAAATCATAATAATCGTCAGCATTATCATTACTCTTATCCTGACTATTGGAATGAACTTGCTTCTGATATGCATTTTTGGTTAGCCAAGGTCTGCAGATTACACCTTCGGGCCAAAATCCCGATTCGGTAAGCCAGCTAGAGTTTGGCGCTTCAACATTCAGCCGAATTACAACTGAGCGAGTATTTCTTGTTCGAAAAATGCGAACCATGGTAACTTTGAGACCTCTGTCAGTTACGTATTTAGTAAACCTTGGTATCGTGATCGATGGTTTAAAGCCACCTACATAAAAACGTTTTGTTTTTTTAATTACAAACTCGGTGAAATCGTCCATATTATCCTTTTCACCAGTATTTCCACCACTCTTTTGCTGAAAGTTATGCGTGGATGCATTAGTTCTTGTATGTGTTTGAGCGTTGCCCACTACATGAGGCGGCCTTAAGCTAGACACGTGAACTGGTATTTGTCGCGCATTATTTTGATGGGATCTTATCTGTTCATTGTTAGTCAATACATGCGTATCATATTCACTGGAAGGATGACCTTGATTACCCCAGACTGTTTTGACTGGTGACGCACTGTAATCACGTGCCGAATTAACTTGACCGACCGTAACAGATTGCGGGGGAGTATAATTGTTCTCGACTTGCACGGGTGAACTAGAATTTGACCTCACCCTATCCCCTTCACACACCAAAACGTCACGATAAGAGCGATCCTGATTTATATAGCTTTGATCACCACTATTTGGACAAGCACTGTTTGTCATACAATTGTCTCCCTTTTCATTTGGCTTCTGAAACGATTGATTTTGACGACGTTTAATTTCGTTAATCTTTGATTCAATTTTCCCACAATGGCTATCAATTTTCTTACTCACTGAAGAAATTTTATCGTAAACAACCTTAATTTCATTTTCAGCACAAATTTTGTTTTGGCTCAATTCATCGTTTAAAAGTTTCATTTTGGTTTTTAAGCTCACTACACCGGAACTCTTATCATCATCAATTCTCTGAACATGACATTTTATTGTGTTCAATTCTTCTGAAAATTCAGTTCTCATCTTGTTCATGTCTGATCTGACGGATCTAAATTCATCATTAAGACTCTTTTGAAGTGCCGCCTTCTCCCTTTGAAGACTCAAAATGTCTGACTGACATAAATTCAGTTGACTTTTAAGCAGTTTCATTTCATGCATAACTGTATTAATCTGTGGGTCACAAGTTGGAGTATTTGCATCAGCCCTACCGAATGATTTTGGCAAACTTAAGATAGTCTTCAACTCATCAAATGATTGATTGTCTAAAACAGATGTTAAAGTGTATATATCACATGCCAGTTTATCGATTACACTCTCGCCATTTCTAGTCTTCTTTCTACGTTTAAGTTCAACATCCTTTGGGTAAGGGTAGCCCTGTAGCTTTAAACAAGCCCCAAATACATTATTACGAATTTCCTCCAATTCTTCTTCACGCGAATGCGCATCAGCAATTATTTGGGATAAAAATGAAGTCTTTGTGAGACAACGGAAAATTTGCTGTATTTTATCCACAAGGGCCCAATTGAAGTCTTTCGGGGGAGATTCATATGTACGACCATCATCATGAATGGCATTGAGACAGTTCGGCGAGACAGAAACATTGTCATGGTTACTCGTAAATAGTTGTTTCACACATGTCTGAGAGTCGTCGATCAGCAAACTCTCATCTGCACACTGCTGCCGCTGACCGGGCGTAATTTGTGATGACGAACAAATAATGGGTATTAGACTAGGAACAGGCATCGACATGGGAGTCAGATTTGCATAATTTTCACCTGTCTCGGTGTTCATTTTGCTGTGAAATACTGTTAACCGTTTAAACTACAAATCTGAAAAGTGCTCACCGTGAACAAAGAAAAATCCATTTTTCCCATATTCATCCAACACAAAATTCATATTTGTCCATTTTCTCAACATGTATGTTGAGAAACACATATTATTTTGTCACATGATGATTCACATGTTGAAATTTGATCTTTAAGGATACTTTGCGTTTAGCGACATACTTTCAAATAATTTCCTCAGTCTGTTAATCGCTCACTCAGCGCTCTATTAATTCAATCCAAACACTCACCCAAACCATTCAAAAAAGCTCCAAATGACTAAAATGTTTAGATCAAGAACTACACTCAAAATAAATATAGCCAGAAGAAATCGCGATTTCCCTGACAAAATTGAAATTGTAAGCATCTGATTGGTTCTTGAAGTATAAGGAAGCTATTCATAGAACCTTTATGTATATATTTTAAAGAGAGGTAAAAAAATATCGCCTATTTTTGTTCATTCTGAACAAAATAACCGATATTTGATTACCTCCCTTCAATTTCAATCAAAAACCTAGCCATCGCACTAGTTCAATGTCATTCCAAATCATTCTAATTTCACTCAACTTGTCAATTTCCCAAGGTATTTAACTGTTACATAGTTTTTTTTTTAAAAAAAAACAAACATAAAAGTAGAATACTCTCACAGTTCTTGCCGATAACAAAATGGTTTTCGCCCAATCGGATCAAAACCCTTGAAAAACACAATATTTTTGTATAGTAAATCACGTTCAGAAGTGAAACTCATCTTTAACAAAACCTTTCAAAAACACTTGCTCAACGCTTCATTCTTTCCATTCGCTCACTGAAATCACTCAAAAATGCTCGGAAATCGTTCAAAAACGCTCCGAATTTGTTCAAATTGGTCAACATTTTAATAACCTCGATGAAATATTTTCGTTGATTTATTGGCAGGTGTTAAATTATTTGTCCGTGAAGAATCAAAATCAGCAAAGTGCGAATATATTATAAAAGGGAGTTAAAAACGCCAATTTCTTCTAATCGGACGAAATTATCGATAATATTTTACCTCCCTTGTTAAACATTCAAAACTCGCTCATCACACTCATTCAAATTCATTCCAATCCATCCATTTCATTAAAGGGAGGTAATACACATTGCTAATTTTGTTCACCCTGTACAAAATAAACGATATTGGATTACCTTCCTTTAATTCACTCTAAATTCGCTCCACACACTCATTCAATTTCATTCCAAAATAATTCCAGAATCATTCACCTTGTCAATTTCACGATGTTGTTAACTGTAACAGGTCTGTATGCGGGAGGCGATGGTATTGGATGGGACGTTAGTCTTCTAACTGGTAATCTTGAAATATACGCCTGGAAGGAAGTCAGCCTGAAACCAAACGTATCAACTACCTACGAGATAGGCGCGGTAACGACCGGATTTTCAAAGACTATTTCTGATTTGAGTTCGGATGTAGAGGAAACATACACAAAAGTTTGGGTAAGTAAAATTGGTGACAGCTACATGTATACAGTCGACAGTATCGTGAAATTGAAAAAGTAAATGATTTAAGAATGAATTGTGAACGAAATTGAATGAGTGCGAGGAGTGATTTGTAGGTAAAATTAAAGGTATGTAATCCAATATCGCAGGCGTTGTTAAGGATGCTAAAACTGCACGCAAGTATCTTCGAACATTTCTCCGCTTCAGATACCTCCTTTTTATAAGAATATATTTATACAGTAAAATTTGTAATAAGCGACCACGAATGGGACCACCAAAAAGGGGTCGTTAAATAAAATGGCCGCTAAGTGCACGTTTTGTTGACAAATTCAATTGATTGAATATATATATATATATATAATTGCGAAATTATCAACAATCCTATGCTGTTAAAACTCAATAGAATCGTCTCATTGAGACGATTCTGGTGAGTTTTAACTACAAAGGATTCATTGCAATAATCCTATACTAATGATATCTACTTTTTTCAGATATTTCGACTTAAAGAATGGGGTATAAAAAACGGTCGCTTAATTACAGAGGTCGCCTAATAGACCTCATCTTCACGAGTCAAGGGGTAGCGAATCGATAAGTAAAACGTTCGTAACCCTTGGTTCGACAAGATGAATAGACCTAGTCGCTCGAGCAAGATTGACTGTATTCCTTTCTCCCAAAAGAATTAAATATTATTTCCACACATTGCAATACTCATTTTGAAAAATTGGTGATCCTAGCATTTCAGCCCAAGTATTGATGTCCCCAAAGTCTTCAACAAAAATACACATCTAAGTAATATCCTGAATAAGGGATCTTAAAGTTGAAATTCCATATCAATTGCAAATTGATAATTATATATATATATTTTTTTTTTTTTGAATTCTCACATTTCCACCAATACAATCGACTATTACGGATTTTGAGTCATTGTATCGCAATTTTTCTTGGCTCTCAACGTATAGAAACAACATTTGCAGTATCTGCAGTTCAACATATTGATAGCCTATCGGAAAAAATATTTATTCATTGTTGCAAAGATTTCAAAAATAATTTTCAAAATTAATAGGACCTTTCTTTCCTTTTACTATTGCCCTAGGCGCAAGCATCATCGGGAGCTAATAATGGTTTACGCTTTGTTGGAGGCGGTGCATTGGCTTACAAGACCTCTATGTCAATCAATCCATGTAGTTATGGGGGACTGACGTACGCATACACCAGCACGAACGTACGGATGTGGAAGCCCAAAGAGACGTTCGGACATCTGATATGTATTGGTGATAACATGGGAAATGGGGTCAATAGTCAGGGCTCGAAAGATGGCACAGCAATCATTATGAAATGGAAACTTGGTAACTTTTTGTTTGAACAATATATCCACACTCCTTATGGCCATATGTATATTTTTTGTTGTTGTTGTTCGTTTTTTTAGTCGAAGAAGAATCAGTTTCATTTAAACAGGCAAATGGTTTGCCATACTCTGAATTATCATTTGGAAACGAACCAAACTGGACTCTGAATAGTATATGTGTATTAAATTTGTGTTCATATGTAGGTCATCGCATGGAAAACTAGGATACATATAAATTGTATTTTTCCATGCAAAAATGTTAAAATGTGATAATAATGACTATAGGATGTACATTCAGACTAGGAGTCGATATTCTTTTTTTTTTCTGAAGACATTAACAGGAATTCTGAATAAGTCAAAGCTCCATGAGACATTAATGAAAAAGTAATGGGATAGACGAACTTTCAATCCATCTATCTGGAGGAATAACTACGTAGTCTGAAGAAAGGTACGTTGTACTACGGCATTCTTTACTACGTTGAGATATAGTTTACAACATTAAGAGCACCATCAAAATACATTGTAATTGCCCTGCGAATTGTATTATTGTAGATACAAATGAATGTCTGACGGATGTGTGTAAAAATGGTGCTACATGTACCAACTATGCATGGGGTTATACATGCGACTGTGTGGCTGGTTGGACGGGGACAAACTGTGATACAGGTATATACGTTTTCATATCCATATATCGACAAGATCGGTCTAACCGTTGTCCGTTGTCTGTTTGTCAATTTTGCTGATTAAAGAGTTCCTTGGAATTACTTTTCTGTTCAACCATACATAATTGCTAGGTTATCGAAAAATGTGTGAGGTATGCAGCCATTTCACATTCATATGGAAAAACTTACAAGTATTTTTTTTATTATAGAATTGGTAATAATAGTTATCTTTATTCACATAAGGCTTAAGTGAAATTAAAAATAAAAAAAAAACTGTATTGAACGACCACTTGCGGGTGCATCTAAAAACGATCGACTAAGAGAATGGTCGATTAGGACACATTTTGTTTATTAAAATAAGAAACATACTTTTGATTGAATATGTAAATTATCGGGAATTTCACAAAAACCATATGTTGTAAACACTCAATAGAATCGTGTCACTCTATTGAGTTTAAACAACATAGATTCTTTTACGATATTTTTTCCAAATACAATCTACTGTTAACATATGATATGTGCTATGTGTAAGATATTTTGATTTTAGGAAGGGGATTTTGAAAACGGTCAAATTACAAAAGTGGTCGCTTAATATACCTGGTCGCTAAGATTGACTGTACTTTAATTTGTTTGAATCTGTAGAATCTCTTTAATTCACTTTGCGATAAATAATTCTAAAGTTTCTGTTGTAAAACCATTTACAGATATCGACGAATGTGCAGGGACACCATGTCAGAATGGAGCGACGTGTAATAATCTACTGAATTATTATACATGTACTTGTGCTGCAGGCTGGACGTCTATGAACTGTGATGCTAGTATGTATGGTTTAAACCTGAAAACGTTGGTCTTTGTCTGGAATCGACTTCAAAATATTTTAAAAAGTAGATTTTATGTAAAATGCCAACAACAACAATAATGTCAGCAAAAAATGAAAAGAAAAAAATAAAATAAAACGTATTCTATGAAAAAGATCAATTCGAATGCTGAAGCTTAAACAAGTATATAAGAATAATACAGTTAACAATGTATAATATACAGAATATACAGTGTTGTTTGATTATTATTCATAAAATCCAAAAGAAATTACATCGTTTACCCTAGTTAAGCTGAAAAAAAAATCTTGGACTATTCGATTCGCCGTTTTTGTGTGATCCGTGTAATCAGTCGCAAATTTTCTCTTTTTTAGATATTGATGAGTGTGCTAGTAATCCGTGTCTAAATGGAGCAACATGTAATAATTTGTTAAATATGTATAATTGTACATGTGCAGCTGGCTATGTGGATTATAATTGTCAAACAGGTAAATGAACAATACAGCAAAACTTGTGAAAAGCGACCACTTAAGGAACCATTAAAAGTGGTCGCTTTCAAAATATTGCTAAAACAACTTTTCATGATAAATAACACCAGTTATTTGATAAATGTCGCAACATAATTGATGCATGTATGAATCGTATTGACGCAATATTCTTGTTGAATCCTACGGTGTTCGAACCCAATAAAATCGTCTCATTGAGATTCAAAGATGAATAATTCTACATTTAATAACGTTCACTTTTTCAGAGATTTTGCTTACACTGATGGGAATTTTTATGATGGTCGTGTAAGAAAATAGGCCGCTTATAGAAGTGGTCGCTCAAGCAAGATTAACTGCATGTTAAGTGCTAGTTTTTTTTCTGACTAAATAGACTGTCATTTAAAGATATGTAAGAAACGTATATCTGCAACTTACCCCAAAGCCTAAGTTCGCCTCCATTTTTGTCAATGTCAATTTTAGATATTTGCTTCTAACGCATGTAACGTTATGAGTAAAGCTACGGTTGCGAATGTGTCTATGCTGAGTTTGAGTTTCCTTTCGGTACATTGATTTTATTCGATATGTGATGGCCGGTAATCGAGAATTATTTATGAATATTTAGAACCCTGGACTTGAACAAATGTCTATAAATTTTAACTCTATTGCTAGTAGAGACTCCTCCTTACATGTTTCAAGTGTATATTTTATTGATATTAAATTATTTTCAGATTTCGATGAATGTGCTAGTAACCCATGTGCTAATGGAGCCACATGTACGGATTATGTTAATCAGTACAATTGTACTTGTAGTACCGGATGGACGGGCACGCATTGTGATGCTGGTAAAAATTATTTGATCTCGTGCGTGACATTTCCAACAATTTCACGTGAGCGCTAAACGCAAACAATGAGCTGCCTAGTCAACTTTTTAATACTTTAATGATATTCACTGACACTCTGAAGAGGGAGTTGAGACACAAACTACATATAACCACGGAGCTCATAGTGAAGATTCAGGTCAGACTGTGTGGATGCACAGGCTTGCCAGAGTTGCTTTGCGCACATGTTAATAAGTGGAAATGCATATGAATTATCGAAGCGTAATACTAAAAACAATGTAAAAATCATGAGTGCGAAAGCCATGTATAAGAATTATTAGAGCGATCTTTAAGTGAACATGTATCACGTGTTGGATGGACGCACAATTTGAGTCGGGTGAACAAAAAAGTACCGATCATATCGTGGCACAATATTCAATTGGAAATTGGCTAACTGATATGCACATGTGCTTATTGAGCTACATTAACGGATAAAATTAACCAGTATAGTCGTTCAGAAAGCAAAGAATAAAGGTCGTCACGGAGTTAGTGCTAAATATTTCAACAACTTTAAATATTTTCTGCGCTACATTTTTCTGAATTGAATTGCACTTAGAAACGGCTAATTATTGCGTTTAAGCCGTATAAACTTATTTCTTAATAGCTTCTAAATTAACAGGCACAAACGCAAAACATAGGAAATTATCAATTGAATTGTTCGACTATGGACTAAAACAACATTTCTGGTGACTGATTTATTTGACAGAGATCAAAGAATGTGACAGCGCCCCCTGTCAGAATGGAGCGGCCTGTGTAGACGGTCCGGGTATATTTGTGTGTCGATGTCCCCAGGGTTGGTCTGGAGTCACTTGTAATACAGGTACGTATATGAGACCCGTCAAGCAAAAGGGACCATCTTGTAATGTTGACCCTAGTCAGTCTGCGAGGACTGCGCAGGGTGACTAGGTTCGGATCTTTTCGCAATAGAATTATATTTTCTGAATCTAGCCGACGCAGGCACTCATTCTTTCCGACTATTTGTCTCCAACCAATGGATTGATATTCGTAGACCTATGTGAGATAGCAGCTTGAGGCTAAGAAAGGATGTGGTAGTTGTTCTGATGAGAGAAATATCAGGAAACCATTTTAGGTGCTCCAGCCGCTGCGATATAACTGAAAAAATGTTTAAAGCGGCGTTAAACTCCATTCAATAAATTAATCTTGAAGTGATACCTCAGGTTCCCTCATCTTGAAATATTTTATTTTTCAAATATACTAGGACGAAGAAGAAACGCGGGCTATGCTAAAATGATTGTTTTAAGGGATAAATTTTATTATTGGATTGTTATAGGCCTATTCATATTTGTATGAACTGTCATCTGCATTGGAAATCGATTGAAACTCCAACAGCTGGTTCCATACAGATTACATTTTATACAAAAATGAATATAATAATCCAAAAATATAATTTTCCCTTAAACATTCATTTTAGGATACCCGGCGCAGATATATGACGTGAAGGAGTGTAAGAATACAGATTTCTTTCACGTGTAATTAGACTAGTTTGTGACAATTTTCATTTTCTTCGACTTTTACATTCTCATGTCTAAATATATATAAATTTATTAGAAATGTGTGTGAATTGATTATTACATGTTTGATTCTCTGTAAACAATATTAAGTAAGTCGTCATCAACAGCAATTTATATCGGAACATTAGCCATTCGGATTAAATCATTTAGGAAATTTAATTCATATTCACATTATCCGTAGAATGTTTTTTTGTCTCTAAAGTTCGCCTATCAACATACGATCCTGTTTTCATGATGCAAGCAGACTTGCGAGCGTTTAGATATCGTGCGTTGCTCTGAACGTGGGTACACGCAAAAAGAGGGGTATTATGACATGTTTCCCTAAGTTCCCATCTTGAACATAAGACAGGTTTCAAACAATAGCTATACAAGTTCCTCACTTATTTCAGATGTAGATGAATGTATTCTTTATTCACCTTGCCTGAACTCTGGGACGTGTACGAATCATGCCGGAAGTTATGAATGCGTCTGCGCGGCCGGATATTCCGGGGAAGCATGTCAGGAACCAGGTAAATATAACCTTTGATCTATTACATCATTGTCTCGGGACCACTAAAAAGCGTATAGTCGAAATATTCTATGATTCTATCTAAGTGACTATTTTGACGTTACGGTGGGAAAGGGTCATAAGCTTGCACCATAACATTATACCGACCCTTTCTATGGCATTCAACGCTAGTATTTTAAAATCTTTGAAGAAGCTTTTTCAATGTCCAAGCGTATTATCAGAAAGCATACAACAAGACGAAAATTGACGAGTAAGGCTGAAAGCACATACAAAAGAAGGTTAGAGCTGATTCAACAATCAAGTCGTATGGCTGCGCATATCTCAACGCCTTTATAAGTTTTTCAGTCAAGTCACAATGGTTGAAGCCCCAAATAGCTAGTTCCTGTTATTTTTTGCATCAGTACTACCAATTCATCCTCCCCTGGTCTTCGGCTACAATTATTCATAGGTTTACGATTGCCCATCCATTGGTGGGAGACAAAAAACGGAAAAAGATATTTGCCGCTGACGGGGATAAAACCAATGACCCTATGATATGAAGTCTAATGAACTACCTATTGGCCGATGACGGCGGCAGGTACAGATAGAAGAGTGTTAAGCCAGTCAAAACCCGGTATTTTTCAAATAAACCTTTTGATGTTGGTACATATTTTAGATTAGTACGCATAACACAGACCTGCGTTTAGGATGGCAAAACCGTTCAAACTGTTTGAAAATACTACCCTGCTTTGCACGAACACTTTATGGACACAATTTGCACCGTATTGACATCCTGAGCGCATGGCGGGCTTTTTTTACAACAAGATTTTGTTTAAATATTGAAAATCAAAATTACAAGAGCCTTTCTATCTCTAGCCCTTAATGCGTAACACTACTAGAATGGCTTTACACGTTTCACAAGTTTTTTTACTTGGCTATATAAGCAATTGTCGATTGAGATAGAGTTTCCTCTTCTCATAACGCGTCATATTTAACAATATTTCTTGTTTGAATTATATCTGTCATTCTGCAGACGATCAACTGATCATTTTAACAGAAGCTTATAAATGAAGCTCTTGTTTTTCCTTCCCTTTTTTCCTTAACGCTTAGTTTCACCTTAGACGAACCTGGCCAATTTGTACGATTATTAAATTTATCTATTTCAGTCAATGGTTCAAATCGAAGAGCTGCTTCCATACTAGGACTTCTTTCAACAGTCATCTATATTGCGATTTTGCATAATCCATAGTTTCTTAATAAAACGACAATTGGGATCAGCGACAAGAATGCTTTACACGGCCAGAAGCAGCACGTTTCATGATACTGCACACTACAGTTAACAACATCGTGAAATTGACAAGTTGAATGATTTTGGAAAGATATTGGAACCATCTTTATTGAATGCAATGAGTGAGTTTAGAGTGAAATTAAAGGGAGATAAAACGATATCCATAATTTTGTTCAGGATAAACAGAATTTCATCACCTCCCTTTATTGAAATACAATGAATACAAGTTCTATAAAAAGCTTCCTATTTCTTCAAGATCTTATCAGACCCTAACATTTACAATTATGTCGTTGAAATCGCAATTTTTTTCTAGCTATATTTATTCCGAATACAGTCGTTAATCCAATCTATTCATTCATATTGAGCGTTTTTGCATGGTTTGAGAGAGTGTAGGGAATGAATAAATGGAACGTTGAGTGAGCGATTTAGAATAGATTTGATCGAGGTGAATGTCAATTTCACGATGTTACTAATTGTACCCCATCTATATGAACTGTGTCTTTTGATAATCACCAAACAAAGCTTATTTCTATGCGTTGTCCAGCCCTGCGTTCAGGATCACCGAATGGTGCAAACAGTTTTTCAATTACACCCCGCTTTGCACGCAAGCGCACGTGCAAAGCGGGGTATGATTGGAAAACTGTTTTCACCGTTCGGTGATCCTGAACGCAGGGCTGTTACAGCCTTGTAAATGCGACATGTGCACGTTCTTTCAAATTACCATTCGACGAGGACACAAGACATAGTATTGTTACTTATTAAAAACGTTGATATAATAAAATTGTCCTTATTTCTTTGTTTTTCTCCTGAATGATGAGCGATATCATATGTTCTATTCCCAGACTGACAATATTATAAACTAATTATCGTCTATCGGGTGAGACGTTAAACCGAGGTCCTGTGTGATGGTGCTTTACTTCGAGCACGTAAATGAACAATGTCGGATCTCAGCAGTAGTTTCGCCATGTTTCCTTACACTACACCCCCTATTTTTTGCAATGTATCCTTGCACACCCCCCCCCCCCATTAACAACTAAGTCGACAGCTTTAATTGTATTACATTTATGTATTAACGTGTGGGGTTTTACAGCAATGACCTTTCTTAACGAGGGAAAATCACCCTAAAGGGCTTATCAACCAGTTATTGGTAACTCTTAAAGTAATCGGGTTTTATTTTTTTTTGCAGACCTTGTACATTTGTGTACGTATTGAAAACTTATCAAACAACGCATTATCTTATACCGCCAAAAGTACATATATATCATTTATTCAGAGGTAAAAATTAATATTAATCCAATTTGACAATATAATATTTATGCTTATAAACAGTAAAACATAATTGAATAAACTTCTCAGTAAAAGGGGAAATATATCGCCCAGTGTGTATTGTTTGATACATGTCTAATATACTTCCTTAAAGAGTAATCGAAAATCAACACATATACGCGGTGCATTTTGAACCTTACTTAAACAATCGTAATGCTGGGGCTGGTTTATTCCGGTGTAACAGTGTAACGTGTCCCCCTGGGTAACGTGTCCCCGGGGACAGTTACCCCGGGGTAACCTGTCCCTCCCTGGGGTAACGTGTCCCTGGGGACAGGTTACCCCGGGGTAACGTGTCCCCCCCATGGAAATTATTATTTCTTATCAAAATTTTAATTTTTCTTTCATGCTATTTTGTATAGCTCTAAATCAATTTTCAAAAAAACATATAAAAAGTATATCTGTATTTTTTAGTGGTTTTCAATTCATCAAACAAAATTATAATTTGCTTACAATGATTTTCTAATCAAATCAATTTTCCTTTTTTTTTATTATAATAGTCAATCTTTGTATTTCATGCAAATATTTGAAAGTTTATTGGAAAAAAATATAAAAAAATAAAACTTAAGTGGGGGGACACGTTACCCCGGGGTAACCTGTCCCCGGGGACACGTTTCCCCAGGGTAACCTGTCCCCCTATTCAAAATGCTTTTATTTATTTGGTTTCATCTTCCAGTCATTCATTTTTCTTAAGAAATTATTATATGATATTCAATGAAAAATATTTCATTTATTTTTTTTTAAAATTGATGGTTTTTTAAAGAAAAATCTTAGCGCTTAATTAATTGCACTTATTTAATTTTTTGCAATATTACTTTTGCAATATCTTAATTTTTCCAAGTCCATATTTAGATTAATTAATAGCATTTATTAACATATCATATTAATATGCTGTTTTCATAAGAAAGCAACATGACAAATTCATTCAATGCTTGTTCTTTAAGAAAGGGGGACAGGTTACCCAAGCCAGGGTAACATGTCCCCCGGGGACAGGTTATCCCGGGGTAACCTAATAGCTTTTAAAAACACAATTATCATGTCAGTATTGCAGTTTTGATAAGAAAACAACATGTCGATTGACAAATTGTTTAAAACTCGATTTTCGGAAAGGGGGACAGGTTACCCAAGCCTGGGTAACTTGTCCCCGGGGGACAGGTTACCCCGGGGTAACCTGTCCCCCTATTCAAAATGCTATTTTTCGTTATATCACCTTCCATTCGTTCTTTTTTTTTATTAAGAATGTATGGTATGGTATGATATAATTTGAACATTCCCTCAAAGAAAATGTATGTTCAAATATATTTTGCAATGTGTTCCTTTTCAAGAGGAGATCTAGCCAGTGCAATTTTCTTATTATTTGCATCATTTCAATTTTTTCTAAGTCCATGGTTTGAATGATACAAAGCTCTATGAACATATTATGTTAATATGGCAGTTTTGATAAGAAAACAACATGACAAATAATTCAAAACTTCTTCAATTGAAAGGGGGACAGGTTACCCAAGCCAGGGTAACATGTCCCCCTAGGGGGACAGGTTACCCCAGCTTGGGTAACATGTCCCCCCCCCATACATACACATATACTCACAATAAAATTTGTAATAAGTGAATAACTTATTGGTTAAACAGTTGATATAAATGAGACTATCACACAGTTTTCAAATAAAGAAAAATGTATTTGCTACTTTTGTAGAATAAATCCTTATTAACAACCTTTTTTTGAGTTTTCACTGGGTTAACAGGCCTGAGTAACATGTTTCAGAGACAAATGACCACGTACAGCTTTGGAAACC
The DNA here is from genome assembly GCA_948146395.1 of Fragum whitleyi. NCBI lineage: Eukaryota > Metazoa > Mollusca > Bivalvia > Cardiida > Cardiidae > Fragum > Fragum whitleyi. The sequence goes on along the minus strand of OX411543.1, from coordinate 59,440,921 downwards.
TTACCCCCAAACAATTTGAAATATTAATAAATAATTGAAAACATATGGGTTTATTTTTGCATATATCATTGCTGACAGCAATTTTGGGGGTGGGACAGGTTACACAGGCCTGGGTAACGTGTCCCCGGGGACAGGTTACCCCAGCTTGGGTAACCCGTCCCCCCCCCTCAATACACACACACACACAGTCACAATAAATTTTCTCATAAAATAATAATTTTTGTTGTAAAAACAGTTGTGAAATAATTAACACTATAAAATAACTTTCATAGAATAGAAATTGTTTTTTTTAACTTTTGTGAAAATTCCTAGTTAACATGTTAGCAATGTTTTCCCAGGCTGGGGTAACTTTCTTTAGAGACAAGTGACCACAGATTGGAAAATCTTACAGGTACTCAAAACAATTTAGAATAAATAAGAAAAAGAAAATTTTTTGGTAAATTTGTGCACAGATCATTGTTGACAACCATTTTAGAGGTGGGACAGGTTACCCAGGCCTGGGTAATGTGTCCCCGGGGACAGGTTACCCAAGCTTGGGTAACATGTCCCCCCCCCCCCATACATAATCATACACTCACAATAAATTTTCTAATAAGTGAATAACTTATTTGTTAAACAGTTTTGATATAAATGAGACTATCACACAGTTTTCAAATGAAGAAAAATGTATTTGCTACTTTTGTAGAATAAATCCTCATTAACAACCTTTTTTGTGTTTTCAATATTGGTTAATAGGCCTGGGTAACATGTTTCAGAGACAAGTTACCACAGCTTTCGAAACCTTGCCCCCAAACAATTTGAAATATTATTAAATAATTAAAAACATATGGGTTTATTTTTGCATATATCATTGCTGACAGCATTTTTGGGGGTGGGACAGGTTACCCAGGCCTGGGTAACGTGTCCCCGGGGACAGGTTACCCCAGCTTGGGTAACCTATCCCCCCTCCTACACACAAAGAAAAAAAAACATGCTTTTGAATAATTTTTCTATGGCAAGATCATTCTTAGATATGTCCATAGTCATGATAACATTAAACAATTATTTCTCTAAAAAAAACAAATTTAATTGTAATAATACTTATCATGAAAAATAGAAAAAATCCTTCCGAACTTAAACAGTTTTGCAAATCAGATTAAAATTACATACAGATCAAAGAAAGAGACTTGTAATAAGTAGAATAAATATTTCTTGGTAAAAGAAATGTGACTAAATATTGGTTTACAATATCTGTAGGGGGGGACAGGTTACCCCAGGGGGGACAGGTTACCCTGGCTGATTTCCAGGGTAACGTGTCCCCGGGGACAGGTTACCCTGGGACACCGGCATTGGTAGGGGGTGTGGACAAAGATTAGCCTACACGAATATTCAATATGATTTTAGGCTTTACCATACGATTTTCCTTTAAAACTAGAAAATATAAAAGTTACAATGAAAAAGCAAATACTATGAAGTGGTACTGCATATAACAGCTTTTCTAAGCACTTAAAAGAATTAAACGACATTTGGCCAAGATGACAAAAACAATATGACTTTATTTTATTTAAGCTGTAAGCGCGACTTTTAGACTGCCTATTGATAATGCTTTATATTGCCATTGAAATTTTCTTTGCATTTGTTGCTCTTTGTTTTTTTTTTGTCTGACAATCATGATATGAACCATTATTTTGCCTGAAATAACCTTTACGGAAAACATTTTATTTAAAAGAAAACTTCAATGGGGCTGATTAATGCTAAATTTAAATGATCGCTACGAATCAAACAAGATATTTGGATTACTTTGAACGTTCTGATCGAAAACGGATTTCGGTGGTACACACTGATAATTGTCTTTGTTGTTTCTGTAAATATGGACACCTTGTCGTACATCGTCCTGATTCCTGGGTTCGAGTCTCACCCAGTCACTGGAACCCATGGCCGGATCCACGTCGAAATAATTGTAGGGAATGAGGAAGAAGTCAAGGTCGTTACCAAGAGTGGAGGTTGTAGGAAAATCCTCAGTGTGAGGTATATGGTGTGCTCCCATTGTTACCCAGACTACTTGATCCTGTAATGAAGGGGAAACAAAATAATTGAGCCAGTGCGTGACATTTCCAACAATTTCATGTGTGAGTGATGGAAAGACATTAAGTAGCCTGACCCACACGCAGGGTATATAAATTGATTTTGGGTTGAAAATATCGATTTAAGGTCAGAAGCCATCTATTGAGCGCATAGTTAAGACTCTGATCAGACTGGTCTAATTCTCAACGTTGCGCACATAAGAAATTATTGAAAATATAACACACAGGGTCTATTTTCAATAAGGAGTTTCAATACTGTCCTGCGTTAACGATGCATTCGGAACACCACTCGGCCAATCTCACGATCAACCTCGGATGTACATAGACGGACTATTTTAAAAATAACGGGAAAACCGTGGAAAAACTCGATGACGTCAGTTAAAATAGCGTTAGCCCTCGAAACTGTGAGTGAAAACGTTTAACGTCGCCAACGCTGCTCGTTTAAGTCACTGGCGTGAAACCATCTTTTCCTAATAAAATATCTCTAGATTCTTAAATAACGGCTGAAAAATCTTAATTTCTGAGAATGATTCGTCATTCACAAAAAATTAAGATTTTTCAGCCGTTATTTATTGAAAAGGATATAAATCTACAGTGCTTGTTTTTCCTACACTGTTTCCGCCTAACAAAATGCACGATTTTGTTACATACCCATCCGCCTTACATACATCCGAGGTTTGTTGCAGTTTTGAACTGGTACCCCGATGTCTGTGAGAGACAACGGGTAGTGTATAAATTTTATGGCAATCTGATTGGCTGTGTACTTTTCACGACAAGTAAGTTATTACAAACCGTAAGAATTTTCCCATCATGCATGTCGATATCCGTTGAAATTTGGCGGCATTGTTTAACATGGAAGAACTGAAATTCTGTTGCTTTTATAAATATGTTCTTTACGAGATAAACATTCGAAACAAAAACAAAAAATCAACTAATTATTTGCTGTTTTTCGCCGCATTCGTCGTGATTTTCGATCATCTGCATGTCGCAAATCCGCTACCAAACGCTTTACGATTTTCTAGCTTCCGTTTAACGTTGATCAAATGACGTCACTACCGGGTCACATGACCTTACGAAAATTTGTAAAATAACTGTCTCTAGTATCGATAGATATAGGGGCAGTAACCCAGTCAATTGCAGTTTACGGGAATGGCCGAGTGATGTTCCGAATGGTTAAAGATGGTGACGTAAACGATAGATCAAAAAATTGTATCTGCTTTGCAGGTGAGTTCAAATTCAATGTGGGGCTCAATATTTAAAACGTTTTCATCTTTAACGCATGGTAGGGTTAAGAAGTGGCACAAATTGAATGAGTGTTGAAATTGACAATAAACGCTGCAAGATATTGAAGAAAACATTGCCAAAATGGAGAAATCGCTTTAAACAAGTTCGTCCTTGTCTCAATGTTACCCTCATTTATCTCAGTGCATTAAAAATTCGGTTAAGTGGAAAATGCTTACCCTAACAGGTCAAATAATTTATTTCTTTTATGGAAACAACATTTTTTTCTTGATTTACAAATAACAAATATTGCATTTTTTCCAGAGTAAGATTTCATGTCTAATATCATTTTATACAAAATTAATTATTCTTTAGTTGAAATTTTTCCTTAATTGTATTGGATATGACACACACAGTTTAGTAATATTAGTTAATTTACAGTTAACAACACCATGAAATTTACATTCATCTCGACAAAAACTATTCCAAATAGCTCGCTTAGCTTTCCATTCTTTCATTCCAAACACTCAAACCATTCAAAAACGCGCCAAACCCACTGAAAAGGAGTGAATCAACAACCTCATTTAAAAAGAAATAATGCTAGGAAAAATTGCAATTTCACTGACATGATTCAAATTACAAGCGTGTAAATGGTTCTTGAAGAAATAGGAAGCCATCTAGAGAAGTTCTATACATATCTTATTAAAGGGAGGTAATGAATATCGCTAATCTTGTTCACCCTGAATTTTTTTCGATACTTGTTTACCTACCGTTAAATTCACTCAAAAACTCTCTCCACACACTCATTCAATTTCATTCCGAATTCATTCACCTTGTCAATTTCACAGTGTTGTTAAATGTTGCGTCTTAAGGAGCAGAGCTTGACCACTGCAGTAAGACGGTAGTTTTGCATGAGAGTTCGTGTTAGTTACATCGAAAAATTGACATTCACCTCAATTAAAACCATTCTAAATCGCTCGCTCAGCCCTCCGCTGACTCATTCCAAACACTTACTCAAACCATTCTAAAACGCCCAAAACCATTAAAAAATATAGAATCAACAACGTCATTCCAAATAAATTTTCTTAGAGAAAAATCGCGATTTCACAGATATAATTCAAATTGTTAGCGTTTCTTAGGTTCTTGAAGACATAGTGGGCCATGTATAGAACTTGTATGCATATTTAATTAGAGGGAGGTAATCAATATCGCTAATTTTGTTCATCCTGAACAAAATTTGCGATAAAGGATTACCTCCCATTATATTCACTCAATACTCGCTCCTCACACTCATTCAATTTCATTCCTAAATAATTCCAAAATCATTCACCTTGTCAATTTCACGATGTTAATAACTGTAGCTAATCCAAGCACTCTATGCTACATGTAGCGAAAATTACAACTTGAACTTATGATTTTGATCGAAAATTTGTACCGGATGAAAGGGACTTTGTTTTAATATAAAACATTCAAATAGTATATTCCTATGCACAAGCTTATCCTTTTCTGGACGTGAACTCGCACAAATGCAGAGCGGGATAAAATCTGCAAACGTTACGAAAACGCTTAAAAATCGTCTCGAACGTGATTCAGTTTTCCAATAAGCTGTTCACAATGTATGAACCTGCTACATTACCGTATTAAAGCCTAGTTATATTAAAAGCCTTTTACTCTCCATGTAGTATGTAATATGAAAGAAAATCTAGGACAAATCACACTTTGAAAGGTCGATTATACTTATTTCCCATCGCCTTTTTTTTTTATCGAATTCGTCCAAATTTCTGTAGTCTGACACTTACTGAATGAATTATTCAACACTTACCTCGTCCACAATATTTTCATTATCATCTATATATTTCTGTAGACTAGCTATAGGATTCTCGCTGTCCCAGTTAGCGAACACGGAACTACTTTTTAGCTCGGAATCTTTGTATTTTGTCACTGCGACCTGGTACCGAGACCACGAAACTGATGGTTCCACGCCTTTACCCGGTGGTAGTAGCTGAAATTGAAAAAAAGAGGTAAAAAGGGGGATGGTGTTTTACTAGATCAGAATGCAAAATGCCTGAGCGATATCTAGACCGCCTTTAATGTTTGCTGGGATATGACACGTTGCATAGATCCAGGGTTTTAGTCTAACATGAACGAAAAAGGGTCCAAAGGACTCAATCATTGGAATCTTAAGGGTCTTTCTTATATTTTTGGAGTCTCTGCTTAAAGTATAGACTATTTCTTATAGGCCATAATCTTGCATTTTGTAGTTTTAGAGCTAATCCCTTGTTAAAGATACAGAAATCTTTAGAAGAAAATTGATATTTGGGGCTCAACTTTAGGAAAGAATTGAAGACTGATTAAAGCAGTCTTCAATTCTTTTCTGAAGTTGATCCCCAGAGAGTCTATAGGACTCACATCACATAGTTTTGAGGGTCCTGGTTACTTATTTTGGCTTCTCGGATGTGCAAAACCTGCATCCCTTAAAACCCTGATAGATCGTCTATAGACTGGCTCCCGTCCTACTGATCAGAAGTATTGTGAAATGAGGAAGATGCAACTAGAGAAAGTGAAATCAGCTTATATTCTCTGACTAGCCGATCAGTGTCAGTTTTTGAGAATACGGGAGGTAAAGTTGATAAGATAAAATGAAAAAGTAAAACACGAGTGGTGTACCCTATTTAATTTAACACTAACTGGCAGCCTGGGAGCCAGGCTAAGATCGTCGAATGTCTCAACAAACCTTCATGGCTGACCTAAGCTTTAGATTCTAATGAGCTTCTAAGATTTTAATAATGGATTAGCTAGACTTTAGGAACAAATCGTTTATTACAGTTAGTTAAATAGTCAAATTGACATTTATCTCGACCAAAATCATTCTATATCACTCGCTAAGCACCCCATTTTATACATTTAAAACACCCTTAATTACCCAAACATGCCCAAAAATCGTCAAAAAAAAAAAAAAAAAAAAAAAAAAAAAGCAAACACACACACATCGAAATCTTTCAAAATTTTGTCCTAATCTATCAAATTATTCGAAGGAAATATTGACTGGTGTTATGAGACGAGACGTACATACAGACGAGACGTACATAGAAAAGTAGCCTACGCAGATTGTTTTAAAGGGAGGTATTAAAATAACGTTTAAGAATTGTTTTCAAAGTTCGCTCATCCTGCACATTCAATTTCATTGCCAAATCATTCAAAATCATTCACTTAGCTTATTAATCGCCGGCCTGTAATTTAGTCTACTCTGTAATGTAGGTTTCCTGGGATCGTAATTCGTAAATACAAAACATTCAAAATATAAGATACGGCAACAAATGCCACATACAAGGCGTCAGTTTTCTCAAGCATCAGACGATCGATTATTGTGGGAATTTATATTTAAAGTGCCTTATTGATAAAGATGTATGATTTTCGTCTCCCATCTAGGATGTAATTTGTATATACTTAACCGATTTGGATAATCGAAGAGTTTTGATGTACAATGTCACATTAAATCAACTTTTTCACGGCATACTTGTAGAAGGAAAAGGCTGAAAGAAATTGAAAATCTGTATTTAATTAGAGATTGAGTTAAGTCTGCGTCATACTAGTAGATTGACTACGGAAAAAACAAACAAATAAATAAATGAAAACAAATTAAGTAACCCCTACCTGTTTAGACATTCCCCTATTATACAGTCTATAGGCCTTTGGTACTCCATACTTTGATTTATGTTTGTTACTGTAAAATGTCAAATATTTGGGTGTGCTAAAATTGTAGCTCATTGAGGCTTCTGCCTCCGTATGGATATGGTTTCGATAAAATTTAGTTTGAGCATATTTAGCATTCACTTGAGAAGACCACAGAGTGTTGTCTACTTCTGTTGGTACAATTTCAAGAGTTTCGAAACGATTTTTTCTCTCCTTTATATCGATATCCACTTTGAAATTGAACATATGATGTTGCAAATTTCCTGTCACATGATCTTTCAACCGGAAGCCATAATCGTCTTCCGCCGGATATCGAAAGGACGTGACTATATATCCAGTCTTTAAAACTGAAACTTGGATCGCGCCGTTTTGGTGGAAAATGAAGTCTATAATATAATCAAAATTGTTAATTGCTATTATGCTTCTAATCGTTAAAACACTATTCGACATTCCACCGTAAAATTTGTTATTTCCGAAACTTTCATGATGGCGTCGCAATGGTCTTGCAGTGTTATGTTCGAACACACAAAATGTATGCTCATTTGTCACTGGATTATCGGATGATTCAAACACGTGTGAGGTAGGAATAAAGGAGGAATGCTCCGGACAGTCACTACCGGATATCAGAGTCCGGGCTTGTCCACCGAGTAGGGAAATGCTGTGTATGAAGTCTGCGAACCTTCGAGATGGGTCATTTGCTGAGTGAAACACGGAAATATCTTGCAAGCTTAATTCATAAACGATTCTTTCTTCCTGGAATCTGACATCAAACAGTTGTGGTCCAGAGCATGTAGACATGCGTAAATCCATATCCCAACCAAGGTAGTGTATATGTCGTCCCTTGACGGTATAACGTTTGCCACTGAAATCGAATTCTCTTGGTGGAGGTAACTGGTTTTGTTCGAAGGATTTCATGTTTAGATCTAGATTTGAAATGGAGTAACCACCCTCTACTAGATCTGGATAAGGAATATTTGTTTTAACAATAGACCCGTCATTGTATGCTGTATTGAGTTCAAAAATTGATGCAAATCTCTCCTCTCCATAGTAAACCTGCTCAATTGTGAACTCTTCAACATATTTACTTGTCATGTCCAGTAGAACAGAAAAGTCAGTTGGATATGATGCAGGATGCTCCACGTCAAATGTTAACCAAAACCACATTTTTCGTGACACAGGCTGTCCACTTACGACAGATGGCATGAAGGACTTTAACCTAAACCTTAAACACTTTGATACACAGTCAGTAATTCGTCCGCCGTAACTTTCCTCAATTAGCTTTCCTGCATTTTCATGTACTTCTTTAGTAAGTTTTTCAATTGCTCCATCTATTTCTGGCTTTGTAGCTGGTCTATATCTAAAAGGAAACGTTTTCTGGTCCTTTTTATACGTCGGTTGGGGTAAAGGACCAACCACATATTCTTCAACATAACTTTCTGGTTTATCTCCCCTTAACAACATGACCCTAGCTTCTCGTGATGGCTGTGCTCGACCATGATCGAGATATCCTAAAACTAGATCCTTGTTTGGAATGTGAAGCTCCATTGTATAAATATAACTAAGATTGCATTTTATATCTGGAGCTCGGACAAGATTTAAATCGGTGTCACTGTATAAAAAGTCTTTCACGTTTTTAATTTCTTTTTCTGTGAGATCATAAAATGGCGGGAGAAATTCCGGTGCACTTAAATCAATAACGTCATCACTACGTGTGCAATAATTTGGAGGCACGTTGTCTAGTTGTTCTTGTAAACTTCCAGTATAAACAGCGAATGCTATCGCTAGTGCCAACAAGGCAATGAATAGGATCCCGACCAGTGCTCGCAGGACGGCAACCTGGCGTCTGATCTTTGGTATCTCAGTCATATTGTACACATAAGTTTAACCTGAAAATTACAAAGAAAATGTTCGTGAACCTTGTGTTTTCGAACGATTTCGGACCATTTTTGAATGGTCTGTTTGGAATGAATGAATGGATCGGGTGATTTCGAAAGGTTTAGATCTAGATGATTGTCTATTTCACAATGTTACTAACTGTACTATTTTGTTCCCTATAAAATACAAAACTGTTGCTTGACTAGGATGTCCCATCAAGAGGGGATTTTTCTCTTAGTATCATTAAAAAGATATTCTCAGGTCTATTAACGATATAATGCAGTTACGTTATAATTGTATCCTGGTTGCAATGTAATCAACATTTTAAGAGAGCAAACGTCGTATTAGAAATCTTGAACTCTATCCGAAGTCATAGTTCTTCGCGACTGGCGTTGTAACAATTCAGTTTTCCGCTGACGATTCAAAAGAAATCCTGGACCTGAGATTGAAAAAATGTTTTCGTGATCAACTGAGAATTGTCTCAAAATTAAATTTTTGATAGATATATGATAAAAAAAAGTATCAATATATTGTTAATTATGTCAACCTACTTATATTTTTTTTCTATTAATTCGTTAATAATAGTATTACCATAGAATTACGGCTTTTTGTCTAAATTTTGAAATTTGAGAAATTTCGTGCTTGAGCATTAGAAAAGTTTTATTTTTCTCTAATCCTGATGTCGATTGAAATTCGTGTTTTCATGGTAACAAGTTGATTTTATGAACAATTGTTACAGATAGTTGATAGCAATAAATTGCCAACACGTTTTCTCTTGTTATCAAATTCTCTTATTGAACGGCTTTAAGTTTGTATCTGAAATATCATTAAACTGAATATTCATATATAAAAAAAACACCTTTCAAAAATAAGTACGGATCATTATAGATTAAGTACAAGCATAGATTTCACACCTGATAAGCCTGTGGCATATTTTAAAGATACTAACCTTTACAGGTCCGATTAAATACACTAAATCAAACCGTGTAAATCACATTCATCTCGATCAAAACCATTCAAACCACTCGTTCGGCGCTCCAATCATTAAATACAATCTCTCACTTCAAACACCCCAAAAACGCTCCTAAGTTGTTTAAAACGCTTCGAAATCATTTAAAACGATCGAGATTTTAATCGAATCGATCAAATAATTGCATGATTGTATTGGCTTGTGTTGAATTTTAAGCGTCTGATTTGCCCCATTCGGAACATCACTAGGCCTTTTCCGTAAATTGCAACAGACCTCGGATGTATGTAAGGCGGATGGGTATGTAACAAAATCGTGCATTTTGTTATGCGGAAACAGTGTAAGAAAAACTAGCACTGTAGGTGTATATCTTTTACAGTAAATAACGGCTGAAAAATCTTAATTTTTGAGAATGACGAATCATTCTCAAATATTAAGATTTTTTCAGCCGTTATTTAAGAATCTAAAGATATTTATATTAGGATACGATGGTTTCACGTTAGTGACTAAAATGAGTAGCGTTGGCGACGTCGAATGTTTTCACTCACAGAGTTGAGGGCTAACGCCATTTTAACTGACGTCATCGAGTTTTTCCACGGTTTTCCCGTAATATTTAGAAATAGTCCGGGGATACCCACTTATTTTCTTTTGTTTTTTTTTTTACGTTATTTGTTGTTGTTATTTTGGTAAAAAAATCATACATTATGAAAGTATGTATGTATAAACCATGTTTACTCAGTAAATAGTATATATAAATCTATGATTATACATGTACCCATTAGATATGTAAACCCTTGTTTTATACATGTTTATAATATGACCTACGTCGCAGGAGTGAAATAACTCGTTGAATATTTTTTATATTAAACGGGTGTTATTACACTAGTGGAATAACTATGCAAATGAGCTAAGAACGAATAGCAACGCTGTTTGGTAACCGCAAAAATGACGTTATAATGTGTTTATTGTGACGTTAGTTTTAAACGGCGTCATATGTTTCGCGGAAAATTGAAATGTTGAATTTTAATAACTTTGCCGTTTTTTAGCGAAAAATAGGGTCATATTATAAATAGAATATAAAATTTGTGCTCATCAAATACCGAATTTGTTAAACTCGTCGTCTATAAACAGATAAAAACTCGGCGTAGCCTCGTTTTTGTCTGTTTATGGATGACTCGTTTGGTAAATTCGGTGTTCAATGACCAAATATTCAATATCCTCTATGTATTCTATTCATATAAAATTTCTTTTTTTGATGTACCTTTTATAAATTCAGAAAACAATCTCTACAATTCAATCTCTGACTTAGTCAATTTATAATTAAAGTGATGAAAGGCTTAGAACTTGATGCAAAAGTATCTTAAGAAATAATGTTTATGTATTGATTACTGATTGGTATGAAAATAAAAATTGAAATAGATCAAAGAGTGAAATACATTTCAAGCTATGATAAAACTGAAATCCTGTTGAAAGTTCTTGCTCTATATTGAATACTAGATGCTTGCTAATTGTTCTCTATGGACTGTTTTTCATGTAAATGCCTATGTAGTTTAAGATTATGACCATAATGAATATTCTCCAAGTATATTGACCTTCTTCAGAATACAACATAGCTAAATTTGCATAAAAAAATAAAAAAAACACACAAAATATTTTTGAAATAGATACAAAAACTGACACTTATACTATATCATACGCTCCAATTAAAAAAGAAAATGTAGCTAATTTGAGAAAAAATAAATAGATCTATTAACCTATAAGTAGAAAAAAAGAGAACCTGCTCTGCGTTCGGGAATGGGAACGTTAGCGAAGCGCTTTCGGGATGGTGTCTCGCTTTGCACGTGTGTGCGCGTGCAAAGCGGGGTATCGTCTGGGGGCCCGTGAAGCGTTTTTACATCCGGAACGCAGAGCTGATGAACAATGAAATGAAAATAGATTGAAAAATAACAAATAGGTCAATATGCTCTATGGAATAAGCATAAATCGTTTCTATGTTTCAGTGACTCTGTTACATTTTATACTAATCATATGTTGGAATAATAAAAAAAAAATGTGCATCCGAGGTTGATCGTGAGATTGGCAGAGTGGTGTTCCGAATGAATTTGCCCGCGAAGATACAAAATCAGAAAAGTACGCAGATTTTATTAAAGGGAAAAAAATATCGATTGGAAGAAATTATCGATAATGTTTTACCTCCCTTACCTAAAATCATTCAAACTCGCTCCTAGCGGTTGTTCAATTTCATTCTGAAATAATTCCAAAATCATTCATCTTGTCAATTTTACGATGTTCTTAACTGTATTTCACTGATATAACAAGTAACACAAGACCAAACAAGATGGCGATTCATGAATTGAGGAATGTTAATTGATGCATCTCCATTCACTTACATATTATGTGTAGATCTATTGAAATATTTGATGAAGTGTGATAAAGATCGGGTCAGTGTGTACGATAGACTGGCCATCTCGGACCTCCGGCCAAAACCAAATAGCCCCTGGTCAAGATATGTCAGAGTACACCAAAACATCGATCTGTTATCTATAATGGACATCTTGCTTGTTTGTTAAGTCCGAGGCTCAGGTCATTTTGTCCTTAAAACGAATATTAAGGCTTATAGGAGTTACGCTTTCGTCGGGATTTTTTTTTTAATTTTTGTTGTTATTTAGCGAATATAACAAAATTTTACTACCATTTTTTCTTTTTTTTTTAAAAAAAAAGACAATGAAAATCGTATTTTCCTACCCTTTTAAGTAAATTCTTTTCTGACAAATGGATTTCATGTAAATTGTCTTTACAACATAAAAGAAGAAATCCCTTCCTGAATAAGCCTTAGAGTGCTTCAATTTTGGTATTGCTTTTTAAATGAACATTTATGGTAATCACTTCAAACAGGCCAGTAATAGTTTCTTTTCAAAATTGACCGGTCAACCAACCTCTTTTAGAAATTATCAGCACATCGTCTCAAATAAATGCTAGAAAAGTGTTGATGCAAATAATGTCACCGGTGTGCACACTTTCACTTTTCTTTATGAAAGAAACAAACCGCATATTTTCATCTGTGACAAAAAAAGCCGGAGAGGCGCAGTGTAAGAAATGTGCACAGAAGCGCCTACGTAAATACACAAAACCTCCACAGGCTGAACAGCCATGCGTTTAGGATGACAAAACGCTGCAAACTTATTTGCAAATTATATCCCGCTTCCTTGCAAAGCGGGATATAACTTGCAAACAGTTTGAACCGTTTTGACTTCCTCAACGCAGAGCTGATCTATGAAAAATTGTACGTGTATCCACGGTACAGTTAATTACATCATGAAATTGACATTTTACTCAATCAAACCATTCTAAATCGCTCACTCAGCGCTCCAATCATTCATTCGAGACACTCACTCAAACCATTCAAAAACGCTCCAAACTCACTGAAAAACATATAACAACAACTTCGTTCAAAATAAAAACAGCTGGGGAAAAAAATCGGGATTTCATTTAATTAATTGAAATTGTAAGCGTCTGATAGGTTTTTGAAGAAATAAGAAGCTATCTGTAGAACTTGTATGCATATTTTATTAAAGGGAGATAATCAATATTGCTAATTTTGTTCATCCTGAACAAAATTTGCAATACTGGATTACCTCCCATTAAATTCACTCAAAACTCGCTCCACCAACTCATTCAATTTCATTCCTAAATCATTCCAAAATAATTCATATTATCAATTTCACGATGTTGTAGACGGTACAAGCGCAAACTATCGTTTTCATTGTGGATTCATGAAAGCTTGATCGATTTTAGATACCAGCCTTTCTCAATATTTGCAGGAGCTTCCGCAAATCATGAACAATTAAAAAAAGTGAGCTTACAAATTAAAAAAAAAAGAAAAGAAAAAAAGTTCATGGACAATTAAAGAGAGCTTACAAATTCAAAAAAAAAAGAAAAAAAAGTTAGAGAGGAAGAAGAACAACGAAACGTCACATACCGTCGTGATTACGTTCGTGTTATAATATTATATAAAATCCTCAATCAAATTTAAGCACCATGTTGTATACGTAAGAATAACTATCAACACATAGTATAATGTATATTCCTATAGGTATTTTAACGACCGAACTTGTCAGTCTAGAGAGCACAGTCCGTAAACCCGCTCCAGACACCGTACGCCTGTCATGACTGTGTAAACCGTCTACACGTCATCTATAAACGTTACCATGGTTATCGTAAAATATGTGTTATGATGTTTAAGTACAGATAAAGTCGCGATTATACTTAAACAATTGAAATTATACGAGTCTTAAAGCTGCTCTTTCAAAGTTTTTCATAGAAAAAATACAAAACTTGTTCCTAGATTTGGAAATGTGTGTATTTTTAGACTATAAAAAATGGCCAAAGGCGTTGCCACTAAAACAACGTATTTCAATAATTTTGTAACTTTATTTTCGAAGCGGCAAGATCATTTAGGGGTCCAGTCTATTTATTTCTAGTCTATAAATTACAAAATCGCTATTTCCCGTAAAAAAATCTTTCAATTTTGCATGCATTGATATGGAGTTTCCGGCTTTCAAATACTTTGACCTTAATCTTTGATTGAAAAGGATGAACATGCAGAATGCACATGCTTAAATAGTTGGCTCGAAATTGAAGAATGGTTTCTTTAAAACGTTAGTAGTTGCTTTATTTTTTCGGAATGAATTTTGCTAAATTCAGGAATATCTGTCTTTCTTTCCATGCATTACCAGGTTGAATTTTATTATTTGAAAGGCTTCAACATGATGACGATGATAATTCTGATTGATTTTACGAAAACTTTTAAAAATCACATTTTCCAAATCTGTGAAAGAGTAGCTTTAAAGGTTCTTGGGGAAATAGGAAGCTATTTATAGAACTTGCGTCCATATTTTATCACAGGGAGGAAAGAAATGAAACAAAATTAGAAATGCTGAAATACCTTCCGTTAATTTAACCCAAAACTCACTCGAAATACTCATTCAATTTCATTCCAAAATCATTCACCTTGCCATTTGTAAGCCCGATTAGCTCAGTCGGTAGAGTACCGGGCTTAAATAAAATATTGAAGTTCGATCGCATGGGTTCGGTACCCGGGCTGGAACACTAACAACTAATTGTGTTTCGGGTGTGACGTTAAACCGAGGTCCCGTGGGGCGGTGCTTCTCACCGAGAACGTTAAAGAACCTTGGCCGATTTCAGCAGTATTTTCGTCATGTATCCTTACAATAACCCCTGTAAGAACTAACCGTCTTCTGGGGAGTCGCTCATGTGGGAAAACCCTCGGTAGCAACAATAAATAAATGGAAATAAATAAACAAATCACCTTGTCAATTTCACGATTTTGTTGGCTATTTATAGTAAAGAACATCGCGAAATTGATACTCATAATAATCCAAGTCATTCAGTCATGTCGTTTTTACCATTCACACAAATCGTTCAAAGCGTTCATGAAGCTTCATTCAATCCGATCTAACTATACCGTGATTTCATTGGCTTGTGAGCTTTGTAAAGCGACGTTAGGTCCATGCCGCCTCGATAGCTCAGTAGTTAGAGCACCGGTCTCCTGATCCGAAGGTCAGGGGTTCGAGTCCTGGTGAAGGCGAGGTATTTCCTTTGGCAAGAAACTAAATGGACAATGCTTCAGTCCACCCAGCTGAAAATGGGTAGCAGTGGTTAGAATCCATTGCCTCTTTCTCGTGTGCATGTGTTACAATCTAAATTGGGTAAAAAAATATGTATAAAGGTCATCGGTTTGCATATGTAAATATGGTGGGACAAGCCTTGGTGTTGAGTTTTGAATGATTGATACGCCATAAGGGGGTGCGCCTCACAAACATAAGCGGAAATTACAGTAGAAAACAACAACAAAACATGGCGATTCAAAGATTTATTCATAGAAAAGTAAAATTCATTCGGAAGTAATTCATCAATTCAATTGCACGACCAAATTAGTTCTCAAGCAGCAAGAGAGTCTCGAAGAAAACTTTAGTTATATCGAAAGTTCTCGCGGAACAGTTGTAACTGCATACAAACAGATTGACAATAACAACTGTTTCACGCTGATCCTTCGATATGAGATCGCTTGGCGATCAAAATGTCGCAACTACAGCTTGAATAACGATAATATGCATTTCATTGCTAAATTGACCTTTGTTACTTATTTGTATGCACAAACAGAATCCCGCAATGTAAATAGAGGGTACTGAATGAGTGGTCATTAAATACCGAATTTATGAAACGAGTCATCTATAAACAGATAAAAACTAGGCTGCGCCGAGTTT
This sequence comes from Fragum whitleyi, assembly GCA_948146395.1. Classification (NCBI taxonomy): domain Eukaryota; kingdom Metazoa; phylum Mollusca; class Bivalvia; order Cardiida; family Cardiidae; genus Fragum; species Fragum whitleyi. The sequence goes on along the minus strand of OX411543.1, from coordinate 59,424,815 downwards.
TTATCTGTTAATTGATGACGAGTTTAATAAATTCGGTATTTCATGAGCACAAATTTTATATTCCGGTACTCATTCTTTCCGACTATTTGTCTGTCACCAATGGGTTGATGATCGAGGACCTATGTGAGATAGCAGCTGGAGGCTAGGAAAGGATGTGGTGGTTGTGCTGGTGAGAGAAATACCAGGAATCCATTGTTAGTTGCTCCAACCGCTACAATATAACTGAAAAGATTTATAAAGCGGCTTAAAAGTCCATTAAATCATTTTTTTTGGAAAAAAAAACTCCTAGAGTAACTGTCATCACAGTTCCGTTGTTAGTGTTGTTAGACCTTGGTCATTTTTCAGCGGTTTTTGAAGATATCTTCATGAAACTTTGCACGTGTGTTTACCATCCAACGGACTATCAAGAATGTTAAGGGGATAAATCTGAAAGCCTTTTGGTAAGAGCTATGACTCTTTTTTGATTTAGAATATTTGCATTATCAAGCACCTGCAGCCGATCGTTGACGCCCGTAGGCGGTGCTGTTATTCTCATTTCACTTTATTTTCTTCACTCTTTCATTGTAGTTTCATTCACGTTTTGCCCAACTCTCCCAAAAACGAATACTGAATCGAGCGTCAATCGTTCATTTCAGTACTTTGATAAATATTTGACTCAAGTCGCCGAGTCGTGTAAAAGGTGTCATAATGAAAGCCTTCCCGTGTATTAAATACACAGACTATTAATTTATACGTCCAACACCACACACCTCCAGGCAATTATCATTGTCCAATTAATGATGTCATTTATTTAGAGGAATGTTAAAAAACGACAGAAAAAACTACTGTTTAACCTACCGAGGTATGAAAAAAGGCAAAGAATAAAACAAATGAACAGAAATGCGATTCATGAATATATATATATTACCCCATTCTCTTACATTCTCTTACAAATGGTGTCTAATACAGACGAAGAGTTACACTTGGTTTCGTTATCTCCACCGTTATGAGTAGCCATATCTTTAAGAATGAGATTGCAGTGTTATTCAGTTTGATAGTCGGTAATCGTGGTATATCATTTTCCCCGTAGTAGTCTAGGACGATGAACTCTTCTGCATCACATCATAGTGAGTGGATCGCTACATAACATGCTACTTTACATGTAGGAATTTAGTTCACTTATTCAGGTGAGAGATTAAACTTTACAGTGACAATATTAAACACATCGGGGTTTTTTTTTTTTTTGTGTGTGTGTGAGTTTGCGTGGTTCAGTGGTATGATTACTATTTTCTTATGCCCAGGATCGATCAATCGAGGACATATTGTTTTTGCCTTGAATGTTTGTGATTGTTTGCCCGCCTGTGCACCTAAAACTTCAACATTGGTCATAACAAGCAATTTCTTCTTTTTCTGCTATAATATCCCGAGAATTATAGGATGATTTTAAAAGAAGATACAACCAAATGTTATATGTAACAACTTTTGTAGACAAAAATCTGATTTTTTAGACAAATAAAGTTTAAGGGTAGAAACTTACGACATTTATCTGATCATTTGTTTGAGGAAATATTCTATGACCGAGGAGCCCATTGGGCTCCTAACTTGCAAAGTAAAGGTGTCCTGTCCACACAAATAGGAGTCTCGGACTCACGGACTCCCCTTAGTTACCCTTATAATATCATGGATGCAATTCCACATCTTTTGAAAACATCTTAAAACCAAAAGGTGGATAGTATTTTTCCCTTTGCGCTGCTTTTTTATGGTATTTGATTACAGTTAATTACACCAAGGAATTGACAATCATTCCGATCAAAACCATTCAAATTCATTTGCTCAGTACCCCAATCATTCACTCCGAAAACTCACTCCAGCCAGTCAAAAAACGCCCCAAAATCACTGAAAATGATAAGATCAAGAACTACCTTCAAAATAAAAATCGGTAGATAAAATATACTGAGTTCCATCAGAATGTGAGCACTTTCACTTTTTTACATTTTTCTTGATTTTTACAAATTTGAAGGAAAACAATGTAGTAAATTTGATACCATATTTTAGTCAAGACCTTTTGAAATTAAAAGTCAAACCAGATTTGGATAAAGTATTGCATGCTGCATACGTGCAGGCAGAACTTCAAATTGTTAAAATTTGACCTCCTTACAACTTTTTCTTTGGTAAGAGCTATATGTTGATATTGGATATTAGAGTTTGAGAAGCCATTCCAAGCCATTTCCAAACAAAAATTTTAATTCTTATGCAGACCCGACATGTACGTCAACGCGAGACATTGCTACATTGTTAAGCCAGGAACTTGTCGTTGGTTGGTGCTATGTCGTTCTTTGACATCTCGATTTAGTTTTTAAAGGCCTTACAAAATGGTGACCTCGATTTATATTTGAACATTAATGCTAAATCAATTTTAATGACGTTCTTAATCTGACAAGGTTCGATTTTGTTCAACGACGTTTATTTGTTGTCAAACCACGCTGCAGCATCATGCAAAATTGTGTTGAAGATGTGATTTTATGCTTGAGAAAGCCGCTAAGATTCAACTGAATGCATTTTCAGACCAATCATTCGTCTAACGCGTGATGCACATGCAAAACATGCAAAATCAAATGGCTCAATTTAGCACAAAGTTTTTTCTCATCGCGCGATTTTTGTCTCCAAATAACGTTTGCATATACTCATGGGGATAGTAATACGACCTTTCATGACGATAGATTGTGTAATTTCAGAGATATTCAAAATTCAAAAGTGCACACTTTCATTTGGAACTAAGTATACAAGATTTCACTGACAAAATTGAATTTTGTAAGCGTATGGTGAGTTTGTGAAGACACAGAAAGCTTTTCATACAACCTGTATGCATATTGTATTAAAGAAAGCTAACAAATATAGCTAATTTTGTTCATCTTGAACAACATTCGCGATATTTGAATAACTCCCTTAAATATCATTCAAAACGCGCTCCACACAATCATTCCAAAATCATTCCAAAACCATTCATCTTATAAATTTCTCAAAGTTCCTAGCTGTTACTTTAAGTGTATGCACTTCGACTAAGACTCTTTGACACATTGAAACTTTGAAGCGTAAAATACACACACTAGTATTTCCGTCTTTCATACATACATAAACGGAGACTGGATGTATCTTAAAATATCAGAAATCTTGAATGATATGTGGAGTATCGTTCCTACATTCGATTGAACTATAATATCGAACATGATTTGGCAAAAACCATGCGCATGTACCCTGTCTTTAGAACCATTTTGTTCCTTTCTTTCAGAGTGTACATTTTCTTCTTTGTTGGACAAAAGATTTTAATGCTCAACCCAAATTTTCTTCTTCGGTTACATTTGCTTAAGTTTTGCGAAACCTCCAAGATGGTGGGTCAACGCATTCTGAAACAGATTTTCACCTTCCCGTTATTCTTTTCTTCTCCATAAGAGATTGCACATTTAGTAGTCACCTGTTAACAGTGTCATGCTACATCTGGTGTTACAAGGATATTTTTCACGAACTGCTTATTTGATATGGACTACTGCAACAGTAGACCGTACATGTATCTGTCCTGTATGTTATGTGAATTAAATCATCTAGTTGACGAGGCACACTATACACGAGACGGGATACGGCCTGTAAGAAAGAAACACTAGCGGCGTTTGCATTACGCTCGTACTAGTATTATACAAGGACCTTAAAAATTGCTGTTTCGAAGGTATGCAGTCAAGATTTATTTCAGTCCAAATTTTCCTGATTGAAAACCTGAGCCAGAAAAATTCCATCTCGGGTTTACTTGTATCAAAAACGTTATATACGTCAGCCATTCTCGATTGTAACGCAGACGCATTATTTTCTTGCACAAAATGTTTCAGGCCATAAAAACCGATATTATTTGGAAGGGGTGTTACATGTAGCCACAATTTGATATGCGTAATATTGATAAGCGTTATGATTAAAATGCAAATTAACTTTACACAAAGTTTATATTCTTCTCATTTGAAAGTCAAGCCTTATGAATAATTGATAACCGACTTGCACATACTTCGGTCAACATGTCAGGGAATAATTTTCAATCTTTTCGAGCAACACATTGATAACAGCAATATATCGCATATGTTTATTTGTTTGATAAATGAATTTTTTGTCGTGTCTTGCTAAATGTTAAGGATTCATATTTGGAAACTAAAGCAAAAGGAAGCATATTCTATGGATCCTAGATCTAGAACGCCTACAATCTATGTTGAAAATATTCATGTACATAAATTATGTTTATGTTTATATGCTTTTGTATTAAAAAAAAAAGTTGAATTCAAAACTGTTGCTCTGACTATTCAAATGGATTGTTCGAAGTTAACCAGTCATAAATAAATAATCTTGATGCCTGTGCACCTTTTGTTGTGATGTTAAGGGATAATGATACTTAGGAGGCTTTACAGCCCTCTTGCCTACCTATAGTGCACAATCTCGACTACTTGACTTAAATATTAAGAGATATTTTTAGAATATCATTTAAGTTAACCAAGACAAAGTCTCCCCTACACTTATTTAAAATTGAACGAACATAGTTTTTAAAACTTAAATGGCAATATGATCCGCAAGTACTGTAAACTGCAATTCAGGTAAATATCAGTTATTGAGGACGTCCGCTCGCCCGGTTTTGGATTTTCCGCGCTTAAAAAAAAAAAAAATGTTTGCGTTTGTGTGATCGTTATAACGCTTTGAATCCAAATTCAAACAATTTTGTAATAGAACTGCATAAAAGGTTGACAAAACACACGTTTTTTCGCCAATTTTTGGGGGGCAACCACCTCCCATTTTAGAGTATTCAGAAAAACGACAGGCATGTATTTAACAGTACCCATTTCCTGTCTTTCGGAGAGAAAGCAACAACAGCAAAAAGAAAACTTATGAAAATTGTAAGAGAAACCCCTATCATATATCCCCGAACCAAAATACCAAAATATTTGTTATTTCCAATATTAGAAAATGTGTGTGAAACTTGACCAAGTGTTTGTGAATTACGCCCGTTTATCTTAACAAATAAGTCAAAATATGTTAAAAAGTAAGACTGTGACGCCATTTTTCCATATCAAAATATTCTTCATTATGTCACAAATTTATATTGAGAGTATAAGGAAAAGTTTATCAGTAGAACTATATTTATTTTACTGTCAACCATGTATTAGTAGCCCTCAATACCATATGAAAAATATTTCTATCAAGGACTGAATAAAGATGAGATATTTTTCTTTAGCTTCATTAAAATTCCATAACTTTTAATAATTTAATAGAATGGTTTGTCATTTGTAAACAAAGTATAAATCAAAGGTTCAATTCTCATTTGCCTAATTGTTGAAGAGGAGGCATTATTCCAAGAATTCAAAGTGAAAATATGCTGCCCATTGGTTACTGAGGAGTACAGCTAACAACATTGTGAAATTGACAAGATGAATGATTTGGGAATGATTAAGGAACGAAATTGAATGAGTATGTGGAGCGAGTTTTGAGTGAATTTAATGGGAGGTAATCCTATATCGTAAATTTTGTTCAAGATGAACAAAATTTGCGACATTGATTACCTCCCTTTAATAAAAAAAACATTCAAGTTTTATGCATGGCTTCCTATTTCTTCAAGAACCTATGAGACGCTAATAATTTGAATTATGTTAGTAAAATCGCGATTTTTCTCAATCAAAATTTAATTTGAATGACGTTGATTATTCTATATATTTAAATGGGTTTGAGCGTTTTTGAATTGTTTGAGTGAGTGTTTGGAATGAAAGAATGGAGCGCTGAGTGGGCGATTTAGAATGGTTTTGATTGGGGTGAATGTCAAATTCACAATGTATCTAACTGTAGCTGTTAAAAAGATTTTCTGCCTAACGCAAGCCCTGCCCTGTCCTGCCAGGCCCACATTGAAAGTCAATCAAAAATCCATGAACAAGGTTTGAGTAGGGTCAACCAAGGAACAGAAATTCAACAAACAAGTTTTTGAGAAGGGTTACCTAAGAGAACATTTCTGCCAAGTCGAGTTGAAATCTACCTACAGCTAGCAACATCGTATAATTGACAAGGTGAATGATTTTTGAATGATCTAGGAATGAAATTGAATGAGTGTGTGGAGCGGGTTTTGAGTGAATTTAATGGGAGGTAATCCATTATCGAAAATTTTGTTCAGGAAGAACAAAATTTTCGATATTAATTACCTCCCTTTAATAAAAAATGCATAAATGTTCTACAAATAGCTCCCTATTTCTGCAACATCTAATCAGACGCTTACAATTTCAATAAATTCAATGAAATAAAGATTTTTTCCCCAGCTATTTTTTATTTTGAACGAAGTTTTTTTTATATTTTTTTCATTAAGTTTGGAGCGTTTTTGAATGGTTTGAGTGAGTGTTTTGAATGAGTGAATGGAGCGCCGAATGAGCGATTTAGAATGATTCTGATTGAGATGAATGTCAATTTCACGATGTAACTAACTGTATAGGCTACTGAGGAGAAGATGTTTAAAGACTTCGGGCTCAAATAAGCAAAGTCCTGCCACGCCCATATTTGTGTCCTAGTCAAAAATGTGCAAACAAGGAACATTCTGGTAAAGCAAAGTTTGATTGAAATCGGCCCAGTGGTTCCGAAGGAGATGTCGTTCATAGGTTTCGGGCTCAAATTAAGCCCAGACCGGCCATGCCCTTATGTAGGGGCTAATCAAATTTTTGCAAATTTTTTTTAAAGAGCGTCACCCAAGGAACATTCTAGAAAAGTTCCATTGAAATCGGCCAAGTGGTTCCTGAGGAAATGACGTTCAATGATTTCGGGCTCAAAATGAGCCCTAGCCTACCGCGCCCATATTTATGGACCAATCAGAATTTCTTGCACAATTTATAACAAGGTTCATCCGCGAAACATTCTGGTAAAGTTTCATGAAAATCGGCTTAGGGGTTCATGGGGGGGGGTCGTTCAAAGGTTTCGGCCTCAAACTAAGCCCCGCCTTGCCACGCCCATAATTATGGGCAAATCAAAATTTTGCGAACAACTTTTTAAGAGGGTCAGCCAAGGAACATTTTGGTTAAGTTTCATTCAAATCGGCCCAGAGGTTCAGAAGAAGATTTCATTTAAAGACTTTGGGCTCCAAATAAGCCTCGTCTGGCCACGCCAATGTCTATGGGTCAATCAAAATTTTACGAACACTTTTTGAAGTTGGTCACACAGGGAACATTCTGCCAAAATTCCATTGAAATTGGCTTAGCGGGTTAGGAGGAGAAGAAGCTTTAAGAAAGTTGCTGACACTCGACGCACGAGCCATGACGGACGACGGAATCAGGGTTATCCTAAAACTCCCCTTGAGCACGTTGTGCTCAGGTGAACTTTAAAAAGCATAGAAAATTAGCTACATTTAAGTTAATTTGTGCGTGCTTGGAAAGATAATTTTCGCATTTTTGCCGTTAGCCCTTTTCCCGTGACGGATCAGAATGATAAACTGTAACTCAGCCATCGAGTATATACTGGAGTTTGTTTACATTTGGCTAGATAAGGATTAAATCAAGGTAAGATCATCAATTAAAATGTCAGACATTAGATTTAATACCACTTGTTTTGGCCTTCATCCCACAGCTGTAAATTAAAGTATATCATTTGGACTTTAGACTTTGTTGAAGGAGTATATGTAAGGTCTTAACATCTAAACGAATTTGTTCGCCGTATTAACTTAATAACTAAACATAATTTCACTTTTGTGATAACACTCTTTTTTTGGCATCCTTTAACTGTTCCACAATTCCACTACACGCAAGAATTAACACAATGTTTCACTGATTTTAAGCTATCGATTTTAAAAACAGACAATAATTATAACAATCTCATTTTTGCCTATAAGTTATTATATAATTATTATATGATACATTCTGATTACGAAATAATTGCCTGCGATCATGTGATCGAAAATTCTCGTCCCAATTCGATTGAACCATTACAGATTGGTCTGCATTTGTATGATAGATGTTGTTTTCAGGGTAAAAACGCATACTTTATCTACTGTGCTGTAGTGACCATTTTTAACGTATACAGAAATTACCTAACTTTGCTAGAATATCCGTAGGTTGAAAAACTAGTCAAAGAATCATGGGTACTTTCAAGCCCCCCGAATCGATTGCTATCGGCGCCCGTCTGTCTGTACGGCTTTCTGACCGACTGTTTGTCTTCGAAAACCTGAATTAAGGACCTAAGCTTGAGGACCCGTTATAGTTCCGCAACATTTTAGATCACATGACCTTTCACTATGTTAACCGAGGTTTCCTTATGAAAACCATTAAGAAACCTCGGTTAACACTGTTAAAGTTCACGACTTCCGAAACGTTACGAAACTATTACAGGTCCACTACCTTAATTTGCGAACTAAATATTGTTTTAACTAGAAATGTATTATGTTCGTATTTGACAAAACGGTCCATCTAGATAATCCGCATCTTTGAGGGTACATAAGCGTCCCATTTTCCATGAAATTAACAATCATCTCAATCAAAACCATTCTAAATCGCTTACTCAACGTTCCATTCATTCATTCCAAACACTCACTCAAACCATTCAAAATCGCTCCAAACTTACTGATAAAGATAGAATCAACAACGTCATTCAAAATAGATAAAGCTAGAAAAAAATCGCGATTTCACTAACAAAATTCAAATTGTAGCGCCTGATAGGTTCTAGGAGAAATAGGTAGCCATTTATGGAACCTGTATGCATATTTTATTAAAGGGAGGTAATTAATATCGCTTATTTTGTTCATCCTGAACAAAATTTGCAATATTGGATTACCTCTAATTAAATTCACTTCAAACTCGCTCCACATATTCATTCAATTTCATTCCTTAATCATTCCAAAATCATTCACCTTGTCAATTTCACAATGTTCTTAACTGTAATTAGACGACACGCAAGGAACTGGTTTGTCTATATCTTAAGTTGTCTGCAATGCTCATACAGGGAATAGCTACTCAAATTTGAATTTAGTTTAGACAGGGTTTATTTCTGTATCACCTGTGTTATTTGTTTAATCTTATCAATGAGTTTCATATGTCCTGAAATGACTTCTAGATTATGTCACTGCCATGACTACCCATACGATAAAGTTGGTTACAAATTTCATATTTTGGATGGCGCATCTTTAGTTAAATTTAGTTAAATAAATTTAGGAACAGTTAGAAAAAGTTTTGGTTAGAAGCATCGTAAAATTGACAAGTTGAATAATTTTTAAATGACTTTTGAATGAAATTGAATCAGTGTGTAGAGAGAGTTTTGAATAATTAATAAGAGAGTTAATATCATTTCGCTTATGTCGTAAATTGGACGAATTTAACGTTACATCCCTTTCAAGAAACATGTAAATATACGTTCCTCTTCTATAAAAAGATTGGCGTGTCTTTACCGACGCTTCGAAATCATCACCAGCTAAAAGAAATTAATTCGATTTGAATGAAAGTGTTAATTGCCTGGCCTGGTGTCAAAGGCGCTCGACTCGTGACCTGGAGGCCTGTGGTTCGAGTCCGACCTTCGTTGGGGTAAGATCATAGGCAAAACACAAAAAATAGCCAGCACAGGTCCACTCAGCTGTAGAATTGGGAAGCAGTAGACATAAACCACGGTCTTCTCTCAGAAACGTGAAAACATCAGGATTGGGTTTTCGAGAGCGACTCTATAAGCTTAAACTTTCTGATTCGAAATTATGCAAATCAGTATAAAAAAAGTTGTAAATCAGTGACATGGCTTCTGAAACACTCTTTGGAATGATTTCGGAGTGTTTCTGAATGGTTAAAGTAAGTGCTTTGAATGGATGAAAAGAAATCGGGACGCTCATCTATGACTTTGTACACGCTGTTGTTGGTAAATGAAAAAAGATAATTTTCATCCTTTTATCATTATCATAATTATTTCCATTATCATATATAATATTATTATCATTCGATTTTTATTATTATTATTATTATTAGTTTTATAAGTACCATTATTATTTTTCTGTTTCTTGATTAAGATAAAATGACCTGTGTGAGAATGCAACGTAGTGAAAAAAGACAAGACACTATATAATCTATTTGACGAATACCACTGTTCTTTCCTTTTGGTATCAAAATGATGATTCTAAATGCAGATAATGTTGATACAAAAGTCAGAAAGCGCATATTATAACAAGTAATTTATTGTAACACTGATTATTCAACTGAGAATCTGTAATCCGTGAATGGTAAATGATTTATAAATTGTAAATCAAATCGTGTATGTAGAGAAATAACACGCACTGTTGAATGCATTAGAATGTGTACGTATATTATTTAGAATAATTGGATCATTTAGTTTAAACATAACTTAGGGCTTAGGCTACTACTGCAAATTTATAGAGAATGCCATAAATCAGATTTATAATTCAAATGGATTAGAACGAAACCAAAACTTATAGAGCTATTTTCTATAGGGATTTCAAAGGGTAAGATGACACGCTATTAAAGTTAACAATTTAATAGATTTTGAATTGAATAATGTGTGTAAATGTTAATACGAAACGTTAACAAAATGTTGTAATTACATTTATATCTCATACACCTGCCCTGCGTTCAGGATCACCAAACGGTGCAAACAGTTTTCCAATTATATCCCGCTTTGCAAGTGCACCTGCGTGCAAAGCGAGGTATAAGCGGAAAACTGTTTGTACCGTTTGGTGATCCTGAACGCATTTTCTGGAAACGTTTCTTCCGTTATTGCAGCTGAAAAAAGCTTTAGAGACGATATTTTGGTAGCCCACTAACCATAGACGTAAGCAGGATTTTAAAACTTATACGCACGATACGTACGATTTTAAACTTATAAGGAGGCGACCAACATAAAATATATAGGATAAAGGCGATATGTGGACTGTGACAAAAGATGAATGTCCTCGGTCCATTTCACTTTTCTATGATTTGAGCGTTGGTGAATAATCAAATCATCGCTACTAAAGCTTCAAATAACTGTAGTTTCGATGTTTTTATCATTCATCAACGAAGTCTTCCAAAGAGGATTTATTTATATTACGCACATGCGTAATGTGCGTAATGGTAGTAAGGCCCATACCAACGACTTGTGCGTGCATGTGTTTAATGTTTCAAAAAAATAAAAAAGAGACGCATTAATGTTACAAATTCTTAGGTTAAAAGAGGAATGTGTCACATGATTGTTCTTATTTGTTTATCAAATCTTACAGTTAACAACATCGTGAAATTGACAATTTGTATGATTTTGAATGATTGTGAACGAAATTGAATGAATGTGTGGAGTGAGTTTTGAGTATAATTAAAGGGAGGTAATCCAATATCGCAAATTTTGTTCAGGATGAACATGCTTAGCGATATTTATTGCCTCCCTTTAATAAATATACAAGTCAATAGCTTTCTAATTCTTTAATTTCTAAAAATCAATCAGACGCTTACAAATTCAATTTTGTCAGTGAAATCGCGATTTTTTTCTTTTTATATTTCTTTTTAATGTAGTTATTGGTTTTATCTTTTAAAGTCATTTTGAAGCGTTTTTGAATGGGTTGAGTGAGTGTTTAGAATGAATAAATGGAGCGCTGAGTAAGCGATTTGAAATCGTTTGGGATGAGATGAATGTCATTTTCACCTTGTATCTAACTGTACGAGTTATCTGACACTTCACATATACACACGCATCTCGATACCCATCGGTGTTTTAACCTCGTTCGTGAGAATTTGAAGATTAATGAACGGAATGATAATTGCTGCTGAAATTCCAAATTTTTAATTAAAATATCTAAGATAGTAAGTGCACCTTCATTTCAATTTGACAATTTATGGGGGGTGAAAGGGGGGATGGGTGGAGTGGTGTCATCCTCTTGAAATATACATGAATGTATTTTTTTCTTAAACAATATTACGTATTATCTATTTCAATAAAATATACACGTGCTATTATGTTTTCAAAAATAAACTTTATAACCGTTCTTACAGCCTGTGACGCCATGAACGACAGATTCTTTGGTCCCTTTAGCAAGCTGATTTTTTCGTCGATGATATCGTATCTTAAAATACTCACCCAAAATGGACCAATAGACCGCTTCAGGTTAATGATATTTATGTCGGAGATGATATCATGTTATCACAGGAGCAGCTAGCTTGTCGAGCTTTGAAATAACATTGTATGCAAGGAGTGTGTGAGAGGGGATAAACCCAGCTTCTATGAGGTACAATTAGTATCATTGTGAAAGTGACATTAACTTCGACCATAAACATTCAAATCACTCACTTATCACTTCATTTATTCTTTCTCAACACTCACTCAGCCAGTCAAAACGCTCCAAGCCGGTTAAATACACTTTAAAATCGGACATACTGATCAACATTTCTTTCAAAAACAGGAAATACCTTTTTTTCACGGGAGATAATGAAGTATCGCTAGATGTACTATTTCTCCTTCTTCCCCCCCCCCTCTCTCTCTCTCTCCCTCTCTCTCTCTTTCTCTCTCTCTCTCTCTCTCTCATTCTCTCTCTCTCTTTCTCTCTCTCTCTCTCTCTTTCTCTCTCTCTCTCTCTCTCACTTTCTCTCTCTCTCTCTCTCTTTCTCTCTCTCTCGTCTCTTTTTGATAGGCGCAAAAAAGTTTTCTGAGAGTTGAAGAGAGTTTTATTAATTCTTGGAAGTCCAAAATTAAAAAAAACTTGTCTTTTGTATGAAGATGCGATGGCAATCACGAGTGTGATTTGGATTTGATTCCATTTTTTTAATAATGAAAACCATAAAAAAGTCTTATTATACCTTATTACCTTATTTTATGGAACAAAATACATCGCTCTCTCCATGAAGAAACAAATTGTCAATGAGGCTAGTATTTGCGGTAACTTTCAAAATAGGTACGTACTCAGTCTTGTTTTCTTTTATCAGAAAGCATGAATCTTTATGGACATACCTAAAATTATGCAAATGATAACACAATGTCATAATCTATCCAAATCGATTCTCCCATGAAAAATAATTCTTTCGACTATCGTTTCAGATACATGGTCCAAATATGGAGGAGGCCACTATAAAATATCGACGTCAAATCGGGAGGTTCCGTATTGTGGTTGGATTACTCTGTTTACTGTGTATTGTACTTATAATAGCTCTAGTGATTGTCATAGTAAAACCGATGAAAGAGCAAAACTCTGATACATGCTCAGCAAATGATCAATCAATAGACTTATCACATCCAAATGTCCTATCACCATTTTATGATCTCACCTCAGAAGAAATCTTACGTGTAAAAGAATTCCTTTACAGTCAGGACGATTTAAATCTAGTAAAAGCATCAGAAATTCAATGTAATGAAAGCTATATATACAACATTGAACTGAAAATTCCAAATAAGGAAATTACGTTACGATATCTAGATAACGACAAAGAGCCACCTTCACGTGATGCTCACGTGGTCATATTCAGGGGAGATAAGCCACAGCCTTATGTAGAAGAATATACCGTTGGTCCTTTGCCTAACCCAATTTACAAGAAGGATCAGAAAACATTGCCTTTCAGATATCGTCCATTGACATCACCAGAGCTCATAGCAGCAGTTATGCTCTTAAAATCAGAATTGCATTCAAAAGTTAGGAATATCTTTAAGGAAAGCTATGGTGGACAGTTTTTCGACTGTGTTGATAATTGTCTAGACTTTGGAATGATTACACCAATGAGTTCTGCATCCAGTGGAGAACCAATGACCAGAAAGATGTGGTTTTGGTTGACACCAATGGTGGAATTCTGGTCTCTTTATCCACTTGACTTCATGGTTCTTTTAGATCTAACGAGTAAAGATCCAAATTTATACAAAATAGATAGAATATACCACGCGGGAGAAATATTTACATCAATAGACAGGCTAAAAAGAGCTTACACTGACGGTTCTTTGAGGAAAACTAGACTAACCTACCCGGATGTCAAGACCGACCCATTTGCGACGATGTCTAGGCATGGAACCATGTATCCGGAAGTATCACGCCCAGCGCCAACTCAATTTGAACCTGCCGGTAAACGTTATGCCATAAAGGGTCGCCATGTTTCCTACATTGGATGGGAATTTGATCTCAGGATGTCTTCAATATCAGGTCCACAATTATACGATATTCGTTTCCAGAATGATCGTATTGTGTATGAACTAAGTCTTCAGGAAATTGCGGTGTATTATTCCGCTGAGAATCCTTCAAATCGATTTGCTGATTACATTGATAGTGTAGCATTGATAGGAAGCAAGGCAAGGTCTTTAGTTCCTGGAAGCGATTGTCCAAAACACTCTACTTTTATTCCGGCTACGTTTTCGCTAGAGTTTTCTGAAGAACCGATTACGTTTGATCGAGCATTTTGTGTCTTTGAACATGACACAGCTAAGCCTTTACGACGTCACCTTACTAGTTTTGGTAAAAATAGTGTTTATGGTGGTATGTCAGATATTGTCTTTACTGTAAGGACTATTACAACGGTGGTGAACTATGACTACATATTTGATTTTGTGTTCCATCAAAATGGTGCAATTGAAGTGTCAGTATCGTCCACCGGATATATTCTAACAGCTTTCAGGTCCCCGAGGGAGGATCCGTACGGTTTCCGGTTACGCGAACACATGACCGGAAGTTTACATCATCACATGTTTAATTTCAAAGTTGACATGGATATCAATGGTGTAGGGAACCGTTTCGAAACATTAAGTATAACTCCAGAGGAAGTTGATAATTCAAAGTGGTCGAAAGAAACCGGAGCTAGATATTGGCAAACAAAATTTAACCGCAACCACATTAAATCGGAACAAGAAGCGGCCATGAAATATAATTTTAGTAATCCTCAGTATCTCATATTTTACAACAATATGGAGAAAACTAACTATGGAGTGCCGAAGGCATACCGACTTCTGAACCGAGGGATGTCGAAAAACGTACGTAATATCTGAGCTAATGCGTGACATTTCCAACATTTTTACATGTCTTTAGTTGAAACATTGACTGGTCTGGACAGCAGCCAGGTGTAGAAAAAAGATTGAATTCTGTCTAGAGATAGTTCTAGACCTTATCAATCTATCGATTGTAAAATTAAGACTCTGGCCAGACTGTGCGGAAGCACAGGCTGGCCAGAGTCTTTGCTTGACGTTTTAGATTGTTTAAAATGTCTTGTACTGGCTCATCTGTTTACATGGACATAAAAATTGCCAACGGGGGTAAATCATGTTTATTTCAGTTCCTTTTTATCAATTGATCCTAGCATGAAAATAAGCAGGTTCTAACTCCTGTGTGCTCTGGCAACACGCTTTGGCTGACATACCTTAACCTTAATCATGATTTGACTATTCCCAATAAGTAAAGATTCATTATACCCCCCTAAACTATGTTCGGGGCGGGGCGGGGGGGGCGGGGCGGGGGGTGTTACATAGGAGTCAGCTCGTCGGTCGGTCTGTCCGTCTGTTGGTTCAATCCGTTTGTAGCATTTTCTTGTCCGCTCAATATCGCAGCAACTAAAGGGCGAATTGCATTGAAACATTGAAACTTTGCAGATGTGATCAGGGGCCAGTTTCATCAAAAGATTTAAGACGCATTTTTGTCCTACCGATGGCTTATCTCATATTTAGGACAAAATACACGTATCAATTATCTATCAATACCTATGTAAAGTGTTTGTTGTTGTAAGTGTTTCGAAAATCATCAGTAAGACAAATATACGTCCTAAATGTTTTGATGAAACTGGCCCCAGTATTTGGCAGAGATAGGCAATGGATATTTGGATCACGATTAATTAGCTTTGACATAGTTATAGCCCTTTGATGGAAAATGGCTTTTTCATTATTGACAAGCACATGTGTGTGTGTGTGTGTGTGTGTTGGGGGGATTAGTCCGCTTTGCCACAGTCTAGTTGTTATGTTAAATAATATGAGTATTTCTAATACAGAAACTGTTATTGTATAAGTTCAAACGCAGTAATGTATAAACCTAAAAGTGTATGCTTCAGTAATTATTTATATTGATTGTAAGTTTACCAATTTTGAATATCTCAAAATCTTTTTTCAATGTAGCACTTTTTAGAAAGCTTCACAAAAACGTGTATTGCAGGTATTTAAAGAAACAAATGATATATGTTATTCATTATTTCACGAGCTCATGGGCAATTATCGAATTAAAAATTAGATAGAATATATTATTGTTGCATAAATAATTAAGTTTTGTGAAGTACATGACTTTTTGCCCTGGCAGGGCGGAGCCTTAGTAACGGGTATGTGTGCTTAAGGTTACGGTAAATCAACTTTTATTTATATTAGTTATATTCTATAGATAGTGGACATAAATAACTTGAAAGCTTAAATCGTACATTGGTTACCGAAACCTCGTAACTTCAGTTTGTGTTCACTTTCTCCAAGCACGCGGATCCTTTTACTCTTTGTATATAGTTATTTGCACTCGTTTACGATAATTGCAAACTCAATTTTGAAATAATCCAAAATATTAAAAGTAAACTCGTCAAATTACGTCACAGCTAAGTCACGCCCTACCAGTTCATTAATAACGCAGAATACCAGTGAATTTACTTTACACTCTTGTAGTTATACAAAGAAAGTGAAGGCCAGGAACCATCTGTATCTTGGGCTCGATATCAAGTTGCTGTTACGAAGTACAAAGAGGACGAACTCAGAAGTAGTTCGATGTATGCGATATGGGACGGAAAAGGCCCGGTTGTCGATTTTCAGGGGTTTATCGATGACAACGAAAATATCGCTGATGAGGTTAGAAGTTACTTCATCAACGACCAGCTTACAGTTAACAACATCGTAAAATTGACAATGTGAATGATTCTGGAATGACTTTGGAATGAAATTGAATGAGTGTGTGGAGCGAGTTTTGAGTGAATTTAATGGGGGATAATCTAATATCGCTAATTTTGTTCAGGATGAATAAAACTAGCGATATGTATTACCTCCCTTTAATAAAATATGCATAAAAAGTTCTATTAATAGCTTTCTTTTTCTTCAGGAACAAAGAAGACACTTTTAATTTCAATATGTCAGTGAAATCGCGATTTGATTCTATCTTTAATCATTTGGAAGGTTCTTGTTAATCTTATATCTTTTAGTAATTTTGGACGTTTTGGAATGGTTCGAATTAGTTATTGGATTGAACGAATGGAGCGCTGGGTGAACGATTTGGAATGATTTTGATTGAGATGAATGTCAATTTCACGATGTAACTAACTGTAACCCTTATCCTGTCGAACTAAGATTTTACTTCAAACGAACTAATTATATTACGGACATTTCAACCACTCATATTTATCATTATCTTATAACTCTACAAATATCCGCGTAATAACATCCCATATGATATTTTTCATGATATCAAATGGACACTTTTAAAACAATGATGTAATGCGGTTATTTTTAGAAACTTGCATTTCTGTTAGAAACATCGACGGAAACTAGATAAATAGAGGTTATTAGATAAATTTGATACGTGCTTAGTGTATTTTATGAAAAAATATCTAACCCGATTATTGGAATCGATAATTCGGCAGAGCCTCAACAATTATCAGTTCCCCCAACCCAGTTAGATTTTTTTACATACAAAACACTAAGTACTAATTATATATTTATAATATGACCTACGTCGCGGGAGTGAAATAACCCCGTTGAATATTTTTGATATTACACGGGTGTTATTGCACTAGTGGAATTACTATGCAAATGAGATGAGAGAGAATAGCAACGCTGTTTTGTAACTTCGAAAATGACGTCCTAATGTATATTTTGTGACGTCAATTTTAAACGGCGTTATCAGTTTCGCGAAAAATTGAAATATTGAATTTCAAGATTTTGTATGATTTTTCGAGAAAAATCGGGTCATATTATGAATAGAATATAAAATGTGTGCTCATAAAATACAGAATTTATTAAACTCGTCGTCTTAAACAGATAAAAACTCGGCGTAGCCTCGTTTTTATCTGCTTATAGATGACTCGTTTAATAAATTCGGTTTACCATTAACACTCATTTAATATCTTCTATACATATAATTAAGTAGAAAGCAGGCAAATTATGCTAAGATCAGACTGTAGGGAAATTTTACCATTATTTCTCGATAATATACACGAAAACATTAAAAAAACCAAAAAAACCTCTGAAGGTTTTCTACAAATCCCCGTGTTAAGAAATGTTTTTTTTCGCAAGTAAAGGAATAAACACACCCAGAAGGTTCAATTAAGTAACAATTTACTGAGGTATTAGGAATTCGTGAGCTTTATCATTTTTCAATTTTTAAACTAAATCAGATAGTGTTTGTCAATTAACAAGAAAATGGTTGCTTCTTTAAAAAAAAAACAAAAACCTTACTAACATTTATCTAATAAGACATGCATGTAGTTTTCCTTGATTTTGAAACGACTACATATAAAAAAGAAACTTTTGTTAAATATGATGGGGAAAGTCCTTCATATTATTTTCAGTCAATAAGCATTTGGTTACTTTTGGTCAGTTTCATTGTGTAGGCATTTCCTTTCACAAATCATTTTGTAAAAGTGTGAGGAGCAGTACTACAGTAAGTGACATCGTGAATTCATCTCAATCAAACCATTCTAAATCACTTGCTTAAATCGATCAAAAACGCTCAAAATGACTAGAAAAGATACACTCAACAACTACCTTCAAAATAAAAAAAAAGAAGCAGGAACTAAATCGTAATTTCACTGTCATAATTTAATTTTTAGCGTCTGATCGGTTCTTGAACAAAGAGGAAGCTATTTATAGAACGTGTATGCAAATTTTATTCAAGGGAGGTAATTAATATCGCTAATTTTGTTCATCCTGAACAAACTTAGCGACATTGGATTACCTCCCTTTAATTTCACTTAAAATCACTCGACAAATTCATTCGATTCCATTCTAAAATAATTCGAAATTATTCATCTTGTCAATTTTACGATTGTTGTTAACTGTATAACTACAACGAACAATATGTACAATAACAACTATCCAATCGAAATGTCTTGCAAATCGTCATTGTGATTCTTAATCCTGTATTTAAATCTTTTATCAAAATTGAAGAGACGAAGGTAAAAATTAAGGAAGTGTCCCCTAATGAAAATCAAAGTGCTGTCAGCACTGTAAATCGTACATCATTGAGAGGCTGGGATAGTGCAATAGTTCGCCAATTAGAAGGGCTCAAATTTGGACAATAAAAGTTGGTAAAATCTTTAAATTTGTGAGTTTTTTGTCTTAACACTCCATCTTTTCGAGGACATCGCCAGCTCATCCAACCTCGTGGGTCCGATTTTGAAAGTTTGCTGATTCGATAGCCCTCTGCTAGTCTAAATTATTTCTTAGCTGATTTTTACGTTGTTATAATGAGCACGCGCCAAGCTAAAAGCTTGTCTGTTAATATTATTCCTCTCTCTATAGAGTTTAAAAGCCTGTTTAGCAACAAACATTTTTCATTAAACTATTTACAATTTTGATTACCAACATGTTTGTATTTCAAGCATTGGGTTTTCCCAAATACTGTAAATGCATTTTCCCTCAAGAAACACGTGAAATCGCCAACTATGCTATTTATATCTTTGGTTTCTGACAAATCGATTAAATCTAGCAGCACTCTATGATTATTCATGAGTTGTTCTAAAAATAGATCGCTCTTACTGCTATCCTATATCAGTTTATCGTATGTTTTTGTCTGTTTATTTGTTGTTGAATAATTTTTCTTCATACTCAAATTTGAATTTAATGAAAATAGGATTGGAGCGTGATCAGAGTGCTCATTGAAATCAAATATTTCAAAATTACAAAATTATTTCTATTTGTTAACACATGCGAAAAGAAAGTAAACTTCCCACGCTCCCTGTTTGAGTGCAGACAACTATTGACTAATGATAAACAAGTTAATTGACACATTTCGAGCAGACGATGTCCATTTGCATCTATACCACGTGGTCTGAATTTACGCGTGGGTTTTGACCGAGTGATAATCATAACAGAATTTGATTGGCTGTCAGCCCTACAACTGGTAAATGACCGTTCGAGAAAGTTCAGAGCAGTAATATTGTAAGTGCTACAAATTAATTATACAGTTAACCTACTGTACGTTTCAACTCCTTTACTCAACCGAAAATCTTGTTATAAACACTGAAAATACTAACTGGTAATTACTAAAAGCGAAAATTACATCAAATTTTGTATTAGCCTCTTCTCTATTTGTCGAAAAGTAAATAAGGTATAAACAAAGTTTGTAGATTGTGACTGAAAAGGCCGTTTCTTCGGTGTTTGAAAACACATAATTTGGTTTGAACACATTGCTCAGAAGATAATGGTAAAAATGTAGTGGGTCAAACAGACTGGATTTCTGGAAAACGGTAGATATAAATCTACTGCTTCGCAGTACGATTTAAAAATCGAGATCAGTATGACTTGTGTTTTTTCGGATAATGTACTTGTCTTTCTAGATTACTAGCGGTAGATAATGACAAAGCAATTTCATCATTGATTACATCATAGAAAGTCTTAGATTTTGTAAGTTACTATAGATACATTATATAGGCACTTACGATATTTCATTACTCCAACGACGACGAAGTAAAAAATAGAGGATATTGAATGAGTGGTCATTGAATACTGAATTTATTAAACGAGTCATCAATACACAGATAAAAACGAGGCTGCGCCGAGTTTTTATCTGTTTTAGATGACGAGTTTAATAAATTCTGTATTTTATGAGCACAAATTTTAGCGAAAAATCGTCAAAATTCTTGAAATTTAGCTTTTCGATTTTCCGCAAATGTTATAACGCCGTTTAAAATGACGTCACAAAACATAGATTATGACGTCATTTTCGCGGTTACAAAATAGCGTTGCTATTCGCTCAGACCTCATTTGCATAGTTATTCCACTAGTGTAATAACACCCAAAGGGGTCCGAAATAACCCCCCACCACCATATATATATTATTAGTATATATGGTGGTGGGGGGTTATTTCGGACCCCTTTGATAACACCCGTGTAATATCAAAAACATTCAACGGGGTTATTTCACTTCGGCAACGTAGGTCATATTGTAAAGCTTTTTATTCATCAGGGATGGACTACCTTAAACTGAAATCTTTATATCTAATATTATTCCAGGACCAAGTCACGTGGGTAACGATGGGTGTACACCACATTCCACACACAGAAGACTTCCCAACTTCTCCTACAGTCGGGTTAAACCTAGACTTCTTCTTGTTACCATACAACTATTTTGATCACGATCCGGCTATGGGATCATCCGATATGGTCCGTATTGTCCCCAATAAACAGTATGGTCTGAAGAAAGGTGTAGACATTGAACGATATGCAAACAAAGCAGAACCACATTGTGTGCCAAGGAAATCAACCTACGACCATGATATACAGAACAATCCGTATGCACTGTTTGACCCGGACGATGAAGCCCCAGCGATTTAGAAATGTGACCCGTCACGCGAAAAGGGACATCTCGGATCTCTGTAAAATGTATATTTGAAAAAAGAGATTGGGTCCAGCATAAGTCAACCAGAGGTCGCATTTCAAAAATGCTTTCACTGGATGGTAGATTGATCATTCTAGATTTAGAAAATAAGCACATTTCGAAAAGTTTCGACCCAAGTCAGTTTGCGCAATCCGCGCAGTCAGACTAGGGTCGATACTTTATGCACTACCCAGATGGTCCTTTTTCGAGTGACTGGGCACAAATATGAATGTGATATCGGCGGAAGAGCGTCAGAGACATTTAACATTTTCTTTAATATTGACTCATCTATATGTAAGAACATCATAAAATTGACACTTACTCCGATCAAAACCGTTCTCAATCATTCAATCAGCAAATCATTCATTCTTTCATACTTAACACTCACTAAAAACCTTCAAATACGCCTCCAAATCGTTAAAAAACGATTCGAAATTGTTAAAAAAACTCAACATTTCATTCAAATCAATCGAATCATTTCATGATTTTATTGGCTGGCGTGGATTTACAAGCGTCTGTAAGTCTCTGGAGACACATTATTAGAAAAATATGTAGACTTTATTGAATTTAAAGGGTTTTTTTTAGAAAATAACGATAATTTGTCCAAATGGAAGAAATTATCGATATTAGATCTATAATTACCGTTCCTTAATTTTGTTCTTTACTCGCTCACCCACTCATTCGACTTCATTTTACAATCATTCAAAAATCATTCATGTTGTCAATTTTATGCTGTTAATAGCTGTAAATATAAGTAATGTCAATACGAAAAACGGAAAACTCGGACAGTATTGAAAGCATCGCCATTCTTTTTGTTCCTGTGATCGGTTAGAGAGCACATGTCAACGTGCCTGGAACTACGTCACGGCGAAGCCCTTCAGGCGTTTAAAAAAACGTCATTTATCGCTAACGTATAATGTCACGGAAATAAAACAAAATGCAAATCGATGGTGGTCGACCTTAAAGTTGTAACTACAGCTTATTCAAGCTGTAGTTACGACGTTTCAATCGCCCATCCTCAAATAAAGTTTGAAACAAAATGGCGGAAAATGATGGAAATCAACTGTCATCCCGTCATGATTGTGTGTTTTGATTGGTCAATCGATGTTTTACTCACAGCAACGAGGACCATAATCATGATACATTACGAGTAAAGGAAAAAAATTATAGACAGGTTTTGAATACGCAATTTGAATTTGTTCTACTTGGTCAAAATGGTATTTAGAATTAATGTATCATTCTTTGTGCCACTGAGCACTTTGATAACGAATTTAGCATAATCAAATGTATGTATATTATCAAGCTATTACTAGTAAAAAAACCAACTATATTTGTGTAAAAAGGTTGATTTGCTGTTTGATCAATTGAATTTAGAAAAAGCCCCTGATTACTTGAGAAAAGATGGATAGGAACTATTATAAAAACTTTCCTTAAAACGTGGCTTTTCAGCTTAATAATTTGATCAATTTGAATTGAATGTTGGTCATCTTGAACGATTTCGAAATGTTTCCCACTGATTTCGGAGCGAATTCGATTGATTTGGGTGAGTGTTTGGAATTAATGAATAGAGTGCTGAGTGAATGGTTTAGAATGATCTTGATCCGAATGAGTGTCTCTTTCACTGCAATGGACATACAATTTCACATTCACATGTACATGTAATAGAGAAATTCGCAAGAAATTCCAATATTTTATGTGAATTAATTGCATAAGCATGAATATATCAGATGAAAATCTACAATGCCCCTTTGCCGTAGATGGGCTGTGAGGTGTCAACTTGAAGCTCCTAGCTTCATTTCTTAGAAAAAAAGGTGTTTACATCTTGCGACTACATTTTGATAATGAGACAATATTTAGGTCTGATATCATTTTTCAACCTTTGAAAGGCCTTAAAATTTCAAGTGAGTAATACAGTTAGCGACATCATGAAATTGACAAGGTGAATGGTTTTGGAATGATTTAGAAATGAAATTGAATGAGTGTGTGGAGCGAGATTTGAGTGAAATTAATGGGATGTAATCCTATATCGCAAATTTTGTAAATTATGCATACAAGTTCTATACACAGCTACTCATTTCTTCAAGAACCTATGAGAAGCTAACAATTTGAATTATGTCATTGAAATCGGGATTTTACTCTTTCAAAATTAGTTTTGAATGACGTTGTTGATTCTTTATTTTTCAATGGGTATTGAGCGTTTTTGAACGGTTTGAGTGAGTGTTTGGAATGAATAAATGGAGCGCTGAAAGAACGAATTAGAATGGTTTTGATCGAGATGAATGTCAATTTCACGATGTAACTAACTGTACATGTCAATGGTCCTCTTGTTGAAGGGCCCACGCTTAACGGAAAGGAATGTCAGGAGTTTGCATGTTTAATATTTGATTAAAAATAGCTCAAGCAACTCACAAATAGTGTTTTGTTTCAAAGAAAGAGTTCATAGTAAATACGAACGATGACCAGAAAAGCAATATGAAACAGGTGATTAGATTCTACAATTATAATCATATTTTGTAAAAATAAATGTTTACATTATTTTGTTGGTATTTATGTATTTTTCTTTATTTTCATTAAATAATAATATTTCATTATCGGGGCACATTTATGTACATGTACAATATTAAAACTTTCTTATGTGTGTGTTTCGTTTGCATAATTAAGATGTATAATTCGTGCTCATAGCTCCTGTCTCATTTTATCTATGAAGTTTTTATTACCCCGTATGGAAAGATCGGGGGCATATTATTTTACCATTTTCCTTCTGTCCGTCCGTCTGTCTGTCTGTCTGCAAAACTTACCAAAAACTGAACATTACCTATTTCTTTAACCCTATTCAAGATTTAATGACCATATTTGAAACTTAACATTGCCACGTTTATCAATTTATAATAGCCAGTCTGTCCTCATGTATATCAATTTTTGAATGCCGCCTTCAATCGACTTCTACTAGAAGTAATTTCTTTTTTGAAAAAACAGTTTGAACTCTCAGATTTTCATTCTTGCTTAATTGCCTCGGGCAAGTTTAATCTCAAATCGTTTACACGTACCTTACTTTAAGAAGACTGAGGAAAAGGGGTCTCTATAAAGGACTTTTACTGTGCATTACTTTATGCAGATGGCAAAATTACAAGATTGTCGAATAGATCAAAGAGAATTTTGTCAGCGTCCATATCTAAGGTCTACGAAAATTTAATGAACGGGCTTTGGGAATGATCGCACATAAAATTCTTGTCAACTTGGGTTAAAATTGGCATAGTGCGTTCGGGATTTGACAGGAAATTGAAGCCTCTCCCTGCTATTTACATATTTACAGTAAGCAACATCTAAATAGGCAAGGTGAATCATTTGGGATGATTTTTTAACGAAATTGAATGAGTGCGATAACTAAGTTTTGAGTGAAAATAAAGGGAGGTAATCCAATGTCGCAAATTTTGTTCAGGATGAACAAATTTAGTTATAATCATTACCTCACTTTAATGAAATATACATACAAGTTCTATTAATACCTTCCCTTTTCTACAATTCAGTCAGTGAAATCGCGATTTTAAGAGTAGTTTTTGATCTAATCTTTTTAAAGTCATTTTGGGGCGTTTTTGAATGGTTGGTTGAATGTTTGAAATGAATTAATGGAGCGCTGGGAGAGAGGTTTAGAATGATTTTGATTGAGATGTGTGTCAATTCCACGATAAAACTAACTGTAGGGGCCCTTAAAAACTTTTTGAACGACTCGGTGAATATGTCTTCCTAATCGGATGGAAGTATGCCCAGTGTTGTTCAGGGGATAAAGTAAATAATATCATGAAATCACTATTCACTGCGATCATAACCGTTCTAAAACGCTCGCTCAGTGCTCAATCTAATGTATTCTAATCATTCAATCGAACCACTCTAAAACGCTTCAAATTCGTTCAAATTTTCTTCGAAATCGTTCAAAACAAAAGACCAGCCATGTGTTCAAGACGTAAAAGCGTTTTGCGAGCGCTTTGAGATGGTACCCCGCTTTGCACGTGCACATACGTGCAAAGCGAGGTTTCATTTCGAAAACGCTTCTCTAACGCTTTCATCCTGAACGCAGGGCTGGAACTTGATTCAAATTGATCAAATCATTGTATAATGTACGGTTTTATTGGCTGGGGTTAATTATAAAACGATTCGTTGGTCCATGAAAAGACACATACAGAAAACTACGTATATTTATATCAAAGGAAAAATCGACATTTTCGTCCAATTTGGCAAAATTAGCAATATTTTTAACTCCCTTTCATTTCATTCAAAATTCGACCGTCGCACTCATTCAATTTCTATTTGAAAACATTCACCTTGTCAATAACACTATGGTCTTGACTGTAACAAAGTAATAAAGGCACTGCCTTTTCTTACGGACCCTTCAAAATGTTACGTTTTGAAGAGCGTCACGCAAGAAAAAAACTCGAACACAATTTTAAGATAGACCTAGTGGTTTGAAAAGAGCAGTTCAAAGAAATTAAATTGAAAGCAAACCCGTTAATGTTTTTTTCTAATAACAAGTTCGAAAGAGGTCGCCAAAGGCACATTGTGCTAGAATTGCGTCAAATTAGCCAAAGGGTTTTGACCTTTCCGAGTATGTCTATCACCAATAGGTTGATAATCGTAGACCTTTGAGGAATAGAAGCTCGAGGCTAGGAAAGGATGTATAGGTGGTACTGGTGTGAAGAATACCAGGAATCCATTGTTAGGTGCTTCAGCCGCCGCGATAGAACTGAGTAATTGTTGAAAGCGGCGTCAAACCCTATTCAAACAAACAAACAAACCAAATGGTTTTGATAGACGGACAACGCATCATAACACCGAATAATGCGATCATAAAAGCTCACATTTTACCACGTTTTGCTTTGGTCGACTAGACACCATGATCATTCCGTCTTTTTAGTATTAAGCCGCCTCCTTTAATGTGTGGAAACATGTCGCTGACCAGTGCTCTACGTAAATAACGTTAAAAGGGGGTATCGATATTGCATTCTGTGCAAACGGACCTTTATCATGTTATATAGAAAAGGTTCATGGCAAAAAGGAGGAAAATTTTGCGTCTCAGAGTAGAATAAATGTTTTCTCTCAAATATCTATCCGTGTCTACTTTAACGTACAGCATCGGTGATATGTATACACGTGAAGGAATTCTTCCGAAATGACGTCATTATAATGTCATCTAAAGCAGGTTATTTGGTTATTTCTATCGTCACTGATGATTTTAAATTTGAATACTACTGCTGATGAGAGAAAAGGAATCTTTAATCATTTTTTAGGCAATTTGATCTTAACTTTATCTAGAATAGAAAAGTTATTTAGCTTACCAAGGCTTTCTAATTTACGCATCTATTCTAGATTTCGTTAAGATCAGCTGGTCTCAAACAAAACTCCATGGCGGGCCATATATCGTTTTCATTGAATGAACCGCAAACGCTATTTTTTCAAGAGTTGTGAAGCTTTTCGTGAAAACATTAGTATTGACGTTCAGGAAAGGAAATCTTTAAAGAAAACAAACAGTCATTCTGGATTTTAAATGTTAAGTGAGAAATAGAACACAGCAAAATGTTAGCGCAAAGCTGTAGCGTTTGTAGCGCTTTTATAATATGAAATGTTAGTTTTGAATAGGTTACAAATTTTCTTCCTAAAATATACTACGGTTATCTTTAGTAGAGTCTGAATCAGGCGAATCAGGCGCTCAAGCCTCTAGTTGTATTTTCCATCAAATGAGAGAATGTTTAGTATATTGGAAGAAACAGAACATGTAGCAGGAAAATTCAAAGTGTTTTCGTATCTGTTACAATACATTGCCGTTTAATATAGTGGTGAAGAAAAGTGAATGAATGAATAATTTACGGTTATATATAAATATTTTGTCTTTCACCCGATAAAAATGTAAAAACAAAAAGAAAAAAAATAGAATAATTATTGTAAATGATTTCATTGTGATTGAATGGGTTTCATTTAAAAGTTATAAGAAATGAGACACTCTTGAACTAAGATAGAATATTTTCTGTGGTTTCACAGTTATCATTGTTGCTCCCATAGGTTTTTTCATTCGTCGAGTCGAAACCATTACAATCATTTAAGTTGGTTGCAATTTCCTCGATGGAGGAGTTTCCCTTTTCCTCTTTCGGATCGTTTACCAATTCATCTTTCGGTTCGGTAGCTCTTACATCGTCTAAGTAAACAACATGCTTAGTCTTTTGGTTGTCATCCTTTCCACATTTTGAGTCGATATCCTTTTCATCTTTTGGGTTATCTTTAGAGTCCACGCCTTTATGTAGAAAACTTTTCTTTTCGGCTAAATCTTTTTCAAGATCATTTATAACATTTTCAATAAGTTGTGCCTTCTCGCTGTTGTCATTGTTGAGTTCCCACGAGCTGTTGACAATTTGCCATATATCGAGAGGTACAAATACCACCGAAACAAAGGCTCCTGCACCCTTCGCCAGATGACCAGCTTTAGTCAGTCCGCTTGCTGCATGCTTTGTGACCTTCCCAATTTTAGCAATGGTCTCAGACACCTCGAGAAGCCGAAAAACAACCATAGTATTTGTATATGCTGTCGTCATGATCCTGAAAATCTGAACTTCCGGTACGCCTATTTTGGACATGTGGCTGACATGTGACTTTAACTCATATCCGGCCTGGTCCAGCCTTTCCGCCTCTTCTTGGTCACATTTCAAAACAAAATTGGCACGCTTCATGTAATCTTTCTCACACGTGTTGACATATACTTCCCCGCCGATACCAGCGATACCTCCGCCTATACTGAACAAGGATCCGGCAGTAAGAGCAACTGCACTTAGACCACCGGTAAGAGGAATGCTAGCTACAGCAGCAATAGCTCCAGCTATGCTGACACTAGCACCACTAATCTTGGTTATATTTCCTCGTGTTCTGCAGTCGTTCAACTGGTCAACGAGTTCTCGTAGAACTTGTAATGTACTTTCTCTTCTGGTAATGAAAGCCTCCAGCGAATCTGAAATTAACGTCGAACAGAAATTGTTAATATCTCATTGTTGTAGAGATGAAGAAACATCTATCTGAATTCATAAAGAAATGGAGCTGAAAACCTAATCACACTGTATGTATTACTGAATCGGATTCATACCAAGGGGTGGTCATCTTATTTAATGTCACGAAGCAAACATGTAAAGCCTTCTCTATATAGGCCACATTTCTTTTCAGACTACAATGTGCGCAATCTCAGAAAATAGATGCGTACACATTTTTTTTCCATTAAAGACTGAAACCATTTTTTTCAAACATTCAGATTGCTTAGCGAATCTGGATGGCCATAGCTGTAAATGAATTATTCACTATTTTTGTTTCCGGTTGTCTTACTAACTCAACTATGGAAGAAAAGTGATGCTATGTCAACGCAAATAAGAAAATAGCAAACTTTTATCTTGATACAAGCAAACGATGGGTTTTTGCAAAGGAAATGTAAAAAAAACTAAAAAAAGAAATTTAGTGTTTTGTTTAATCATAGTGTGCGGAATACAAATATGAATACTGTACATGTCTTTTACCGGAATATTGACAGCGATAGAAAATTCTAAAAAGGCCATAGATAAGAGAGACCTTTAGCGTGGAGTCAAGTAAATTATATCAAGGTAAAATATCTAACCGAAATTATGAACCTACTTTTGTATTTTTCTGCCAATATTTCAAGTTTCTTTGATGCTTCGTCTTTTTCTGAAAACATAATAGGTAAAAACAATTACAAAAAGCATGCACATTGTTCCTATCGCACAGATTATTCAAATGAGAAATGAAACTTACTCATGTATTGACCACCATCATATACCACAAAGATCGTCGGTTGTTTAAAATGATTAGAATTTACGTAACTCTCCATTTATTTGATGAATAAAATTGTGACTCTTCACGCGAAAATGGACCATCTGGGTATTGTGTAAAATAAATATTTGAAAAGAGATCGAATTCATCAGAGCTCAACCAGTGGTCGTATTTTAAAAGTTCTCTTAAATTAGTCATGGATGTAATTTACTATTCTAGATTTAAAAAAAAATGCGCAGTCTGCCTAGGTCGATACTTAATGGTCTCGATTATCAATAAGAGAGGCAGAATGGGAAAATCTGGGCGTAAGAATTTCCATATAAGGTAATATTGAATGGTTCCCTGTTCCCAATGTTCGTCACTAGTAAATAGGGGAAACAGCAAATTAAAATCGTGAAAGTCCGTTGATTACCGTTATTTTTCGACAGTTTCCGTAAATTTCACTTTGTAGTGAGTCGCAAAAGGGAGAAAGGCGGTATTTTTCAAGTAAAACCCGATTTAAACTAATCTACAACTGGCCAACTGGAGTGGTAAGTGTGATCATTTCCTCACATTATTTTATTTTTACAAGTAAGGAAGAACTGATCAGTCGATTAAATGATTTTCGAAACTCGTTTTCATGGCCCATACTGTCATTGGTTTTCGTGCTTTTGTTTAATGGAGAGAGGAAAGTCTGTACGATATCTGTATTTGTACGTTTTAGAAACACTAAGAAGCTTTTATACAACGGAAGTGTGTGTTACTATAATGTTAACTTTTGATTTTTTGGGCCGTCTGAAAAAGCACTAACGAGTCTGCATGCACTGTTGGATTTGGGAGGTGATTCCACTGGATAGTGGTGATCTATCTATCTATCCATCCATCATCCATCCATACATATTGCCTTACTCCCCTTTTGGTTATTACTGGCAGGTGACTCAATCTAGATCTTATCAATTTTGCCTTAGAAATTCAAGAGGTAGTTGAATCCTTTTTCTTAAGGGTTTTCATCCACTGCTACCCATTTACAGCTGGGTGAACTGAGGTAGTGACTATTTAGTTTCTTGCCCAAGGAAACATCTCGCTGTCACCAGGACTCGAATCCCTGACCTTTGGATCAGGAGATCGAAGCTCTAACCACTGAGCCATCAAGGCAGTGTTTACAAAAAATGAGTGTCTGTATCATAGACATTCAGTCAAAGCTTTGCACAGCATATGTATGATTCTGACTTGTTTTCTAGGGAAAGATAGAAGTTTGAGGACACAGTGGAGAGCACACCATCAAGTGAAGGTTTAAATTGCAGTGTTATTGACATGAAAGTGCTTTTGGTAATATTGAGGGTTTGGGTAAGTTTACAAGGTCAGGTTAAGCTAGTGTACTTTTATAAAAGAACGCAAGATTTAAAATAACCAGACTGTCTACAAATGCTTGTCAACAATAAAGAAGCCTCTTCCCATCAAAGAGCCATAACCATGTCAAAAGACAATGGATCATAACCAAATATCACCTACCAAGTAACCGACTGACAAGCTGACTCCTATATATCCCAAAACATAGTATCCACTTCTTTCTCTCACATAGTTAAAACTAAATATGTCAAGAGCACAGAGGGCCCTAAATCCTCCAATCACACACCAGGGATGTGGAATTCCCATGCCCACCCTGAGCCTTTGTACTTACAGACAAGTACATATTTCTAAGCCACTTGCCTGAGGACAAGTAAATACCAGGACGAATCTTAGAATGTTACTTAAAAGAATTAAGAGATGTTTTTTTTTCATAGGGAAGAAAACATTATTATTGTTGAACAAAATGGATCCAGCACTTTCTTCCTCAAAAAGCAATGATTTCTAAAATTTATCTGTTCAATCTTTTTTAGCTCACCTGAGCACCAAGTGCTCAGATAAGCTATTGTGATCGTCCAATGTCAGTCATGCGTCGTTCAACTTCCACAATTTTTTTAACATCTTCTCCTCCTTATTCAATGGGCCAATCTTGATGAAACTTTTGCAGGGATGTTCTTTGGGTCAAGCTCTACAAAAGTTGTTCAAATAAATGAATTCCACCTTTAACTTTTCATATACCCTTAACAAAATGGTGAAAATAGGAAAATCTTCTCTGAAACCTTAAGGCAGACAGCTTTCATACTTGGTATGTAGCATCATCTAGTGGACTTCTACCAAGTTTGTTCATATCAAGACCCTTGGGTCATATTTGGGCTTTGCCCGGGCGCATCCCTTTTAGCTCTTGTGAGCACAAAGGGTAAAAAAAAGAAAATCTTCAAAAATCTTATTCTCTTAAACAAGAAGGCAAACAGCTTTCATATTTGGTATGTAGCATCATCTAGTAGACCTCTAACAAATTTATTTATATCAAGACCCTGGGGTCATATTTGGGCTCCCCCCGGCCCAACCCTTTTAACATGGGATCAAAGAGCGTTCATCTTTAAAAATCTTCTTTTCTGAAACCAGACTGCAGACAGCTTTCATATTTGGTATGTAGCATCATCTGTTAGGCCCCTACCAAGATTGTTCATATCAAGACCCTTTGGGTCATAATTGGGCTCCCTTGGCACATTTCTTTTAAGCTTATCTGAGCATGATGGGTGAAAATAGAAAAAATCATCAAAAATCTTCTCTGAAACCAGAAGGCAGGCAGCTTTAATATTTAGTATGCAGCAGCATCCAGTGGACCTCTAACATGTTTGTTCATATCAAGACCCTGGGGTCACATTTGGGCTCCACCCAGGTGCATCCCTTTTTACATAGAATCAAAGAGAAAAATGGCACATCCTTCTTGCTCTTGGCTGAAAACATTCCATGATATTGATCTTATGTAGAAATTATCTCCTTGTTGACATCTGCCTATTAAATTGATGTGATGTGCCAGGGGTCAAAGAGACTCAGGTTAGCTATCTAGGAAGATCATGGTCCTCTTATTAGAAAAGTTCAGTAATTCAGGAACTGCAAAGAGGAGAACAATTAGGATATATACAAAAGAATAACACATTTAAATTATGGGCCCAGAATGCCAAAATTCAATATTGCAATTGGGGAGTAAGTACTTTTTCTTCGAAAGTTTAGTGGTCCAGCCAAAAATATAAGGGCCATAGGCTGGACCCCTTCTTGTCTTTTTTTCTTAAATATATTACAACTACATGTATGCTTTACTGTGCAAGACGTCTTCATCTTTTTTTCACTTTCTAACAATGGGTTTCCTATATTTTTTTCATAATATTACTTAAATGTACTTTTACTATAAACTGCCTGGTCCCATCTACTAGTCTCTCTGCCAAAACTCAAAATTTATTCAAGGTTAATTGTAAATGTCTTTTTCAGAGTCTTTGCCTTTCCAGAGCATGCCATTTTGTGTAGCCCCAGTGACCATTTGAATGATTTGATGCACCTTCAAAGGAGCCTCAGGTTAGACCAGTTTGTCATACAATTTAATCATCAGGTCTTTTGTTTTATCTCTGCTTGGCAAAGCAAACTTTCATTTGCTAAATTTTGATAATCGTGTCATGTACATTCATGTCAATTGTCTTCCACCAGCCGGTAGATAAATAGTAAACCATGCCAAAACTTGTGCTAAGATAAAACTTGGTTTTACTGGTGCGCAAAATGAAAGTTACCCAATTGATCAAGACCATACAGAATTTCTCTAAAGGGGATCGAAACTTATAAATTTGCATTCTTTTTAAGCTCCCCTGAGCATCAAGTGCCCAAGGTGAGCTTTTGTGGTTGTGTGTTGTCCATCTTCTGCTGTGTGTCATCAACATTTACCATGTAGACACTCTAGAGGCCATATTCTTTGCTCAATCAACCCTAATATTGGTCAGATTTATTGTCATAATGAAATCTATTTTAAGTTCAAAATTAGGTCAAGGAGGGTCAAAAACTAGGTCACAAGGTCAAATCTTAGAAAAACATTGTAGACACTCAAGAGGCCATATTGTTTGCTTAATCAGTCTGAAAATTTGTCAGAATGTTTTTTCCTTGATGAAATCATGGTCAACTTCGAAATTGGGTTAAGTGGTGTCAAAAAATAGGCCGTTGTCGCTCACCTGAGAAAAAAGCTTCATTACCTAGGTATGTCCATGCAACCACAGAAAAAGAGATTTTCACTTTTTCAATCAGATAACATTTTAAATAATCCCCCCCCCCCCTCTGCTTCTCCCCTGGTCATTATTTATTTAAGCTTTTTTCATAAAAGGTCTGTGATCAGCTAATCTATGCCAGATATACAGGCTGAGTCTGAGACTTTTAAAGTTTTCTTTAATGAGTTGATCAATCCATGTCAAATATAAAGGCTGTAGGGATTCAAAATTCTCAACAAAGCCCCCCTCCCCCAAGGTGCTCTGCACCTGGTGAATCTACAGTCATAATTCAATTAATGTCCATATGCTGATCATCCATACCAATTTTCAAGTCTGTAGGACTCCTGGTTCATTAGAAGAAATTTAAAGATTTCAAAAATGATCCAAAGTACTACCCACTCCCCTCTAATGCTCCGCATCTGGTGGCCCTACATTCATGATTTTAGCTATTTTATTTAAGATCCATAAGCTTATCATCCATGCCAATAATGAAGTCTGTAGGGCTCCTGGTTCATTAGAAGATGCAGGTTAAAGTTACATAATTTTCACAAAAGTACTACCCCCTCCCCCCTGGTGATCCGCACCTGGTGGCATTACAGTCATGATTTAAGCTTTTTATGCCCCCGTATCGAGAGATCGGGGGCATATTGTTTTACTCGTGTCCGTCTGTCCGTCCGTCTGTCCGAAAACTTAACCTTGCCAATATCTTCAAGCCTATTCAAGATACAAAGCTAATATTTGGCATGATGATAGATCTCAATGATCTGCATCAGCTGGTACCAAAGTCAAGGTCATGTGACAAGGTCAAGGTCATCTGTCAAGGTCAAACTTTGAAAAAAAATGCTGTTCCGGGGGCATTCGTGTTTCACAAACACATCTTGTTTTATTAAGGTCTATGAGCTGATCCTTCATGCCAATTTTCAAGTCTGTAGGGCTTGTGGTTCAAAAGAAGAAGAAGGTTAAAGATTACAAAAATTTCACAAAAGTACTACCCTCTCCCCCCTGGTGCTCTGCACCTGGTGAATCTACAGTCATTATTTTAGCTATTTTTATAAAGGACCATATGCTGATCATCCATGCCAATATTCAAATCTGTCGGGCTCCTGGTTCAGAAGAAGGTTAAAGATTACAAAATTTTCACAAAAGTACTACCCCCTCCCCCCTGGTGCTCCGCACCTGCAGCCCAACAGATATGATTTTAGCTATTAACGTGTTTGAGCTGATCTTCCATGCCAAATTTGAAGGCTATAGGGCTTCTTATTCAGAAGAAGAAGAAGGTTAAAGATTACAAAATTTTCACAGAACCCCCCCCCCCCCCAAGTGCTCCGCACCTGGTGACCCAACAGATATGATTTTAGCTATTTTTATTCAGGTCTTTGAGCTAATCATCCATGCCAAATTTCAAGGCTGTAGGACTGCTTGTTCTAAAGAAGAAGAATTTTAAAGATTTTCTTAAATTTTCAACTTTGGTTGCCTTAGCGAACCAGAGCTTTCACCGATTTCAATTCTTTTTGTCAATTTTGGAAGGGAACCAACTAGGGAACATTTCTGTAAAATTTGGTGTAAATTGGTAGTTTAAAGAAATTGTTGACGGATGACAGATGACAGACGACACACAGACGCCAGACAAAAGGTGATCACGATAGCTCACTTGAGCACTTTGTGCTCAGGTGAGCTAAAAAATAATAATATTGCCTATTGTCCAATTTTTCAAGAATATCATGTTTAAGCTTAATGATGATAGATTTGGTGATATTCATCTGCTAATTCTAAAGTCATGGTCATCTGAGAATGTCAAGTTTATCTATTAAGGTCAAGCTTTTGAAAAAAAGTGCTGTTAAGGGACATTCATATTTGTCAAATCATCTTGTTTTATAGAATTATATGCCATAGGTGTGTATGTAGTATCATACTAGTACAGTTGAATTACTTCAATTGCAACCCTGATAATAAACTCTGTGTGCTAGCAACTTCAAACTTGGTACACTTATAGATCTCATTGAGGAGAAGTGTCATGTTCAAGAACCCTTACTCTGCCACGCCCACTTTTTTGAGTTATTGCCCTTTGTTGTTTTTACCCTTACATTCTTGTCCGGAACATATCTCCTAAACTATGTGTGCTAGCAACTTCAAACTTTGTACACTTATAGATCTCATAAGGAGAAGTGTCATGTTCAAGATCCATAACTCTGCCACACCCACTTATTGAGTTATTGACCTTTATTGTTTTTAGCCTTACATTCTTGTCCGGATCATATCTCCTAAACTATAAGTGCTAGCAGCTTCAAGCTTGGTACACTTATAGATCTTATTGAGGACAAGTGTCATGTTCAAGAACTGTTATTCTGCCACGCCCACTTTTTGAGTAATTGCCCTTTGTTGTTTTTAACCTTACATTTTTGTCCGGATCATATCTCCTAAATCATAAGTGCTAGCAACTTCAATCTTTGTACACTGATAGATCTTATCCAGGACAAGTGTCATGTACAAGAACTGTCACTCTGCCATGTCCACTTTTTGAGTTATTGCCCTTTGTCGTTTCTATTCTTACATTTTTGTCCCGTAATTATCTCCTAAACCATAAGCCCTAGCAACTTCAAACTTTGTACACTGGTAGATCTCATTGAGAAGAGAAATGTAATGCACAAGAACTGTTACTCTTTTAGTTATTGTCCGTTGTTGTTTTTTATCCTGACATTTTTGTCTGGACCATATCTCCTGAGCCATCAGTGCTAGCAACTTCAAACTTGGTACACTTATAGATCTCATTGAAGACAAGTGGCATGTACAAGAATCATTCTTCTCCATCCACTTTTGGAGTTTTTGCCATTGGTTGTTTTTACTCTTACATTTTTGTTTGGGACATTTTGTTCAAAACCTAATGTGCTAGCAACTTCAAATTTTGTATACAGTTATAGATCTAGTAAGTAGGAGATTATATTATAAGAAAGGATTTTTTGTTATCCGGTGGGGGACTCCTGTATTGCATCGCAATACCACATGCACTTGTTTTCACTTTGAAATCTTTAAATGACTGTCCTCCTGAACCACTGGGCAGATTTCTATGAAACTTTACCAAAATGTTCCTCTTCAAAAATTGTTCTCAATATTTTGAGTGGTCCTTAAAGACCTGGCTTAAGGAATGTTGTATATTCTGGACCCCTACTGATAAGCTAATTGTTTATCTCTCTGAATCACCCTAGGGGGTCAATCACCCTTTGTATTCTACACATGACATTGAATATTAGTGGTCATCATTATTTCATTAATTAATTTGAAAAAAGTGAAAAAAATAGTTTAATTATATAGTCTTGAAACAAAGATTGTGATTTGTTTAAAGTCTTTAAAGCTTTATTCATTTCAACTTATAAAAACCGATGAAATAAAATCTGCAAATTATGAAATAACAAAAAGTGATCAAATGTTCTAGGACAATTGAAGGTAGGAATTTATATACATAAAAAGTTTGAACTTGTAGCAATGTTAAGAATTTATTTCAAAGAAAATATTTTGGTAAATATACTTTTATCTCCATCCAAATATATAATAACCCATAAAATCTTGCTGCAGAATCGAAACATTGCAGCAAAAGGAGGACATTATTTATCCCTTTTCAATTATTCTAAGCAATTTTATTTAGGAGTTTTCTTAATATCATAGCTACAGCTATTTTGTGATTGAAGAATTATTTTTATAAAATCAAAAAATTGTTGCATCTTTTATCAGTGCTTTTTGACGAAGATTGAAAGTTAAAGATGCATCACTTTTCTTTTCTATGCCAAGTTAAAAATTGCGGGAAAAAAATAATCATTATCTAAATGATAGAATAAATGAGATATTTATTTCTTCAAAATAATTTAACTAATGATTAACTAAATACTTTTCTCAAAAAGTAAAATATTAATATATGCCTGACAGCCTCTGTATGTGTATCTCTACATAGAGTATACAAGGTGATTAAGTGATTAAGATAAGGACCATAAAACCATTAAGATAACAATGGGTGGTTAATTGCATATCTCGTTCTGGGGGGGGGGGGGGTCAAATAAAGAAGGCTTAAACCAGGTCTTTAAGGTTAACTTTGTGTGGCAGGTTGAGGCTTATAGTGAGTCTGAAATCTTTGAACAATATCTCCTCCTGAACCAGTAGGCTGATTTCAATGAAACTACTACAGAATGTTTAGTGGCTCTTTAAAAATTGTTCACAAAATTTTGATTGGCCCAAAAGTATGGGTGTGGCAAGGATAGGCTTATTTTGAGCCCAAAATCTTTAAATATCTTCTCAGCTAT
Source organism: Fragum whitleyi (assembly GCA_948146395.1). NCBI lineage: Eukaryota > Metazoa > Mollusca > Bivalvia > Cardiida > Cardiidae > Fragum > Fragum whitleyi. The sequence continues at coordinate 59,387,142 of OX411543.1, read as the reverse complement.
GGGCGGATTTTAACCCAACTTGGCAGAAATGTTCCTTGGTCGACCCTTCTCAAAATTTGTTCCTGGGATTTTGATTTACCCCTAAGTATAGGTGTGGCAGGGCAGGGCTTGTTTTGAGCTGGATATCTTGAAACAGCTTCTCCTCGGTAACCAATGGGCAGCATACTTTCACTTTGAATTTTTGGAATAACATCTCTTCAACAACTAGGCAAATGTGAATGAAACTTTTACAGAAAGTTTATTTGGTGACCGTTAGATTCACACAACCAATAACATTCAGGTGAGGGTTTGATGGCCATTCTGGCCCTTTTGCTTTTACATATGCTAAACCTTAATTTAAGAATACTAACTTTACTTTTCTCACTTAGCTGGCATCTATACATATACATACTACCAGTAGATGTATTTAAGTTTAGGAAAAACACTTTCTTTTTAGATGATGTACTTATTAATGCACAAGGAACAGATATAGTTTGTAACACCATGGCGTCAGATTTATATCAAACTTTTCAAGGTAAGATTTTGTTATTGTAAAATATGTGTGCTGTAATTTCTGCAAACTTTTAATATTTACAAGAACAAATAACTTTTAGCTCCACTGGACTAAGTGTAGCTGAGCTTTTGTCGTGGCGGGTTTTTCGTCATGAGTCTCTGCGTCCTTGCAGAAACTTTTCATTTAAACATCTTCTCCTCTGAAACCACTGGGCAGAATGTCACCAAATTTCAGAGGAATGATCCTTTGGACGTGCTCTCACAGATTCCTTCAAGAATTTTATTGGGGTTGATAACTTTGGCACTATGGGTTGTTGAGTCACCAAAAATGTGTCCCCAATGATGAGATATAAAATTATCTTCTGAAATTACTTGTCAGAATTCAACCAAATTCTACAGTAATGATCCTCAGGACATGTCCTCTCAGATTCCTTCTTTAAATTTGGATCAGGTTGATACTTTGGTCGTTATGGGCTGACATGTCACTAAAAAAGGGGTCCGAATGATGAAATATAAAGAAATAAATCTTCTTCTCTGAAACTACTGATCAGAATTCAATCAAACTTTACAGAAATGATACTTGTGACATGTTCTTCCACATTCCTTTGTTAAAATTGGGCTGATACTTTGGGCACTGTTGGCTGAGGTGTTATCAAAAAAGGGTTCCGCATTGGTAGAATATGAAAAATCTTCTTCTCTGCAACTACTGGTCAGAATTCACTCTACAGAAATGATCCTCAGGACATGCTCTTTAAGATTCTATCATTGAATTTCAATTTGGTTGATAACACAGGGGCTGACGTGTCGCCAAAAAAATTGGCCCCCATTGGTGCAATATAAAAAAAATCAACTCCTCTGAAACCATGAGTCAGAATTTTAGTGATCAGCATTCAACCAAATTTAGAGAAATGATCCTCAGGACATGCTCTTTCAGATTCCTTCATTAAATTATGATTGGGTTGATAACCTGGGCAATACAGCTTTTCAGGTCACCAGAAAATGGTCCACCAATAGTGTAAATCAAAAAAAATATTCCCTAAAATTATTGTACAGAATTGACCTGAATGATCTTTTTTTAATTTTGAATGAATTAATAACATGGGAGTTAAGGTCTGCCACGTCATAAAAAATAGTACCTTATTGTGTAATTTGAAATAAATCGTCTTCACTGGAACTACCCATCAGAATTCAACTTTTTTTGCACAAGAATTATTCAAAGGACATGCTTTTTCAAATTTCTTATTTAAATTCTAATTGGGTAGATATAATGGGTACTATGAGCTGCTGCTTTATAAAAAAATGGGCCTTCTGGATTTTTTTAATAATCTTTTTCTCTGAAATTACTTATCAGAACCAGACTTTACTGAAATGATCCTTATAAGATGCTCTTTCAGATTTCTTTGTTAAATTCTTATTTGGCAATGAACTTAGGCAATTGAGCCTTTCACTTCAGCAAAAAGAAGGCCAAAGGGAGAAATAGAAAAAAGCTAACTGTCTAAAACTCGGCCTAGGCTATGAATGATTTTGTGTAGGACTGTATTAAGTCAATAATAAAGGTAGGTAGACGATTGCCTTTGATTCTGGCCTCATATGAACCCTTTACCCTGACTGTGACCTTTGACCTACTTTCTTAAATATTGAGTTATTAGGGCTAGGACTGTGTTAAGTCAATACTAAATTCTGGCATGATGTTGAACCCATGTCCCAGTTTTTGACCTTTCATGCCGTCGTCATAGCACAGTTGGTAGCGCGTCGGACTGTCAATCTAGATGTCCCGAGTTCGATCCCCAACGGCGGCACTCATTCCCTCCAACTTTGTCTCCCACCAATAGTTTATAATAATGGAACTCTGTGGGATAATAGATGGAGGCTAGGAAAGGATGTAATGGTTGTACTGGTTTTAGATATACCAGAAATCCATTGTTAGGTGCTCTATCCGCCGAAATATAACTGAAAAAATGTTGAAAATGGCATAAAACCCCATTCAAACAAAAAATTCATTTACTTTCTAAAATATTGAATTATGAGGTCTAGGACTGTATTAAGACAATGATATAGGTTGGTAGATGATTATTGTTGATTCTCGGATCACGATGTACCCTTGACCCTGAACATGACCTTTGACATACTTTTTAGAATATAGAATTATAAGGTTAGGACTGTATTAAGTCAATAATAAAGGTTTGTAGATGATTATCTTTGATTTTGGCATCATATTGAACACTTGACCCAGTTCTTGACCTCTGACCTACTTTTTCAAATATTTAATTATTAGGTCTAGGACTCTATTAAGTCAATATTAATGGTTGGTGGATGATTGTCTTTGCTTCTGGGATCATGATGAACCCTTGACCCTGAGCATGACTTTTGACCTACTTTCTTAGATATTGATTTACTTACTGTGTTCAGTCAATATTAAGGTTGGTAGATGCTAATCTTTGAATCTGGCATCATATTAATTTCATTTCCAAATATTGTATACCACTCTTTATAATTAGTTCCACTTTACCTCAAGCTTATGGTGAGCTTTTGTGATCATTAACATCCATCATCAGCATTAATGTCCATCATCAGTCATGTTATGTGTATACAACAATTTTGTGTTTAGGGACCACAATTCTGTCAAAATCTTCATGAAACTTGGTAAGAACATTCTTCTGATCACAAGGATGAATCCTGTTGAAAATGGGAAGGTTTCATTGAAAACATTGGAAAATGAGCATTAGTGCCGATTTCTTTATTACTCCATTGGAGCCGCAATTTTGATCCAATCTTTTGAGACTGGTAAGAATGTTGCTAACATAAGTCTCATAAACTACTATTTAAGTAAGTAAAGATCAGTTTTGGCATTGATATCATGTTCTTAGATCATTTAAAAACTCATTAGAGCCATTTAGGACAACTTTAATCAGATCAGACTGATATGAACAAAATTATGTTGGTTTTATGCATTTTAAAATGCCCTTTTTTCACACTTCTAGTCTAATACAGAAATGTAATTCCTTTAATGCTTATATCAGCAAAAAAGATCTTAAATAAAACAGACCTTGTAGGCTGGTTGATCATCCTACCCCCTGAAAAGGTGTATGGATATTGTTTTGCAATCCATCTGTCCTCTTTGTCCGTCCCTTGTGTACCCTTCAAAAAAATGTGGCCTTATCATTCCCTGTTTTGTATAGATGTGCCATTTGAAAGAAGAAGTTTAATAATATTAAGTTCACAGTAAAGGATAAAAAATAGGCTTGTCAGGAGTATTCCCTCTACAAATATGGGTGAATTTCAAATATAATTTTGCACAAATATTAGCCATCATTTGTAGGTTTGCACTACAAAAGAATTTTTAGATAGCAACAAGTTCAAGGTCAAACATCAAAAATGAGCTAGTTTGGATATTTTTCTACATTTAACGGACAGATTTCACTTATTCAACAAAATTATTTGTTCTTTGTTATCTGCAGATGTGCACTGCAAAGGAATATCTGGATACCTTCAAGTTCTAGGTAACATGTCAAGGTCAAAAGTCATATTTAGACTTGTCCAGAGCATTCCTATTTTCTTGGATGTTTTTGATATAATAAGGCTTCTTTTCCTTTATCAGGGATAAATGTTCCACTCTAAAAGATGTATTGACTTAAGTCAAGGCCACTAGCCAAATTCAAATAACAAATAGCTATGAATTGAGCCTGACCACATTACTTCTCTTTCTCTGTATGGATTTCAAATTAATTTGCAGTAGTTTTTACTGATTTTGAGTATACAGTGTAACTTGCTATTTTAAACAGATATGGGAAAATATCAAAATGTACACTTAGGTGACAACACTGCGTGATTCAATAGAAAATCTCAGAAAAAAGGGGAGTAATTTGCCATCACTAAATTGCTTACTTGTGTAGTATGGCAATGCTGTCTTCCAAAAATTTCATTTGTCAATCTTTTTCTCTCTCTGTTAATTTGTGTAGGTCAAATATTTCAAACAAACTCATTTTGATTTTATCTATTACTCACATGAATATAAATATTTACTCTTGTTGCTTCATAGTATATTTTCAGATTTGTTTGTTCAATGAAGATGTTTGACTGATTGACAATCTGTATAGTTCATGAAATGGAATAGAAGAGAACATAGAGCTTCACCTGTTTGTATCATCATTAAGTATGATTACCAATATTATGGATTTGTTCTTTGTCGTTACCAATCTGAGTCTTCGCTTGTCAAGACACGTTTTTTAGCTCCACTGACCAAAGGCCTCTGGGGCTATTTTCATGGTGCTGTGTCCGTTTGTCTGTGGGCCCTGTCGTGAAACTTTTTCTTTAAACATTTTCTTCTCAGAAACTACTAGATGTATTTAAACCAAACTTCACAGGAATGATCTTTAGGTGACCCTCATTCAAAGTTGTTCAAGAAATTTTTATCCAATGAAAAACATGTATTTAATGAGCCTTGCTAATTTCCAAATGTGAATGACCTTTGGATGACTCTTTATAAGGTCTACAAAAAATATTGTCATCAGTTGAAAACAATATGTTAGTTTTTTAGCTCACCTGAGCACAAAGTGCTCAAGGTGAGCTATTGTGATCACTCACCATCCGTCGTCCGTCCGTCCGTCTGTCCGTCCGTCTGTCCGTCAACAATTTCTTTAAACATCTTCTCCTCCTAAACCACTGGACCAATCAAGCTGAAACTTGGCAGGGATGTTCCTTGGATGAAGCTCTTTAAAAGTTGTTAAAAGAATTTAATTTCATCAAAAACTCTGGTTGCTATGGTTACATAATAGCCGAAAATGGCTGAAAATATTAGAAAAATTCTTCTCCTCCTAAACCACTGGGCCAATCAAGCTGAAACTTGGCAGGGATGTTCCTTGGGTGAAGGTCTTCAAAAGTTGTTAAAAGAATTGTATTTCATCTAAAACTCTAGTTTCCATGGTAACAGAAAATCTGAAAAGGGCCGAAAATGGCTGAAAATATTAGAAAAATTCTTCTCCTCCTAAACCACTGGGCCAATCAAGCTGAAACTTGGCAGGGATGTTCCTTGGGTGAAGGTCTTCAAAAGTTGTTAAAGAATACGCCATGATAAGAGAAAAGTTAAAAATTTACGAAACTTAAAAAAAATCAAGTTGCAATAGCACAAATTTTAACCAACCTTAATGTACATCAAACAAATTCTGTTTTTCATAACATGGTTGACAAGTTATGAGTGACATACTCAGGTGAGCGGTATAGGACCATCACGGTCCTCTTGTTTAAGGGTTGAGGTCATATCTCTATATGTTATATAGAAGAAACTTGGAAAACATTTTCTCAGAATACTATTAATGGATGTCAACCTAATTTCACTAGAATAATCCCTTAGTGACCCATTATCAGGCTGCACAAAATTATTGCAATTGGATAGAAAATATATATTTAACAGGTGAAGGTCAATTTTTCTATGTTATTCATCAATCTTGACCTTTTCTTTGCAGAAATATTTCTGCATGTGACATTCAAAAACACTTATTTACCTGAAATTTAATTTAATCAGTGAATCAATTCATCACTGAATTTCTCATCATTTCAGACGATTCAGGCATGTGGGGCAAATCAGCTGCTCAAGCAGCTCTGGTAAGCTACACTGGCTGAATGCCAGCTAGCTATTGTCATGGCATTGTGTCTGTTGTGCGTCTGTGTGCGCCTTTGTAAACTTTTCTTTAAACATCTTCTCCATCTTAACCAATGGGCAGATTTTGACGAAACCTGGTAGAAATGGTCCTTGGATAATCCTCTTCTTAAGTTGTTCAAGAAATTTAGATTGACCCCAAGCAGTGGGTGTTAAAGGGCAGCGCCTATTTTGAACCCAAAATCTTTAAAAATCATCTCCTCCCACACATTTGGCCTGATTTCAATGATACCTGGCATGAATGATCCTTGGATGACCCTCTACTAAAATTGTTCAAGAAGTTGTGATTGACCCCCAAATATGGGCATGGCAGGGCAGAGCTAATTTTGAGCCCAAAATCTTTAAAAAATCTTCTCCTGCCAAACCATTTGGCTGATTTCAATGAAAGTTAACATGAGTGATCCTTGGGTGACCCTCTACTTAAAATGTTTAAGAAATTGATTGACCCCCATATTTGGGTGTGGCAGGGCGGGCCTTGTTTTCAGCCCAAAATCTTTGAATGACACCTCCTCCTGAATCCTTTGGCAAATTTCAATGAAACTTTACCAGAATGTTCCTTGGGTGACCCTCTACTTAAAATAATCAAGAAATTGATTGACCCCCATGTTTGGGGCATTGCTTATTTTTAGCCCAAAATCTTTGAATGACACCGCCTCCTGAACCCTTTGGCATATTTCAATGAAACTTTACCAGAATGTTCCTTGGTTGACCCTTTTTAAAAATTGTTCATGGAATTTTAATTGGCCCATAAAAATGGGTGTGGCAGGGCTGGGCTTATTTTCAGCTCAAATTCTCTGAAGAACATGTCCTGAGCCACTGGGCCAATTTCAACAAGACTTAACCAGAATGTTTCTTGGTTGACCCTCTTTAAATCTTGTTTGCAAAATTTTTATTTGCCCATAAATAGGGGTGTGGCAGGGCGAGGCTTATTTTGATTCCCCTCAGTAATGAATGGGTAGGCAGGCTCTATTATCACTTTAAATTCTTGGAATTACATCCCCTTTTTCAACAATTAGGCAAATGTGAATGAAACTTTGCCAGAAAGTTACTTAGATGAGATCTACTGGACCAATGAAATTCAAAGGAGAAGTTTAGGGCCATTCTGGCCCTCTTGTTTCTTCATAGTCTGTTGAGACTTTTTGGAATTCAGATCAATCAAAGTCAAAATTGTCAGGTAATGGGTGAAATAAAATTTATTTAACAATTTGAGTTTAATAAGTGTGATTTTTTAAAGCGATTTATAAATAGTCTTCTTCCGTATAATTTTACCTATTAGTTATATGTGATCACTTTTGATAGCTTGTGATTAAGTATCAATTTGGAAACAGTCAGAATTCTTTCTGAATGATGGTGAATTTTATTACCTCTTTTTGGTAATATCTCTCTTTCAAATCTTGATCTGTTTAAGCCAGTGGAGCTATACAGGCCCTCTTAGGCCACTTCTTTTTTTTACCATTATCAAAATTATACAATGTACATTAATAATGAATGGGTAATTAAAAAGGGTCTCATATAATGAAATGTAGAGGAACCTTCTTATAAATAAATCATTGGATATATAAACAATTAAATGAATTTTGGCAGATTTGATCAATGGCTATAACTTGGATTTCTTCTTTAACTGTCTATAGCCAATAGATAGAGGGCCCAGCTTCTTGGTCAAGATATCACCAACTGGATAGCTCAGTGCTAAACAGTTATAACTGCCTGTATGATTATAGGCTGTTACAACTGTTTCGTTATGAGCCATCAAACTTCATTTCCTAAGAGAAGTATCCATGTTAGTTATTGCCATGGCTTACAAATTCAGCTCAAGTACTTGTTGATTATGCAAGAAGCAGAATTGGCAGGGATTGATCCTATTTGTAACATCTTGTATTCTGTTGTATTTAAAATATTATGTTTTAACAAAATATAAACATTATATATTTTGATAACCCTGCTAAACAAAAGTTTATGCAGATATACTGCAATCTGCAGTCTGACTATCAGCACTGCCGATCTTTTGTCAAAAGTTCTCTCTCATTGAAATTGCACATGAACAATTACCTCTGCTTAAACTCATTAATGATGTTTTGTGGCATATAATAACCCAGATATTATTTGTATCTTTTTGCATTCATTATTTTGCATTAACTAGGATTTATTGATTATGTATTGAAAATTTCAAGTTCCCCAGAAGCAACATTTTTATGCTTTCCAAAAATTTTTCAGAGGAGCATATAGTTGCCGGCTTGTGTGCATGTCCGTCTTTCCGTTGGACATTATATCTCAGGAACCCCTGGGCCTAATTGGATGAAACTTCACATAAAATCTTCCTAGGAAATTTGCAAGACACCTTTTTTTTTTTTTATTCAAGGCTTTGTCATGGAAAAAGGGGCCTTAATGTAAAAATTAGTTTTTTGCCAATTTCTCCTAATTGATAGTCCAAATTTTATGAAATTTCATGATTTGAGTATCAAAATAAAATCCTCTTGACCGTAAACTGTTATTTATGTTAAAAATGTGAACTGGGAAAAGGGGCCTTATTATGTGATAAGCTTTACATAAGCTCTTTTTTTGTCCTGCAAACTTATATTGGCCATAACTTTTGATTGGTTATACATTAACTCTTCATATTTTGCATGTGCATTGCTTGTGACGAATCTTTTTTGTTGTTTTTAAGTTCAAAGTCATCAGTCAAGGTCATGTGTCAAGGTCAGAATTTAGCAATTAACTTAAAAATTGGTCTTTTTTTCTCTGGTTAGTGATAGAGCCTTCATATTTCAAATGTTTATTTCTTGTGACAGGACCTTTTATAAGAAAACTTAGACAAGGTTCTTGCCCAATGTCAAGGTCAAATTGTCAAGGTCAAAAATTTCCATCATGAAAAGTCAAAGTTGGCCATAACTTTTAATTTGAATGAGATAGGGTCTTCATATTTCTTATTTGCTTTGCTTGTGACAAAACCTTTCTGTTGGTACCAAGTTCAAGGTCATAAGTAAAGGTCAAGGTCTTTCAGTAGATATCTTAGACAAGGCTTTTGGTCAAGGTTAAGGTCAAATTTTCAAGGTCAATAATTTCCATAAAATAACTAAATTGGCCATGATATTTAATTGGAATGAGATTTAATCTTCCTATTTCACATGTTTATTGTTTGTGAAGCTCTTTTGGTTGCTACAAAGTTCAAGGTCATCTTTCAAAGTCAAGGTCATTTCCCAAGGTGAAAAAATGAAATTCTAAGCTTTAAAATTGGCTGTAAGTATGCAATGATAAGTAATATAACCTTCATATTTCATGTTTATGACTTTTGACAAGACCTCTCAGTAGATTATTAAGACATGGCTCTTGGTCAAATTCAAGGTCAATAATTTCAATAAAAGAATTCTCTAAATTGGTCTTAACTTTTATCTTCTCATTTCACACATGCATTACTTGTGATAATACCTTTTTGTTGGTACCAAGTTCAAGGTAATTAGTCAAGGTCAAGTTTTTTAGCTCCACAAACCGAAGGCCACTGGGGTTACCGTCATGCGTCTGTCCGTCTGTGCATTCTGTCTTAAATTTTTTCTTTAAAGCCTTTAGTAATCTTTATGAGGCTTCAAAAAATTATTATGATCAGATGAAAAATATGTATTTTATGGGAGGAGGTCATTTCTCTATATGTTACATCATGGAAACTTTGAAAATTTCACTGGAATGTTCCTTTGGTGATCCATTATCAGGCTGCACAAAATTTCTGTGACTGGTTAATAACTATGTATTTAATTGGCAGAGGTCAATTTTCTATATGTTATTCATCAATCATGAATTTTCCTTGCAGAAATATTTCAGTACGTGACACTTAAAACCCCTTAATTACTTGTTTGAATTATGTTCCCAATATTTTGACAAAATTGCAGTTTTCTTAAACATCCTTTTCACTGTTACAGCCACATATATTGATTATTATAGACTCATAAAGTCATGAGAGCAATTTTAAGCTTAAATATAACCTCACATCTTTATTTGACAATAGTGTGCTTTTTTAGCGATTAAGGACCATCAAGGTCCTCTTGTTTAATGTGCCCTTGAGTTTGACAGAATTGCATTTTTCGAATTTATTATTACTCCCATGTCCATCATGGTTATTATCACTACAAAACCCATCAATAAGTTAATCAATAAGTCAGTTAGTCAATCATTTGCTTTCTTTTCTTTACTACATTACTGCTCTTAAATTTGTGTTTGCTCTAAGAACCCAAAATACCTAAAAATCTAGTCATGATTATTGAGTAACCATTTATCAGTCTACCAAAAATAATTGTTATCAGATGAAAAATATATATTTTATAGGCGTAGGTCATTTCTCTAAATGTTATATATTGGAAACTTTGAAAATCATTTTTAGCTCCACTGGCTGAAAGCCACTGGGGCTATTGTCATGGCGTTGTGTCCGTCGTGCGTCCGTCCGTCCGTCCGTCCGTCCGTGCGTGCGTCCGGTCGTAAACTTTTTCTTTAAAAATCTTCTCCTCAGAAACTACTGGATGAATTTCAACCAAACTTCACAGGAATGATCCTTGGGTGACCTTCTTTCAAAGTTGTTCAAGATATTTTGATCCAATGAAAAACATGGATTTAATGGGCGTGGCTAATTTCCAAATATGGTAAAAAGTCAGTTTTCTCAGATTCTAATAGAAGGATTCCTATTAAATTTTACATGGATGATCCTTGGATGACCCTTTATCAGTCTACCAAAAATTATTGTGATCGGATGATAAATATGGGTTTTATGGGCGGAGGTCATTTCCCTATATGTTATATAGTGGAAACTTTGAAAATCATTTTCTCAGATTCTAATTGATGGATATCAACCAAATTTCACTGGAATGATCCTTGAGTGAACCTTTATCAGTCAACCAAAAATTATTGTGATTGGATGAAAAATATGTATTTTATGGGCGGAGGTCATTTTTCTATATGTTATATAGTGGAAAATTTGAAAATCATTTTCTCAGAATATTATTGATGGATATCAACCAAATTTCACTGGAATGATCCTTGAGTGAACCTTTATCAGTCTACCAAAAATTATTGTGATCGGATGATAAATATGGATTTTATGGGCGGAGGTCATTTCTCTATATAATATATAGTGGAAACTTTGAAAATCATTTTCTCAGAATGTAATTGATGGATATCAACCAATTTTCACTGGAATGATCCTTGAGTGAACCTTTATCAGTCTACCAAAAATTATTGTGATTGGATGAAAAATATGTATTTTATGGGCAGAGGTCATTTCTCTTTATGTTATAAAGTGGAAAATTTGAAAATCATTTCAACATCAGTAAACCCAAAATATCTTAAAATCTAGTCAAAACTTAGATTTGCTATTTCAAGAATTTCAAGCCTGTGGAGCGACTCAAGCCATTCATGGCTTTCTAGTCTCAGAATGTAACTGATGGATATCAATCAAACTTCATTAGTATGATCCGTGGGTGACCCACTATCATGCAGCCAAAAATTATTGTCGTTTGACGAAAAATATGACTTTTATGGACAGAGGTCATTTCTCTATTATTATTATGTTATATAGTGGAAATTTTGAAAATCATTTCAACATCGGTAGTACCCAAAATATCCAAAAATCTAGTCAATACTTTGATTTGCTATCACAAGAAATTCAAGCCTGTGGGGTGACTAAAGCCATTCATGGCTTTCTAGTTCTCAAATTGAAGTTGGAAAATTAAAATTTTAAGATTTGCTATAATATTGCAATGGAAGTTATATAACCTTTATATTTCATATGTTTATTTCTTGTGCCGAGACCTTTCAGTATATAACTTTTGAAATTCTGTGTCATTGTAAAGGTGGCCTTCATGTCTATTTTTAATTAACACAACTCCTCCTTCATTTCTGGGCCTATTTCGATTCAGCTTTCACAAAATCTTTCTAGTCATCAGACCTTGCTCATGAAGCCAAGGTTTTGTGACATTCTTCTGTGCCAGAAGACTTTCATATCATATTTCTTGTGAGTGCAACTTTTACTACAATTATGGGCCAATTTGGATGCAACTTACACAAAATGTTCCTAGTCTCATTGCGCATCTTACTGTGTTTTTGCTTTTTTTATTAAACTTCTGCCATGACAGAGAAAAGGGGGTTTTCATGTCAATTTCTTGTATTTTTTGTATGTCCACATCTTCAATATGAGCACAGTCACCCCATACTGAACTAAAATCTTGAAACTTTGACTGATTGATTGCTCTTTTTATGCCTCGCATCAAAAGATTGGGGGCATATTATTTTACTGTAAACTTGTGTGTCTGTTTGTCTGTATGCAAAACTTAACACAAAAACATATTGCCAATTACTTCAAGGCCATTCAAGATACCATGCTCATATTTGGCATGATGATAGATCTCGATAATGTGCATAATACAGATCTAAAGGTCAAGTGAGAAGGTAAAGGTCATCTGTCAAGGTCAAAAACTTTAAAAAAAAAATGGCTGTTTAGGGGACATCTTGTTAAGTCTTATGTCATATTGATATCAGATAAGTGTAAATCTATCATTCAAAGCCATTTGTCTGACTGTTCCTCTCAGGCCTGTACGTGACGCTCTGCAAAGTTCTTGTTTTTCATTTCAGGTTTCATTGTAGAATTACATTTTTGAGATGGCAGAAAACAATACAGAACAGACAAGAATACAGAATCCAAACTACTGTAAACTGAAACTTCTCACAATTGACTGTGTTGTTGTACATATAATGTTCCTTGAAATAAAGCTAGCTTTGAACTTTTAAGCTGAATTGCTTTCTTATTATGTCCAATGTTACTCTAGTGAAGTTATAGTCTATTTATATTTTCTACTTGATATGATTCTTACTTTCCCCCTCCTCCCACACATAACTTTGATGAATGTTTTAATGCCCTTGCATCAAAAGATGAGGGTCTTATTCTTTTATCATTGTCCCTTGGTCTGTTGGTCTGTCCGTCTGTCTGTCACATTGGTCTGTCTATCAAGAAGAAAAAAAGTTTTGAGGCCCATTCAATGATTATTGCTCATATTTGGCATGATGATAAATCTCAAAAATACATTTTGATGTCAACGTCATGTTATGAGGTCAAGGTCAAATACTTGCAAACATGAGGTCAAGGTCATTTATTAAGGTCAAACTTTTAAAAACCAAATAAAAAAAGCAAGATATTACCGGTATAGATGCTATTCCTACGTACCGTAAGAACCAAGATCAAGGATGTATAGTGAGGTCAAATTTTGATAAATTTGCTCTTCCAGGGTACTTGTGTTTCAAAAATACATCTTGTTTAATTAGGATCCATGTAAATTTTTAGTTCTGTGCTTTGTAATAAATGGTGATGTAACTGTATATGACTCGGCTTCAGATGTGAGAAGAATCACGTGACCAGCCTCAACCAAGAGGAGAGAATTTGAGATCTGTGATCTACACCTTCAGCAAGTCTTTCGTATTAACAAGTCCTATCATCTAGGCGGGAGTAGCAAGAGCTTTCGATTCCCCATCCCTCATGACAATTTCTAGCTCTATTGACCCAAATTCAGAAGAGCAGTAGCAGTGGCGCGATTTCGTCTATCCGCTCGCGTCTGTCTGCTCTTAAGTTAACTTTATTTCGTAATTGAAATAAAGTCAACTCTTTTCATCTGATTTTTATGCTCACGCATCGATAGATCGGGGGCATATTATTTACTCATGTCCGTCCGTCTGTCCGAAAACTTAACCAAACTTAACCTTGCCAATATCTTCAAGCCTATTCAAGATACAAAGCTAATATTTGGCATGATGATAGATCTCAATGATACGCATCCGCTGGTACCAAAGTCAATGTCATGTGACAAGGTCAAGGTCTCTGTCAAGGTCAAACTTTGAAAAAAATGCCGTTACGGGGGCATTCGTGTTTCACAAACACATCTTGTTTTTTTCAATTTTACACAGAATGGAAACATCATCGTAAGGATCTTGCCTTTAGAAAATACACCAAGTCCCTAGAGTATCACGGGAAAGGCGGCCTTGTGAAAATGTGAAGCAATATCATCATTGTAGAATTCTTAGTTTTCCCTGGTTTTTTATTAGTAAAATGATCGTTCCTTTCGCTCCAAACTTACATAAAATTATATTACCATCATATGGATCGTTTCTTGTGCAAATGGGTCAGGTGCAACAAGTATAAACCGGAATGGGGACCTTTTTAAACTTGATTGAAACTGTTTTGCCATTTACTTAAAACTAATGTTACTTAGAAATGGTCTTTTCATTCACTATCATGTAATATACTTTCTAAGGGGGTCAGTAGAGCGTCTCCGGCCGATGCCATGGGCCGCTTGTTTCTTTCTCGGAATCATATCGGATATATGTCAACCGTAAGCCCTAGGCAACTCAGTCATAACTTATGTATACGTTACTTATACGCTTTCATACGTTATGCATACACTACTCGTTCGCTGGAATACTCTACCCACACGCCAAAATGTTATAAACGTTATATTGATGGCGAGATACGCTAGCGAACGTCCGTGTTTTTTTTTGTTTGTGTGTGTGTGTTTGCTACGTATACGCTGGTCATACAATTAGAATAAAACAGAACTTTATTAATGCACTATTATACCCTATGAGGATTAAGGACATATGATTGATGAACTAAGCAATAGACAATTTACCACAACAATAAGATGTGCATGAGATCGATGAATGCCTTCCCGAAACTGCAGGTTTTTATCAAACGTTGACCTTGACAGATGAACTTGACCTTGTCATATGACCTTAACCTTGGTATCTAGATGCACACAATCAAGAGCTTTCATATTACCTAATATGAGCTTTGTATCTTGAATAGCCTTGAAGTAAGTGAAAATGTTGCGTTTTTCTGATTAAGTTTGGGAGGTTCGCTGAAAAGTTGTGCATATGAGCTGGCTTTTGCACGTAGGGCATACGTTACTCTCAAACGCTGTATTGTAGTATCTCCCTTTCACTTGGTCTGTATATAGCCCGTTTGTCTCGCTGTTACCCACAAATGCACGTGTGGCGGCTCAAAGTGTCAATGAGCTCGTCGCACGGTTTACGTAAACAAAGGGCGTTGTCGTTTTTGACAAATAATGAAACATTTTAATTTTAAAGAAATGCAAGGCCTTCTCAATGCCGAAGCTAATATAGCTAGTGTAAGCATCTTGCACACGTTATCCGAAGCCAATGACATTATATGGCGTCAAATATTTACAAGTTTTATTGCGTCAAACTTTTACATAAACAATCGTTCACTATCATAACACAAAGCGGCTGAGGCAAAGTTCTAATTGGTTTGCGCTTCTTTAAACGCCTATTTCAACATTATTGCAGTTATTTCGCGGCTGTTGGTGTGTTCCATTGTTCTTGAAATGCAGTAATTCTCATTCCAAATGAGGATCAAGTTTAAACGCTTTATAATGACATTCTGTTGGTTTAACCTATTTAGATGTCTGCCCTTCCAAAACATGATGCCGTTATCATTTTTTGTTGTCATAAATTCATTTGTTTGATTGAATTGGCTTTAACGCCGCTTTAAATTATCTTTCAGTTATATCGCAGCGGCGATAGAATAACGGATTCCTGGTATTTTTCACACCAGTACTACCATCTCATCCATCCTTTCTTAGCCTCGAGCTGCTATCCTACATAGGTCTATGATTATTAAATCATTGGTGGGAGACGAATAGTCGGAAAGGATGAATGCCGCCGTCGGGAATCGAACCCAGGACCTCAAGATTGACCGTCCGACGCGCTACTCATTGCGCTATGACGGCGGCTGCGTCATTCTTTTAACTATAATCCAATGTTAAGGTACAACTTTGTTTAGACCATGTGATATAAAGTCATATCACTCAAATATACATTAAGATAGTTTTTAAGTTTGACATATTCTCGTAGTCTGTTTGGGGCGAAAAAATGTCCATATATCGCGCTTGTTGTTATTCATATAGAAATCAAGGAATGTTCAACTACATTATGATAAGACCTTTTTTAAGGGGGGGGGGGGGGGGCCAACAGAATACAATTATCATAATTTGATGTCAATCATTAATATTTATCGAAAGCTTTTAAGCCATCATGATCAGACAATATAATTTGGGTAAGATCAGTCATATATAAAATGAAATAGATTGTTATGCTACAAGCTTCGTTTGTATTATTCCCGTAGTCTGTTTTGGGGGACAAAAAATGTCCACCCAACAGAATGCTGTTGGCATATTTTGACATCATTCTTTAATAAAATCGCTGTTTTATAGTATTGTAATGGTTGGATTTTTATGAAATGCTCACAAACGCATAAGTAGGATTTAAATAGAGACAATGGATTAAGTTTTTTTCATGTAAAAAAACTTGGTTCGCTCTCTTCTTCGGATACGTATTTTTGGGACAAGAAATGTTAAACCAAAAGGTTGTCTGTTTTAATGGGATTAAACACCGCTTTTAACAATCTTACAATGGATTCCCGGCTGTAGCCCTAACTTATCATTCTTTGATAATAATCCAGTTCAGAAAAACGCAACATTTTCACTTACTTCAAGGCTATTGCCCCGGTGGCCTAGTGGTAAATGCACTCGACCCGTGACCTGGAGGTCCGTGGTTCGAGCCCCACTGTCGCCTGCGTGTGTTTATGGGCAAAACACTTAATAGCCAGCCCCAGTTCACCCAGCTGTAAAAATGGGTAGCAGTAGGTTTAAACCACTGCCTCTCTCTCGGGGACGTGAAAACATCAGGATTGAGCGTTCGAGAGCGATTCTATAAGCTTAAGCTTTCGTCGCAATCGAACTAAAATAAATTAGTATAAACTAAACTAATCCAATGTTCGAGTCTTAAAAGGTTAGGCCATAGCCCTTGAAGTACAGTATAAAGCCTCGTTTACATTTGGCCTACGGAGCCCGTATCTCTCCGTAAGCATAAAATCGTGCGATGCCTGTGCGGTGACATACGGTGCCCGTGCGATCATCGCACGGTCCTACGGGCACGGAAGACACCTGCTATCTCGTTTAGAAAAAATGTTAAACACATCTTTAAAAATCGCAAGCCGGTAGCCTTGTTCGGACACCGCACGGTCGCCGCACGGACATCGCATGGAAGCCTTGCGATGATCGCGCGGAAATCGCAAAATATCTTAACTATCAAACATCCAAAATAAAACCCGTAGAATCGTGCGATGACCGCACGGCATCCTCTCGATATCCATACGGAACCCGTACGATCTCCGCACGGGAATCTCAGGATTACCTTGCGATATCGCAGGGGACTGGTACGGTCACAATTAGGTATGTTCCCCCTCAAATATTTTAAAAATCGCACGGTCACCGTGCTGCATTGTGAACACATACACCGCAGACCGTAGCTGTCTGCGATGTCCAAAAAATCGTAAGAAAAATCGCAGGCTTAGTGATATCGTACGGTGACCGTGATAAATGTAAAGCCCAAAAAAGCCTAGTTTACATTTGAAACGGTGGCCGGTCTCCTTGAGGTATATTCCCTTAAATATTTTTATAAATCGCACGGCCACCGTGCGGCATTGTGAATACAAACTCCGCAGACCGTGGCTGTCTGCGACGCCAAAAATCGTAAGAAAAATCGCAGGCTGCGATATCGTAGGGCGACCGTGGTAAATGTAAAGCACACTAAAGCCTAGTTTACATTTGAAACGGTGGCCGTACGATATCGCAGCCTGCGATTTTTTTTTATCATATTTTTGACATCGTACAAATTTATTTTCCACGGCGCTTGTGTTCACAAAATCGTGCGGTTATCGTGCGATCTCCGCACGGAGACCAAGCGTTTTGTCAACTAAATACGATGTAAACCGCGCGACCGCGGCGCGGTTAAGCCTCGTTTACATTTGGCCTACAGAGCCCGTACGGCGCCCGTATCTCGCCGTAAGCATAAAATCGTGCGGTGACATACGGTGCCCGTGCGATCATCGCACGGTCTTCCGGACACCGCAGACACCTGTGATCTCTTTTAAAAAAAATGTAATACACATCTGTAAAATCGTAAGCCCGTAGCCGTGTGCGGACACCGCATGGAAGCCTTGCGTTGATCGCGCGGGAATCGCAAGATATCTTAACTATCAAACATCCAAAATAAAACCCGTAGAATCGTGCGATGACCGCACGGCATCCTCTCGATATCCATACGGAACCCGTACGATCTCCGGACGGGAATATCACGATTACCTTGCGATATCGCACGGGACCCGTACGTTCTCATTAAGGTATGTTCCCCCTCAAATATTTTAAAAATCGCACGGTCACCGTGCGGCATTGTGAACACATACACCGCAGACTGTTGCTGTCTGCGATGTCCAAAAAATCGTAAGAAAAATCGCAGGCTTAGTGATATCGTACGGCGATCGTGGCAAATGTAAACTAGGCTTTATCGCACGACATCCGCGCGGGGCCCGTAGGGTGGTTCGTTCAAGACCTATAAGCAAAACATCGCACGGTGGCCGTGCCTGCCTCTACGACGTGTCTACAGTCTCCGTGTGGTCTTGCGATTTTTTTTAAAATTTGTATAACTGTTTTTTAAACCAAATCGAAAGAATCTACGGCACCCCTAAAGCCGCGCGATCGTCGCACGGACATCGTATGCCGCCGTACGGGCACCGCACGATTTTGTGGTTACGGCGAGTTACGGGCGCCGTACGGGCTCCGTAAGCCAAATGTAAACTAGGCTTAAGTTTTCAGTTAGAAAAAAGACATCGTTCCTCCTATTCCTGTTGACGGTCCGGTTTCACGTTAGCCTGTCGATCCTTTGGACGTGAGTCCGACCTCTCGCTCGACCAACTTTCATCCGAATTGACCAAAGTTATAGTGGCACGCTTCGTTTTCTACCACAATTCGGCGAATGACGTTTCGCCAAATTTGGATGGGTAGTTGGTGGCTAGGATACAATGTTGCGGTTGTACTGGCGTGAGAAACCATATATAGGTGCAGAAATTGTAGTCATATCGCGGGGGCTGAAGCACTTAACCATAAATTCATAGTTATAATCTTACATGTACCCACGAGACATCGTTTCCGAGGATCCTACGTATGATCATCCCCTCATTTTTGGGAAAGGATCGAATCCTGGACCATATGAGAGTCCGACTCGCAACCAATGGCGTTACGACGGCGACTTTTAAACTAAGGAATCTGAGCCAATATCTCGTCACACGCATACGAGGTTGCATTCAACGTGGTCAAGTTTAGCCTATGTGAGCATTGAAATTTCGTCTGTTGTCAAAAAGAGGGTCAGAATGGCCCTTAGCCACTGACCTGATTTTTTTTGTTCCTATGGATCTCATGAAAGTAACTTTCTGGCAAAGTTTCATTCATATTTGCTTGAGTGTTGGAGAGGAGATGTTATTACAAAGATTTTAAAGTGATAAAAGACCCTGCCCACCCGTTCATTACCGAGGAGATTCAAAATATGCCCTACCTTGCCACTCCCAATTTTTTAAGGGCCAACAAGGGAAGATTCAGGTAAAGATTGTGGGCTCAAAATAAGCCCTGTCCTGCCATGCCAATATTTATGGGCCAATTAAAATCTTGCAAACGAGTTTTGAAAAGGCTTACCCAAGGAACATTCTGGTAAAGTTTCATTGAAATTGGCCCAGTGGTTCAGGAGAGGTTTTTAAGGTTGTTGACAACGGACTCAGGGTGATCCTAAAAGCTCCTCTTGAACACTTTATGCTAAGGTGAGCTAATAAGAGCAACCAATGTAGGTGCCATTGCTTGGCTGTAGGTGCTTTATGCATGCAAAAAATCTTAGTTGAAAATAGGCATTACTCGGGAAGGGTGTGTGTGTGTTTGGGCTGTTCTGTTGACAAGTCCATTTTTGAGGTCTTCTGTCCATGAATAAATAAATACTAGGGAAAATCTTTGAGTGGCACTTAGCAGATCTATTAGATTAATCTACCTAATGTTTGTCAAAGAGTAGAAACATTGTTTAAAATAAAACAAGAGTGCCATAGTCACAAAATACGCCGCCACTTTGCTGCTGTTTCGCGAAAATAATTGTAGACACTACTTATTTTGACAGAACCAAATTCAAAATGACCAAGTTTCATTTAAATCAAGACAAAAAGTTAGGAGGAGTTGCCTTCACAAGGCTGCAATTTCAATAAGCCCCAGACACTAAGTTTTAAGGGGGCATAATTCAGGGAAATAAATGAGCCATAAAATCTTTGATCCATGTACATCTACAAATTATGGTGATGACATTGCCCAAGTTTCATTTAAATAAAGATAAAAAATAAGGAGGAGTTGCGTTCAAAGGGCTGCAATTTCAATAAGCCCCGGAGTCTTAATTTTAAGGGGGCATAACTGAGGCAATAAGCCCCAGAGACTAAGATTTTAAGGGGCATAATTCAGGCAAAAATCAACGAACCATAAAATCTTTCCTAATGCACATCTACCAATTGAGGTGATAACATTGACTAAGTTTCAAGAAGATCCAGCCAGAAACTTAGGAGGAGTTGCGTTGACAAGAAAAGTGGACGGCTGTACGGTTACTTCATGCTCATCTACCAATTTCGGTTATAACATCCACCAAGTTTCATTTAGATCCAGCCAGAAACTTAGGAAGAGTTGCATTCACAATGCTGCAATTTCAATAAGCCCCAGAGACTATATTTTAAGGGGGCATAACT
Source organism: Fragum whitleyi (assembly GCA_948146395.1). Lineage (NCBI taxonomy): Eukaryota > Metazoa > Mollusca > Bivalvia > Cardiida > Cardiidae > Fragum > Fragum whitleyi. The sequence goes on along the minus strand of OX411543.1, from coordinate 59,366,347 downwards.
GAGGCAATAAGCCCCAGAGACTAAGATTTTAAGGGGCATAATTCAGGCAAAAATCAACGAACCATAAAATCTTTCCTAATGCACATCTACCAATTGAGGTGATACCATTGACCAAGTTTCAAGAAGATCCGGCCAGAAACTTAAGAGAAGTTGCGTTGACAAGAAAAGTGGACGGACGTACGGACAGATGGAGAAGATAACGCCAAAATACGTCCACCTCCGGCGGTGTATAAAAATGCTGGGTTGATACTTTAGGAGATATGCATCAGACAAGTCTAGTGATAGAATGACTGACAGAGACCATTCTCTTCATCTAAACAGAATGTGATAATTTAGAATTGAACTAGAGGATAATCATTAATATCAGAGGATGACCAATTTTTCATTCATTGGGTGAACAACAAAAGCCACATTTTAAAAAAAACGGCTTCTAAATAAGTTAGGCTTTGTTGTTCCCTCATTGAAAGATGCATCCATCTTCCATGCAAACAAGATGTGTTTGTGAAACACAAATGCCCACATAACAGCATTTTTTATTATATTGGCAATGTTAAGTTTTTTGGTTCATTTTTTTTATTGTTATTCCTTGCCAGATGACCTTGACCTTGTCACATGACCTTGGTATCAGCAGATGCAGATCATTGAGGTCATCATCATCATCATCATCATGCCAAATATGATCCTTGTATCTTGAATAGGCTTGAAGACATTGGCAATGTTAAGTTTTTTGGTTAAATTTTTTAGTTATTTGACCTCGACAGATGACCTAGAACAATAACCATGGTTTCAGCAGATGCAGATCATTGAGATCTATCATCATGTCAAATATGATCCTTGTATCTTAAATAGGCTTGAAGATATTGGCAATGTTAAGTTTTTTGGTTAAGTTGTTGAATTATTTGACCTTGACAGATGACCTTGACCTTGTCACATGATCTTGACTTTTGGTATCAGCAGATGTGGATTATTGAGATCTATCATTATGCCAAATATGTTCCTAATTTCTTGAATAGGCTTCAAGACTTTGGCAATGTAAAGTTTTTAAAATTTTTTGTTAACTTTTGCAGACAGACAGACAGACAGACAGATGGACAGACAGACAACAGTAAAACAATATGCCCACGATCTTTCAATACGAGGACATAAAAATTGGCTATTCGTTAATTTTCATGCAATAACTCAAACTTATTGCGGAAATTTGATGAAGAATTTAATTTGAAGCATACCATTTTGCATGTGATTACTATGCAACATCATGATGTTAGTTGTTAGCAAGTCGTTTAATGTCAAACAGGGTGAAATGAACAAATGCAGGGTATAATCCTTCAGTATTTTCACTTGCTTGGCAGTGAGATCATCCAGTAATGCTCTAATGATATTTCTAAATAATCCATCAAAACAATGAAAATTGCTGATTTCAATGTAGCTTTTAATTGGAATCCAATGCACTTTGTTCAGTGACTTTAACAAAAAATCAATTCAATTTAGCATTAGCTACAGGTAATGGAGAACAACTGTGTCCAATTAGTTTTAAAATCCTGATTCCACCTATTTATTTGAATGTTTGAAATAAAGCTCTGACCTTGACTTTGAATAAACATTTGGTGGGTTTCTGTTTGTTAGTGAAAATTATCCAGAATTTCAGGTCAATAACTTGACAGATAGAATGTAATGGAAAACCATAGTGTTCTGTGCTGACAACATCTTCATTTTTTCTTTCAGTTTTCTCAAATAACAGTTAAGTTGAAAATAATCAACAGATGGACAATAAAAGGATCAATTTGATCTGTTGACAGACTGACATTGTGAAACCAGCAGTAACCTGCATTGCACTGGTTGGGGGTGTGATAACTGCTTTCTGTAAAAGTATTTTCAAACAGTACATGTTTCTCAGATAATTCAGACTTATATATTTATAAAATAAAATCAACATCAAAACTATCAAAACAGATAACTTATTGATCTTGAGTAGTAAAGATTGTCAAAAAATCTAATATTCAAAAAAATTATTTTTAAACAGTCATGTTTTTGTCTATGACATAGTATTGATGAATGATTTCTGTTGCATTGTGAAGTATGTTACACAGATTAACTAATGTCCATGAATGATATCTCCTGTTGAATCTTTTAACCCTGTTGAATCTTTTTCTCAACAACAACACTATTTCTTTAAGCCAAGTCGATGGTTAAGAAGAACGAGTATATCTGCTGCTCTGTTTAAACCCTCTGAAAATATAAAGTTAATAATATAAAATATTGATTTTTAAGCATCTTTAGGCACTGGTTCTGGAGAAAGAAAATACATTAGAGAAAACATTCAGATAACTATCATGTGATTACCACCCCTCCCCTTTTACATTTCATGTCCTTAAGGCATGAAAAAGGGGGCATTACTTAAACAAGATGTGTTTTAAGAAACACAAATGCATCAGAAAGGGAAAATTGTTAACGAGAGGGTCAGAAAAGGGCCTTAACCAGTCACATTAATTTTACTGGTTCAGTGGATCTCACCCTAGTAACTTTCTGGCAAAGATTCATTCATCTTTGTTCAGGAGGAGATGTCAATTGATAAATTTGAAGTGAAAGTGACTCTGCCATGCCCATATTTACAGGCCAATTAGAATCTCCCAAACAATTTTTTGTAACGGATCACTGAAGATACATTCTGGCAAAATTTCATCTAAAATTGGTTTAGGAGGTATTTGTTTGTTTGAACAGGGTTTTATGCCGCTTCCAACAATCTTTCAATTATATTGCTGCGGCTGGAGCACCTAATAATGGACTCCTGGTATTTCTCACACCAGTCCTACAATACATCATTTCCTATCCCCCAGCTGCTATCTCACATAGGTCTACAATTATTGACCCATTTGTGAGAGACTTATAGTCTGAAAAGATGAGTGTCACCATCAGGGATTGTACCGGGGGCCTCTACATTGAGTCCCTCGCCCTTCCAACTGCAGGTTAAGGAAGTGATTATGTTCACAGTGAAAAAAGCCCCTCCCCGCCATGTCCATGTAAATTGTATTGATTTGAGTCACAATAGTAATATATCTGCCAAGTTAAGTTGAAATTGCACACTGGTTACTGAGGAAAAGATGCTTACAGATTACAGGGTCAAAATCTTCTTCTCACTTCCATCTCTTATTTGAGGCCAGATGTCAACCAAAATTTCACTTACATTTAAAAGGGTCATCCAAGGAATATTTCAGCAAAATTTGGTTAAAAAATACCCATTGGTTACTGAGCAGAAGGTGTTTAAAGTTTTCTAGGTCAAAAACTACCTGCTTTGCCACGCCATTATTTGGGGGTCAATCAAAGTTTGACAAACAAGTTTTGAGAAGGGCCACACAAAGAACAAATATTCCTAGTTCGGTTGAAAACTACCTTTGATAAATGATGGGAAAATGTACAAGTTTTCAGGGTCAAGAACTACCCCACTCTATAAGCCCATATTATGGGTATATCAAAATTTCATGACCAAGTTTTGAAAAGGGTCACCTAAGGAACTGTTTCCAAGTTAAGTTGAAATCAGCCCATTGGTTTCCAAGGAGAAGAGGCTTGAAGATTTCAGAGTCAAAAACTGCCCCGTCCTGATACGCCCATATTTGGAGTCAATCAAAATTTCATGAACATATTTTGAGATGTGACTCAAGGAACATTTCTGCAAAGTTTTGTTGAAATCGACCTATTGGTTAATTAGGAGATGATTAAAGAATTGTTGACAACTTCCAACGCACTATGCACAAAAGGTGATCACAAAAGCTCACCTTTGCATGCTGTGCTCAGGTGAGCTAAAACTTTGACTTTTATTAATCACCTTTACCTTGTCAGAGGACTTTGAGCTTGGTACCAACAGATGTTTATCATTCAGATCTATCAACATGACAAATATGAGCAATGTCTCTTTAACAGCCTTGAACAGATTAACATTTTGGTTATGTATTTACAATGTTTCACCTTAAATGAATGACCTTCTCAGATGACCTTGATCTTTGAAGAAGCAGATGCTTAGTTTAATTGTCCTTTTCATAAGTGTAGTAGATACTAGTAAGTTTACATTAGGCTTTAGTAGGCTGTGCAACACAGCACAATTTCACCAAGGACAATATACACATAGCCCTGACTTTATTGTGCAAAGCAAATTGTATGATGACAGTATTGTGAAAGCTTCCTTGACCGCCTAGACGTCCAATACTGAGGAGATTTTTCAATGCCCTGAAATGTTTTTAAGTTATTGTTGAAATATTTCCTATGTTGTTTCTACATAAAATTGGATGCACATGGGCTGAGCCCAAGTATACGATCCTAAGAGAACATATGCAGGGTTCTCCCCGGCATTTTCTGAAGCCGCTTTTTGAAGCGGTAGTGCTAACAAGTAGCGAAACTTTAGCAGGGGGAATTCAAAGTTTTGCATGTTCTAACAAGCCCTGACCCTATTTCCACTCTTTAAAACAATTAAAACACCCTCTACAGAAACATTATTGAAAAAGAAGAACAGCAGACTAGTTTTTCCCACAACGTTTCTTTAGTATCTAACTTAGAAGGCCCTTTTTGCCGGAACAGCTTCAAAGAACTGCAGAGAACACTGATATGAACAAACTTCATATAGAAAAATTAAATAAAGCTTAACACCAAATTTTTAGCTGTCTGTTTCTTGTTTAACCCTTGTCATGCTGAATAAATTTTGGCAAAAAATTTTCATCAAAATCAAAGGGCAACAAGCACTGAAAGTACCAACTGTAGGTCAATTCTTATTTGAAAAAACTAGATCTATGTTCAATTCTTGTTTGAAAGTGAGAAACAGGTGGTGTAGACTTACATCAGACTGCACATATGTGCAGGCTGATGTTTGTTTATAGCTCCTGCCAAAGGAGGAATATTGCGGGTTCAGCATGACAAGGGTTAAGAGAAATAGATTTGCACATATAAAGAATTCACTGTTTCTATGTAATAGGAGATCACTCTGGCAGAGCCCAAAGTTGACCCCCAGGGACATGATATGAACGAGCTTGAAAAAGGTTCATTAGATGATGTTGCGTACCAAATATGATTGATGTCCACCTTCTGGTTTTGGAAAAAGTTTTTGAAGGTTTTTGCTCTTTGTTACTATGTAAAACAGGATGCACCAGGGCCATGCCTTCCAAGTTTCATCAAGATTGGTTCAACGGTTAAAGAGTAAAATATCTTTTTTAAAAAAATGTAGACAACTGACAACATATGTCACACAACGGAAATTCACGAGTGACCACAGACATAAGATGATCACAATAGTTCATGCTCAGATGAACAAAAAATTAATGGACCAGAACCAAACTCAAACTTGGGTCTGTAACTCATTGATGCAAGCTCACATACAAAAAATTAGCTCAACATCTCAAAGTGTATAGAAAAAAGTCAGGAAAACTGAAATTTCCTAATAATAAAAGCTGATATGTTGATATCTGTTTTTTTCTTTAAGAGATTTGCTCATAAATTGTGCAAGCAAAAATTAAGTTTCTTGTAAAGTGCACTTCTTCTCAATGAGATTTAATAGCACTAAATATAAACGTTGATACTTTTGATGCTTTTTGGATATGCTCTGGATAGAATTTAAGTCCCTTAAATGCCTTCACTAAAAGTTTATGTAAGCAGGCATTTTTTTTTTGAGCATTGCATGTTTCCTCAATGAGATCTATCCACCTATGAAGTTCAATGTTCCTAGCTAGTACTCCAACAGGGAATGATAGGGGCAAAATTTAGGTGTCGTCTGTAATGGCGAATATGGGGCAGTATGTCATTTGTTTGTTTGAATGGGTTTTACGCTGCTATCAATTTGGCAGTTATATCGCAGAGGCCGGAGCACCTAACAATGGATTCCTGGTATTTCTTTCACCTGTACTACCATTACACCCTTTCCTAGCCTCAGACTGCTATCTCACACAGGTTTACGATTATTACTCATTGGTGAGAGACAAATGTCGGAAAGGATATTTGCTGCCACCGTTGAAAGAACCCGGTAGGTCATCATCTTGACCTTAACATTACCCTGTGGTGCTTTGTGTAATCATCTTTGATCTTCTGGTATTCTTCATTACTCTTCATTCCTCATTTGTCATGTGTTCCAGTCTCAAGTTGAATAAGATTTCTCCATTGTTTTATCATTCATCAGAACCATTGCACTCTGAAACAATACCTGAGCCTTGTATATCACAAAAATACATTCAATTGAATGGTCACATGATAATAAAAATCTATGAAAATTTCATACAATTTTATATATTTATGTTGCAGGGTTCGCTTTCAAAAGGATTTTTCCACTAATTACCATTTTTTGTCTAAAATACAAAATATAGCTCTTTTTATGTCAAAAAAATCTTCATAAATAAAAAGACATTGTTTTATTTCTTAATTCATAGAAAATACTTAAAGAGGTGTCTGATTATATAACAAAACAATCAACAATGACTTTTTGAAAGACTAATGCTACTGGAAAAAAAGTTTACTCTTGATATTTGACATTGGCTTTAGCAAATAACATTACCATGTTATCTTAACCCTTTGCTGTTTAATCCCTGCTTTTTACATGCCTGTCATTTTATGATTGAGAAAACATTGTGAAAAAGAAAAAAAATGCTTCTGACAAGCAATTTCTTCTTTTTCCACACTATTTTCTACCCTACTGAATGGTTATTTTTCAAATTAAATGCACTTTAATTAGTCTGCAAAACCTTTGAATTTGGACAGGTCAAAACTTTTGTAAAACAGGAAAGGGTTAACAAGAGTTGTCTGGGGACAACAAAGTTCGCCCACACTCCTGCTTGTCACAAACCAACAGTGCTTAACAAAAGATCAAAGTTCATGGTCATTTTTACTATATTATCTTCTATAATCTAATATTTATCATTCTGTTTGAGAAGTAATAAATAAATAATCACACAGTTTTGTTTTAAGTACACGTAAAAGGTCAAGCCTTAAGGTACAGTGAAAGCCTACAATCTAATGAATTTAGTTATTAAATATAAGGTTGATCATCTTATCAGTATTTATGAAGCATTATTGCCTAGCTGTAAGCATTAAGAAAATATATGCAAGTAAAAGGAAATAAATTAAAGTTTAAAAAGTAATTCAAGGTCACAGTGTCTAGGATCTTAGTAACAGGTCAAAGCCTATCACCTAATGAATGTCGAAATGAAGTATGATGCGGAAAGGCATTCAGAAAATATACTGTGAACCTAGAAAAGTTTGCGGCTAGAAATGTTCATGTTTTCATAACATCAGGCTTTCTTGCAGCAATTTAAATTTGCAGATTGTAACCACCTACGAATGCCGCAAACGAAAACATGCTACAGAAAATTTGCATGTGTATGTCTACTTAATATGTGTTTATCACAGGTGGAGAAGGTTTTGTCAACAAAACAAACTAATTCCAGCTAATGCAAGCTGTAAGTTGACCAATCAATTTCAATAAAGCTATTGTACAAGTTCACACATTATACTACTTAATTACAACAGTTTGTGACCATTGTCTTGTAATATTAACATCTAATGCATATATTGTAGCCAAATAACTCTCGACATAAATCGCTTCTTAGGAATATAGTTTGATGGATAAAATAAATGTTGATTAAAATTTTTTGTCTAAGAAATAAAATTATGAAATAGCTCAACACAGCATTTAGAAAATAACTCATATTCAAGAGAAAGACATTATTAAAAGTGAATTGTGGCTTGATTCGATTTAACTAAAGGCGTCTGTCAGAGGATGTGAAAACTCGTTCTCAATTTATTGCTTGTCTTCTTGTTAGTTTCTCTGAAAAAAGGTCAAGGTCAAATACCTTGGTCCCTTGTGAAGACCTGTTACATGTTGAGCCTGTATATGAAGGAATTATGTTCCTAGTTGAAAGCATTCACACATATAAGCTAGGTTAAAGTTTTTTTGGTAAAAGCTTTTTGGTTGAAGTTTTTCTTAAGTCCGAATAAGGTCAAGGTCAAATTGTCAAGGACTTTCGTCCTTGGTGAAAGCCTATTACCTGGTGAGTGTGTCGTCCTGGGTGAGCTAAAAATGAGGTCTATCATCATGACAAATATGACCAATACATCTTTAATAGGTTTGAAGTAATTTAACAGCAAGATGTGTTTGTGAAACACAAATGCCCACTGCATTTTTTTTTCAAAATTATGACCATTACCATTTCACATGACCATGACTTTGATTACAACCAGGGCCTTCTCTGGACTGAAATTTCTTTTCGCCAACACTTTCGCCAAATCAAAACAATTGGAGCCAAATTTGGATTTTAGGAGCCAAATTTGGAGCCGTTTTTCTTCTAAAAAAAAACTCTGCTTGAGAAATTCTAATGTTCCTTTCATATAGCCTTTCGTTCAGGGGGGTTATATTTAAATGTCAATTAACATATATTGGCAGTTTATATTGTAAACAATCACAGAAGTGTTATGGGTAGCCAAGCAGTTACTAGTTGACACACATGCCTCTTGCCTCAATTAATTGCCAGTCTCTTGTGAGAGAGTCTTTACAATATACTCTCAGCCTATGTCAAAATCAATAATCCCCGATGGGTCAAAATTCAGATTTTTTTGTCGCCAGTCATTTCGCCAATTACATTTTTTATCGCCAAATTCATTTCATTTTCGCATTTGGCGACAATGGCAACCCCCAGAGAAGGCCCAGATTACAACAGATGTATATCACTGAGATCTTTCATCATGTCAATTATGAGAAAGTATCTAAAATATGCTCAAAAAACTGAAAAATGATAAGTTTATTGGTCAAGTTTTTAAGAAGTTTGACCTTGACAGATGACCTTTGACTTGTCATATGACCTTAACCTTAGTATTTACAGATGCACATTATTGAGATTTATCACAATGCCAAAAATTAGGCTTGTAATTTCAATAGGCTTGAAGATAAAGACAATGTTAAGTTTTTTGGTTATTCTTTTTAGTTATTTGACCTTGACAAATGACCTTGACCTTATCACATGACCTTGACTTTGAAACCAGCAGATGTGTATCATTGAGATCTATCATCATGCCAAATATGAGGCTTGTATCTTGAATAGACTTTAAAATATTGGAATTGTTAAGTTTTTTGGTTAAGTTTTGCTGACAGACAGACAGAAAGCAGTTAAACAATATGCCCCGAAACTTTCTGAAAGGAGGGGGGCATAAGTATCATAATAAATATGATTCGCTCTAGATAAATAACCTTGACCTTTGTGTCTGAAGATGTATATTATGGAGATCACTATCATACCAAGTATAAGCATTGTAACATTACTAGGGCTTTAATAAATTTGGAAAAAATTAACCTCTCAAGGTTAAGTTTTGCAAAGTCTGACCTTGATAGATAAACCATTTCATTGAGATATATCACCATGTGAAATTTGAGCAGTTTGTGTAGAAAAGGCTGATAGAACTTTGCCATGTATGTTAGGCTTTTCAGTTATTCAAACAGAAAGATATAATGGTAAAATGACATGTCTCTGTTCTTATTGATTTGTGACTGGGCATTTTGTAAATGAAAGAAAAGTAACAAAATGATGTATAACCTTCCTCTTGGTGAATGAGCTGGGTCAAATTCTGCTGTGTGAACTAACTGCAATAAGAAAATAGCACACAAATATTATACATGGTGTTTTGTGAAACTATTGTCCCAAGGTGGAGGGATGACATTTTTAACTGTTGCCTGATATTAAAGGCTGAGGGTTATAGCATTACGATAACAAGGTCAATAGCTTTTCACTGTTCCATGAACCACCATTTAGTAACTGTTTTATGATCTGATTGTTATTGAGTAAATTTGTTTTTCATTAAAAAAGTTTGATGAAAATGTATTTTCCTAATTTAAAATCCTCAGTCTTTTTACCTGATCAAGTTGATTTGATCAGTAGTGGGAACCAAGCATTACAGGAAAAGGATAGACATGACTGTTCACTAGTGCTCAATATACAATAAACAAATAACCTACTATTTAAAGGAATAAAGTGTGTCACACCAAGAATCATCTAAACATAGTTTCTCGTCACATCTAATGCTTGTCATTATCGGAAATATTAAAAGAGTGATAAAGCAAGCTCATAATGACCATTGACCAAACCTCAAAAAGCATAGGTTAAAACTGATGACCCTTGATTCATTAACCCTTGTCATGCTGAATAAAACCCCTTGCAAAATAGCATTGAATAATGAAATAAGTGCTAAGAGCGATGGATGTAGTCTAATTGTGAGTCAGTGGTTTTTATATATATATATATATATATATATATATATATATATATATATATATATATATATATATATATATATATATATATATATATATATATATATATATATATATATATATATATTCTGGGTTTGAAATGACAAGGATTAATTTGCCTTTACTAAAAGTAAAAACTCAAAATGTAAAGGCTACAGCTGAAGGTATGCCTATGTTGAGAATATATGAAAAGGTTATCTTTCTGATTTCCATTTTGAATGATAGCTAAAAAATATGAAGGAGAAAGTGAGCTCACAAGAAATTTATTTGTCATTCAACTCAAGGACAGATTATTCAAGATAACTCAAGAATGACTTATGTGGTTTGAATTTCAAAGATCTTATGCACAATTAGACATCATAGGGAGTAATTGTGGCAAGTTCCAGCTCATTTCCATTGATAGTTTAAGAGTTGCGTACACAAAAAAGGTGATTTTCATTCAATTCAAGGTCAGATAATTCAAGACTTCTCAAGAATGACTGGAGTGATTTGAAATTCAAAGGTCTAATGCACAACTAGACATCATAGGGAGTAATTGTGGCAAAATTCAGCTTATTTCAATAGACAGTTTAGGAGGAGTTGGGCACACACACAAAAAAAATAAATTTTTGTTCAATTCAAGGGCAGATAATTCAAGATTTCTCAAGAATGATTTAGATTTCAAATGTTTTATGCACAACTACACATCATAGAAATTATTTGTGGCAAGTTTCATTTCAGTCCCATTGATAGTTTAGGAGGAGTTGTGCACACAAAATATTGCAAGCGGACAGACAGACAGAGGGGGGCATTACAAAATACAACCCTTCGGGTGGATAAAAATTATAAAAACATGTGAATCAGGCCAGAAAACTTTAATAGAGAAAGTTGTTTCCAATTCATTATTCTTGTTTTTGCATTTAGTAGCAGTGTCTATTCCAGGATTCAGAAAGATTGGGGAATTTTATTGAAAATCCGCAAAATTGCCAAAAAAAGGGAGTTTTTGCTTTTTCTCTATGAAAAAAAAAATCCCCCATCATCTTCAAAAATAGGAGGACTTTTCAAAAGTATGTGCCAAAATGCGCAATCCCACCTCCTAGAATAGTCAGTGTAGTAGTCCAGAATTGAACCTATTGTTTCAAAATTAAAGCACTGAAAGTAGTGATGGTGAACGAATCTGTTGGCATTCTAAAGTGATATATTGAATTCGTTGAGAAAAGAGAAATTATAAATGTAAAAAATAATCAAGGAAAGTGTACCGTCAAAATTCTAAATTCAAAGAAAGAGAAAGAGAGGAAAAGAAAGGTAGAGAGAGTGACAGACAGAGACAGACCGATAGACAGAGAGTGATAAGCCTAGAGAAAAGAAAACAGACAACTATAGCGTCTAGACTAATGATTCTTTTCTTAACTCAAAAAAATAGCAGTCAGAAAGGTAATTAAATTTCCACATGCGGAACCCATATTTTAGCAGATTAAACAGCAGTCTTTCTGCACATTGACTTTTAAACGTTATCCGCTATGGCTCTGGTACGACCTGAATGGGGTCCCCCCCCCCCCATCCTCCGAATTAAAAGACCACTGTTTCGTAATTGTAATTACAGGGTTTTGGTCTCTTTCGATAATATTCAGTCTTGTGAAAGAATTATTATCTGATGCCATTGCATAAAAAATAATTAAAAAAAAACAACAACAACAAAAAAAAAACAATCCGATAAAATCTATGTATTTTGTACAGCTAATGAATTGTCCAAATATAGTCGTTGTTTAAATTCTATTGCTCCTACCAAACGGTGGATAATCGTAAACCTAAGAGGGTAGAAGATGGCAGCCATGTACGGATGTATGCTAATTATAGTTCTAATGCGAGAAATACCAATTTCCATGTTAAGGTAAAGGTGCTCCACAGGTGATTGATTCACAAACCAAATTTCGTTTTTTGTAATATTTACATACTTACGGCAAAACAAATAGATGAATGATTGTATTGAGGAAATTCTAGAGCCATCCGAGGGATAGAAGCGCTACTATACAGTTGTAGTTACGATAGGAAGTACTTTGAAAAAAAAAAATCCATTTGATGTTAAAATTTGAAATTAGGTCTATCGTGTTGGGATATTTGTTCATTTGATTCTTTTATTTATTTATCTATTTACGACATTCATATATTAACAGTAAATGGTACCGGCCTTGTTTGAAACGATAAAAAACAAAAACAAAACAAAAAACACACACAAAAAAAACAGGGAATGGGATTTGGGTAATATGATACAAAAATACCCGTAACTGAAGATATTTCAAGTATGCAATGGGTTAAATTATACTTCATATCAAGGTTGGTCAGGGTCAAGTGGTGCGTGTTTATGTTTCAATGAGAATTTGGACGAAATATACCGTATTCACCTTTTAACCGCGCCCTCCCTAATAAACGCGCTCCCCCATAAATACGATTACCAGGCCCTTGACTATACGATCAACAACATCCAATCGTCCACGGTCCGTGGTGAAAAATCCGGTCTCGAATTTAATTTCAATAGCTGCTACTCCACGGCGTAATGTTCAATAGATTGTGGGTTAACTACCTTAAATTCCTATCAGGATAAAGCTGGTTGCGTCATTAAAAGATTGTTCAACATCTGAAGACTAGCGCGTCCTAAATCGCGCAGTCTTCCGGAAGCAAGAAAGGTTAAAATTCAACTCAATATTAAAACTGTTTCTCGTAACTCCTCATAAGTCACATGCGAACAAAATCCCCTTTTGTTGTTACGAAAATATTTCTGAAATCATTTCACCTTCTGCAAATATACAAAATATCCGAGTCAAATGATTAAATCACAATTCATACTGATAAAATAGGAAAACCCCGTAAAATCTAGTGTGTGACTTATTTCAAAAGCGACGTCGCCGCATGCAAGAATCTGGGGACTTCAAAGGGTGCCGACACGCTGTGACCCAGCTAGCTCCAGATGTGTTGTGTTTTCACTACGAAACACTTGCATTTACACATCACGAAATTTTAGAATTTATTACAGGATTATTAATTTCATACGTGAATAGGTAATGATTTATTAGACCGCTTTGTCCATCGGTAGCGGAACATTGAATATTGCATCGTCTGGAACTTCCTATCTTGTACAAATAATAACAATAATAATAATCTCGGCTTCTGCTAACACAATCACTTGCTTTTGAAAGCTGCAATTAATCGGCGAGGGTGACCGTATTTCTATAGATGACTTTAAATGACAGAATTACAATTCATTAGCTAACATTTTATTTTATTTTTTAAATCTATAGTCTTAATAGATAAATAGAAAAGCGTATTGGGTAGCATGCGTATTTCAATCGATAATTACGAACATGTTAACAGTTTGCTTCTCTTAGGTACAAAAATACGTTTTTTTAAATTAAGTAAACGAGTCTGAAATAATAGCGCCTCCACGACGTTTTGCATCGCGCTCGGGGCGTGTTTAATAGGAGAAATACGGCAGTAACATTCCATTCGTTTGTAAACTTGACCTTTCGTAACTTATAAGCAAAGACTTCATTCATAAGAAGGCAGGTAAAATCGTAGTAGGTCATCACGTGTGGCATGGCCAATCACGTGTGTAGAAGTTCAAGAGTTCACGACCTCAATATACACACATTTCCGGCAAATTACTACAATAGCGAAGGTTTAAATCCAAAACATAGTATCTGTCTATACTGTGTACAGACACAAATCCGAGAATCCTACGCCGATCAAAAATTCGCTCGTATAGACATTCCAAGATAATTTTGTGTTTTTATAGGGTAATTTTTATTATCTTCACTTGATGAAGAATACTAGTATCATGCATTCAAAGAAATAAACAGTGATTTTGTAGAGAGAAGTATCTAGAGATACTAAATTGAATCTAAAGAGGTACTGCTTTATTTAAAACCTATTAAGATCATACAGGATTTTCCATACACAGTATATAACACTGGTGAACGAAAATTTCGTTCACCAATTAAGTTTTTACATTAATAAGATTTGATGTATTTTAACAATTTATCACTTATTTAACATTGTATTTTACATGTTGATAACATTTATTTTTAATCTAGCACTTTTTTAAATTTTTAATCTAGTACTTTTTAACACATAACTGATACTTACTTCAAGAATATACAATTAACTAGAGAAAGGTTCTAAAAAAGCAATTTTACAGTGCACTCTAGATATAACGAGATAGTCGGGGCAAAACACATTACCTTGGGCAAAGCATATTACCTCGTTATAACCTGGTCTTGTTGTAACCAGGAATGAGCATAAATCCACTTTTCTTTTTTTCTGCTTTTGATTTTGAAAAAATTAATCATTATTCATATTATGAAAGAGTAAACAAAAGGACCATGATGGTCCTAGATCGCTCACCTTACTAGTCTCTTTGACCCCTGGCACATCACATCAATTAAATAGGCAGATGTCAACAAGGAGATAGATTCTACATAAGATCAATAGCACGGAATATTTTCAGCAATCTGCAAATACCATTAAAAAGGATATCAGGGGTTCTGAAATATTTTGAAAGTCAACTTGTCCACATACAAGTGACAATCACAAACTGTCTGGTCTGTATCAAAAACCAACTTGCTCGTTCTGTATTATAAGCATTGTTTTGTTAAAATGAATAGTCTTAATTTTCCTGATATTGATTGAATGAATGGAGTTAAAGGCCACTTTCAACATTATTTCAGTTATATGGTGGCGGCTGGAGCACCTAACAACCGATCCCTAGTATTTCTCTAACCAGTACAAGCATCACATTCTTTCCTAGCCTCCAGCTGCTAACTCACATAGGTCTAGGATTATCAACCCATTGGTGAGAGACAAATAGTTGGAAAGAATGAGTGCCACTGTCGGGGATTGAACCTGGGACCCCTAGATAGCATAGGCAATCAACCATTCGCTTGGAGTATTGACCAGACCGGGTCAATACTGGTTTAAACCGGTCAATACTGGTCAATTGGTGGTCAAATGGTCAATTCATATAACCATACCCTACCATCATGCCTTTATGTACCATATTCTTGTATTATGATATAATTGGCTTGATAACTAAGGCAACCTTTATTGATGATGTAGTAATAGAAATGATAGAAACAAGTTCTTCCATTTTGAAAGGCTACAGGCTTTCTGGTCAATACAGTGGTTGATTGTTGGTCGATTTGGTCTTTTCAAGAAGTCATCATACTTTCTTACATAAAACAAATTAATGTAGATTTTTTTTTTTTTTGGACTTTTTGAAATAATATGAACATCTTAATAACCATACAAGAAAAGAAACTATAAAAGAGTAATAGGAAAAACTTAATACAGTCATTTAAAGGCCAGAATATTTGTATGTACAAGAGCCATGTTGGACATGGCCATCCCCTGCCGCGAAAGCTTGATAGTAAAACTGAAGCCTAATATATAAAGGATTCTTTTGAACTTTAAGAAATTTACCCCCTACAAAATAAAAGTATCAAAAATAACAAAGGACAATGACTCTAAAATTATTCAAGCAAGAGTTGTAGCTATTATGCATTGCACTTCTCTTCCATGAGTTCTATTCACCCAAAAAGTTTCAAGTTGATAGCTGTTATACTTTAGGAGATTTGCTCCGGACAAAATCTAAGTATCAAAAGTAGCAAAGGGCAATAACTCCAAAATTATGCAAACAAGAGTTGTAGTTCCTGTGTGCTGCACCACTCCTTCATGACATCTATCTTTCTTTCTATCTATCTTTCTTGAAATGACATCTAACTTTCAAGTTGATAGCTATTATACTTAAGGAGATATGCTCCGAACAAAATCTAAGTATTAAAAATAACAAAGGAAAAAAAATCTAAGTATTAAAAATAACAAAGGGCAATAACTCCAAAATTATGCAAGCTAGAGTTGTAGTTCTTGTGCACTGCACTTCTCCCATGAGAACCATCAACCCATAAAGTTTCAAGTTGATAGCTGTTATACTTTAGGAGATATGCTCCGGACAAAATCTAAGTATCAAATATAACAATGGGCAATAACTCGAAAATTATGCAAGCAAGAGTTGTAGTTCTTGTACAATACACTTCTCCTTCATGAGATCTATACATCACAAAGTTTCATATTGATAGCTATTATACTTTAGGAGATTTGTTCCGAACAAAATCTAAGTATAAAAAATAACAAAGGGCAATAACTCCAAAATTGTGCAAGCTAGAGTTTTAGTTATTGTGCACTGCACTTCTCCTTTATGAGATCTGTCCACCCATGAAGTTTCAAGTTGATAGCTATTATACTTTAGGAGATATGCTCCGTACAAGTTTAGTGACGGAACCTCGGAATGAGGGAATGACAGACAGAGACCATTACTATATCCCCTCGCCGAAAACGGCGGGGGATAAAAATCTGACTGACTGTTTCTAGATTTTCAGGATCTACCAGGGACCAACAAATGTTACACTAATTAAGTATGAACTGTCCTAATGATTTTATTGGTGTGTCTTTGTTTTATCAATATACAATCAATGGTCATTGAGATGTTAGTTATAATTATTGTTTGACATATGATAGCAATTTTAAATGTGAAAGTGTGCTTATAATTTTATAAGACTAAGTGTGAAAGTATGGTCAATTAAGTTTTAATCGGTTAAAACGACCCAGTTAAACCGCCCGATCAATACTTGCCAACCCTGCCTGTAGATTCAAAGTCCAAAGCGCTACCAACTGCACCATGACGGCGGCTTAAAATTTTGATATTGAAGTAACATTGGTTTTGCTATAAGAGGCATCCATAAATAGTCTCATTTACTGTTGACTTAGGGATTATGGTATTTATTTAAATCCATTTTAAGAAAACAGCTAACCTTTACTTCGTGAAATTATTAAGATTTTTTTTCTTGAGATTTTTCACTTGTCCACGGACAACTAAGCAATGAAAATCTGCTTGTCCAGGGCTTGTGTTTGACCCTTAAACCAGGGTTTTGACCCTCAAAACTATCAAAATGTCACATTTTGACCCCTAAATTTTCCTGTCAAAGGAGTCAAAATATGACCATTTGTCTGTTCTGTATTGCAAACTGATAATGCTACACAATAATGAATGCATCAAAATTAATTGTATCCTTCATATTTCTATAAGAGATTCATATGAAATATGAATCTCTTATAAAGATATGAAGGAAACAATTAAAGAAGTTAATCAGCATAACAAAGAAAAAATTACTTATTTACCACTTACTTTATTGTTTTGACCACTTTAAGACCAGTTTTGACCCCTAGAAATTGGCGGTCAAGGGGTCAATGACCCCTGAATTTGAAAAAGTTAGCACAAGCCCTGTTGTCCATGCAGCTTCATGGACAAGTAGGACAACTTATTTCAGAACCACTTGATATGCCTGGACACAGCCCTTATATGAACATAGGGGCATCATGTAATGAATAAACTTGATGAAATTCATTTAAATAAAACTATCAAGAAAAGTCACCCTGCCTTCTGGTTTCAGAGAACAAGTTTTTAAGATTTCCTCCTTGGTGTTTATGTAAAAAAGGGGATGGAGGGCCATTCAGAGCACAAATTTGAATCAAGGGGAATTATATGAACAAAATCTGTAAAGGTCCACTAGATTATGCTACATACCTCAATATAAAAGCTCTCTTCTTAGAGAAGAAGATTTTAAGGGATTCGCAGATTGTTTTTATGTGAAACGGGATATGCCTGGTTGAAGCCAAAATTTGACATCAAGGGTTTGATAAGAACATACTTGATAGAGGTCCACTAGATTATGCTACCTACAAAATATAAGCAGGGTTAAACACTAAATACTTTTTGCCATCAGCCTGAAGGTTTAGTTTAAACCTATTTATTTTACATTGATTGGGAATCAAGTTCTAACAACTTAGATTAATCCCTCTCTGAAGGACCTATAGGCCAAAATTATTACAGGTCCTCTTACTCCTCTATGATAACAACAGGTCCTACATGAAAACTATGAGATAAGATGGTCCATCTGATGCGTAATGACTGAAAGATAGTTCTCCTATCCATGGCTTTGTGTCGCTTTTCACACCAATACAAACACAACGATTTATCCGAGCTCATAAGCTGCCCATTTCATAAGGGCGAAAAATTGTTAGACCACCACCTATGAAGTAGAGGGAATGTATTGGTATTACCCCATCTGTCTGTCCATGGACCTTTTTCGTTTCCAGAATCTAAGTCAAGAACAAAGTGATCTAGAATCACAAAAGTTTATACAATTGGTTTCCATGACCCAAGGCTGCCGTCATTGCGCAGTTGGTAGCACCTCGGACTGTCAATTCAGAGGTCCCAGGTTCGATCCCCAATGGCGGCACTCATTCTTTCCAACTATTTGTCTCTCACCAATGAGTTGATAATCATAGACCTACGTGAGATAGCAGCTGGAGGCTAGGTGATGTGATGGTTGTACTGGTGAGAGAAATACTGGGAATCCATTGTTAGGTGCTCCAGTTGTAGCCATATAACTGGAAAAAATTGTTGAAAGCGGCGTAAAACTCCACTCAATCGATCAATTTTGTGCTTTTGTGTATGCATCCAATATGTTTCTTACAACCGGTTGCTGCTATTGTACAAAAGAATGATGCATTTAACCCTTTACTTCATAACATTACTATTTTGTATTCTGATCCCCTAACTCTTTTACATTGAGATGAGATCATGACATTTCTGGTATTCTGTACACAAAAATCACATGTATGTTTTATATGAAAAGGATAAAAATGAAATAAAAATATCTTAAGGTAACCTACCAATTTTAGGAATTATGTGTGTCATACCAAAAACATCTTATCATAGATTCTCTTTACATCCCCAGATTTTCAGTACTGAAATACCAAAGAGTAATTAAGCATGATTTAACTGACAAAAATTCCAAAGACAAAGGGTTCAACTGTAAGCCCTAAACTCATTGACCCTTTTCATGCAGAATGAATTGCAAGTCCTCTGGTTTAAATAAGAAAATAAGGTATATAAACTAAGATCAGAATGCACATATGTGTGGGCTGTTCTTAGTCTAACTCTATACCTCAGGCCAAAGCAGGAATATTCTGAATTAAGCATAACAAGGGGTAATTGGCATCAATTCAATTATCTTATCTATCTTTGAATATAATATTTCCAACCAACTTCACATACAGGGAAAGAGACTAGCAGGGGCCCAGTCGCCCATGGCCCCTAGATTTTAGGTTTGGCCCCTAGATTTTTTCGGAAAATCCCTATGCCTCTAATGTTAAATATTGAATTTAGTCATTTTCTGATGTAGTTGTAATCCTTTCATGAAACTAGTGTCTTTGATTGAATACCCAAAGTGAGTTCAGGGGAAAAGACTAGTAGGGCCTCAGTTGCCCATGGCCCCTATAAATTGGAGAAAATGACTAGTCCCCAAATGTTAAATACTGAATTTTGTCAGTCTGGGCCCCAAGGTTCAAATGTCTGTTTCAAAGTTCCTGGTCTCAGGTCATTTTCAAAATTCAAATTTCGGACCTCCCAATATCCTATTTCAAATAAAAGGTGTTTAGCAGTTAATTTCCTGATAAACGAATTTTAGGTGAAACTGGTGGTTGAATGTAAATGGGGCAGAAAATGTAAGGTGTGGCCTGAGTTACACACCAGACCAGAAAACTTTGATTGAGAATGAGAAATTGTTATTAATTAATATCTAGCAATTGTGATAAAACCAATCAAGAGGTTAGACCAATTCAGAATGTAAAATTTCTGGAACCCTTTCCTCTTGTAAAGGAACGGCTTGCTTATCCGGCTTCTGCTCCCTCCGACTACTATTAAAGCCGTGCGTTAGATTTGGCTCAAGCAGCAATCAATATCTCTGACAATTAAAACATTTAATAAATAAGGGAGGTTATATTGCATTACTAGTAATTTCTCGATGTAATATGACGCCTTAAATATACGACTACGCAAAGTTTTCCAAGCGGGGAAATTTGATTTAAAACCGCTTGTGGTTAGACGTAAATCGTGTGGAATTACAACAAAAAAGGATAGATTTTCCAAAACAGATATTAATACCGATTAGTCCAAACGATTGCAAGGTATGCAAGGTATCTAATAAAGCTATATCTTTGAATATTCGTCTTAAACCTTTGCGTACAGCATCTGGCAGTAATGGCGGCTGGAATAAAATGATCGGAAATTTCCGTTTTTTCCGAAGTCATGCGCATGCGCACTTTTTTCTGTGCTGTGATTGGTTACGCCCAGATTTTCCCATTCCTCAAGTGATAATGTCACAAACAGGTACGTGACAGACATTTAGCAGGTATTAACAGTCGCACATACGAAGAAACTCATGTTGACCATGAGGTAATTGCCTAACCGATTTTCAAGTTGAATGAAAAATAGCTCCGGAAGTGTCCCAATTCGTTTTTTAGAAATGAAGAAGTAACTTATACAGTTAGTTACATCGTGAAATTGACATTCGCCTCAATCAAAACTATTCTAAGTCACTCACTCAACACTCCATTCATTCATTCTAAACACTCACTCAAACCAACGCTCAAACCTTTTGGAAAGTATAGAATCAACAACGTCATTCAAATAAATCTAGTTAAACAAAAATTGCGATTTCACTGATATAATTCAAATTGTAAGCGTCTGATAGGTTCTTGAAGAAATAAGAAGCTACCTATTGAACTTGTATGTGTGTTTTACTAAAAGGGGTAATCAATATTGCTATTTTTTTCATCCTGAACAAAATTTGCGAAATTAGATTACCTCCTGTTGAATTCACTCAAAACTCGCGTACACACACTCCTACAATTTCATTCTTAAACCATTCTAAAATCGTTCACCTTGTCAATTTCACGATGTGATTAACTTATATGCACTTCTTGACTCAACGTCTTCCTTTCCTCAATGTTTCATTAAAACAATAATTCCGAAGAGATTTCAAGATGTATAGCCTGAAAATGAGAGGGTCGAAAAGATTCTACCCTAAACTGACATTCACCTCCGCTTGAAACAACAACTTCATTCAAATCGATAAAATCATTCCAAGATTTTTTTTCATTTTGTTGATTCTAAAACAACTGATTGTCCATGAAGAGACACAAACTGAAGCACGTACGTACAGTAAGTTAAATCGTGAAATTGACATTCGCCTCAATCAAAACCATTCTAAATCACCCACTCAGCGCTCCATTTATTCATTCCAAACACTCACTCAAACCATTCAAAAACGCTTAAACCCATTGAAAAATATAGAATCAACAACGCCATTCAAAATAAATTTAGATAGAGAAAAATCGCGATTTCACTGACATAATTCCAATTGTAAGCGTGTAATTGGTTCTTGAAGAAATAGGAATCTATCTATAGAACACGTGTGCGTATTTCATTGAAGGGAGGTAATCAATATCGCTAATTTTGTTCATCGTGAACAAAATTTGCAAAATTTGTATACCTCCCATTAAATTCACCCAAAACTCGCTCCAAACACTCATTCAATTCCATTCTTAAACTATTCCAAAATCATTCACCTTGTCAATTTCACAATGTAACTAACTGTAGATGGGTGATACAATTTCCATATTTCGCCCAATTTGGAACTGTTTAACTTTCGTTATTTGATCGATATCATACAAGGAAATGTAAGCAAGGTGTTTCTAAAATTTACCCTTCTGTCCTTTGTTTACCCCAAGCAACCCGAGTTTTAATATGTCTAGGTGTACCCAATCTTTCGTACCATTTAACAGTTAGTTACATCGTGAAACTGACATTCATCTCGATCAAAATCATTCTAAATCGCACACTCAGCGTTCCATTCAATCATTCCAAACACTCACTCAAACCATTTAAAAACGCTCAAAATGACTAAAAATATAAGACCTACAACTACCTTCAAAATTAATAAAACAAGAACAAAATCGCGATTTCACTGATATAATTGAAATTAAAAACGTCTGATTGGTTCTTGACGAAATAAGAACCTATTTAAAGAACTTCTATGTATATTTTATTAAAGGGAGGTAATACATATCGCAAATTTTGTTCATTCTGAACAAAATTTTCGATAATGGGTTACCTCCCATTAAATTACGCAAAACTCGCTCTACACACTCATTCAATTTCATTCCTTAATCATTCCAAAATCATTCACCTTGTCAATTTCACGATGTTGTTAACTGTACCGTCTGAACGAGCTCGCTCTACGGTAACGAGTAAGAAGAGCGATGAGGAGCTCCAATTTCAAACTTGACCAAGATTTCATCAAGTTATTCTTTTGATCATTTTGTTTTCGGATTGATTGTACAAAAGAACTAATTTTAGAGTACCTACACCGTTTTCCAATTGTTCGACCTCGTTATCTAGTATAGCCTCTGACCTCCAGTGATCCGATTCCAAGCCAACAAAGAGTTCATTTAGACTCTCATTCTGATTAATTGTTAGGCTTATTGGACAAACTGTGTGCTTTAGAATCTCTACTAAAAGTGTATTCTATAATATATGACATATTTACATCATTTTTCCCTCAAGCGACCGTGTTTCAGTCGCAATCATCATTTCATTAATACATTCGTTCAGACGAAAAAGATTGATAGTACCATTTGGATTAACTTGCGGAACTTTAGCCCTTGCCAGTGTCTACAAGTAAAATTTTACGGAACTGTAATGAGCAAAACGGACGCAAACCATTGACTTACAGCTAACAACATCATGAAATTGACAAGATGAATGATTTTGGAATGATTTAGGAATGAAATGGAATGAGTGTGTGGAGCGAGTTATGAGTGAATTTAATGGGAGGTAATCCAATATTGCAAATTTTGTTCTGGATGAACAAAATTTGCGATATTAATTACCTCCCTTTAAAAAAATATGCATAAAGGTTCTATACATAGCTTCCTATTTATTCTAGAACCTATGAGACGCTAAAAATTTGAATTATGTCAGTGAAATCGCGATTTTTCTCTATCAATATTTATTTTGAATGACGTTTTTGGTTCTACATTTGAGGGTTTGAGCGTTTATGAATGGTTTGAGTGAGTGTTTGGAATGAATGTTTGGAGCGCTGAGTGAGTGATATAGAATGGTTATGATTGAGATGAATGTCAATTTCACGATGTTATTAACTGTAGGACGACTAACAATGAAATTAGGACGACGAACTCCACACAACTGCTACATTTCTAGATACCTGCAAGGTCGTATATTACAGTTAGTTACATCGTGAAATTGACATTCATGTCAATCAAAACCATTCTAAATCGCTTGCTCAACGCTCTAATCATTCATTTCAAACAGTGTCTCAAATCATTCAAAAACGCTAAAACCCATTGAAAAATATATAATCAACAACGTCATTCAAAATGAATTTTGATACAGAAAAATCGCGATTTCACTGACATAATTAAAATTGTTAGCGTCTCATAATTGCTTAAAGAAAAAGGAAGCTATTATATAGAACTTGTATGCATATTTTATTAAAGGGAGGTAATCAATATCGCTAATTTTGGTCATCCTGAACAAAATTTGCGATATAGGATTACCTCCCATTAAATTCACTCAAAACTCGCTCCACACACTCACTCAATTTCATTCCAAAACCATTCCTAAATCATTCACCTTGTCAATTTAACGATGCTGTTAACTGTATGCATTTACCGATATCATCACAGGAAGACAATTGTACGGCTCCTTCAGAAATGATTCCGCTTTTCTCTTGAGTTTCTCCTTCATCTGAAAGATAACGGATTTTGGTCTTTCTTGAGCGACCGATCTCTGGTTTATGGTCCGTGTCTCTTACTCAATTTACAACTATTGCTCTAGATTTTCTCAATAAAGCGATTGATATTGCAGAAATAAATTTTAGTATTAAATGTCTGAAAAATGGAAAATCCCAAGGTACAGACGGTATAGGCGCAGAATTTTACAAGAATACAAGTCATCTTATAGTCCCATTCCTCTGCCAACTTTTTAATGAAATTTTTGATACAGGTATATTTCCCGACATGTGGCGAGATAGCATTATAGTACCCATTCACAAATCGGGTCCAAAAAACGATCCATCGAATTATAGAGGAATTTCATTAATCAATGTATTCTATAAAATATTCGCAAATATCATACATAAACGGCTTTCTTCGTGGGCTACAGAATTCAATAAATTGGATGAAGCGCAAGCTGGGTTTAGATCGAATTATTCAACAATTGACAACATATTTACATTGCAGTGTTTGATTCAAAAATATATCAGCAAACCGGGTGGGCGATTTTATGTTCTATTTGTTGATTTTCAAAAAGCGTTTGATTCTATAAACCATTTGAAACTTTTTACGAGCTTGAAAGATAAGGGCATAAATGGCAAGATTTTACAAATCTTGGTGTCTATGTATGCTAATATGAATAGTTATGTACGCATAAACAATAAATTGACAGATCGGTTTAGATGTAATGTAGGTACTCGTCAGGAAGATATTTCAAGTAACATAATTTTCAATCTTTATATTAATGACTTATGTACCTTGCTTAGAAATAAGGGACACAGAGGTATCTTTGTAACCGATAATATCCCAAACATAATATGCATTCTTTTCGCAGATGATGTAGCCAATTGCGCTGAAACTGCTATAAGCTTACAACAGCAAATAAACTCTGTCTATGAATATTGCACACAATCTGGAATGACTATTAACCAAAATAAAACAGAAATAATGGTATTCAGAAATGGTGGACCCTTACGAAGCTATGAAAAATGGTTCTTTGGCGAAAATCAAATAAAAGTATCTTCATATTATAAATACATGGGACTACTTTTCACACCTACTTTGTCATGGTCTAAAGCGACAAATAAATTAGCGTGTCAAGCAAGAAAGGCCATTTTCGCGATCAATTCTTATAAAGATAAATTTGGAAATTTTGGATACGAAGATTATTTTAAATTGTTTGACACAATGGTAAAACCTATTCTATTGTACGGATCAGAAATATTTGGAATAGAAATCATAGAAGAAATAGAGAGAGTACATATTTCATATTGTAAATCCTTTCTAGGTGTAAATTCGTCAGTCAACGATTGTATGGTTCTAGGAGAATGTGGGAGATTACCTTTATATGTAGAATATCACTGTAAAGTAATTAAATACTGGATAAAACTAATTCAAATGCCAAATCATCGATACCCCGCGAATTGCTATCAAATGATTAAAAGATTAGATGACATAGGACGAAAAACTTGGGCTTCATCAGGCAAACAATTGTTATACTCCTATGGGTTTGGAATTGTTTGGCTGACCCAAGAAATCGGAGATCTAAATATGTTCCTTTCTACATTTTCTACACGTGTGAAAGACTGTGCTCTACAAAACTGGAATGATAAAATACATAGCTCTAATAGATGTCTGTTTTATAAAGAATTCAAATCACTTCTTACGCCAGAAAAATATCTGTGTATGGACCTATCTTACCAATTGAGAAAACAGCTAGCAAGATTTAGATGTAGCAGCCATAAATTGAACATTGAAGTTTGACGTCACCTGGGAATTGTCAGAGAAGATAGAATCTGTACATTTTGTTTTGATAATTATAATTTAACCTGTTTAGAGGACGAATTCCATGTATTTTTCCAATGCTATCGTTTTAATACATTAAGAACCCACTATCTGTATAACTGGTATAGGGGAACCCTAACAAGGCAGGATCTATATCACACCATGTCAAGCACGAATGAAATTGTATTAAAGAAAGTCGCAATATTTGTATATAAACTATTACAGTTGGATGAGTCTGAAAATTTGTCGTAACATGGACCTAAATTTAACCCAGTCTAAAATTAGTCCGATCCTTAACAAGTATAGCTCATGATGAATGACCTGGCAGGGCATCCCAGCTTTATTCTTTGGCTGCTCTGCCGGGTCAGTTATCGTGAGTTATAGATGCATTGTATATGATTATCTGTGTTAATTCATACGCAACTCTGTTAAGTAAATGTTAAACTTTGTAAATCATTATGTATAATGGGCCGGTGGCCTATATGTACTTGAAATAAAACTTAAACTGGTAGCAAAAATCTTAGACAAACTTAATTATATTGAAAAACTCGATTTTATAGTAATACAAAAAAAAAATTAAAAAGTTAAAGAGACATCTAAGTTAAGCCAACGCGATACATACCCTAGTACATACTAGTTTATGTGTAGGGTCCGGTATAATGAATGGCTTCTTGCTTACAGACGTTTTTAAGTGTTTAGAAGTATTCAAATTATGGATGCACTTATGGATAAATTCGGAGTTCTAACAATTCAACAAACTACACACAGAAAAGAAGATTATTAAACCACGTACAAATATACTAAGGACAAAGAATCTATACCCCCGAGCACAAAAAAAACAATGCGAGAATGGAGGAAAGAATAGACCATTTGATGACTAAACTTTACTTGATCAGGGCCGAGATTGTAAGCTTTTTATTATGCTCAACTGAGAATGTTTTCGAATTTCAACTTGAGATTAAATCTTGAAATCTGATGCAATACTGTTATAAATGTATGCACATTCAAAAGGTAATATTTATACGTTTTCATGAATAACTACTTATCAATATTATCTGTCATGTTCATACATTTATTTGATTTCAAAGTTTGGGTAAAATCACAGTTGAGAATGAGAACAATTTAATAATTTCGAGCCCAGATGACTGACAAACCCAACGTTTGCTTTGCGATTGTCACGGATAGTCCTTTTATGTGAGATTTATCACTCGTACATCGAATAGGTCCATTTAGTTTCCTTTTTTTGGCATTTATTTCCCACCTTTCTTTTATTTTTCACCTTCTGTATACCGATTTGTTAATAAAGCTACATCAACTTACCAACAATCTCAATTTCGGAACCCTCATCACTGTTCGCTTCCCCTGCTTCAAACAATTCATTTACATCGATTTGGCAGACAGCACCGAGAATGTCGTGTTTATCTTCTTTGGAGGCTTTGGAGGCTCGAACTTCCCATTTCTGACCACCTTCATCTAAGACATAAATCAAAGATTTTCAAATTAAAAAGCTGTTACTTTTTCACGGTGCACACTTATACACACACATACATATATATATATTGAATAACAAGCCCGTAAAAACTTTCATTTTACGATTTTTATGGACTGCCGAATTCTTGCACACTGTAGCTATGAGAGCGTAGCCAGCCTGGTCCAGCGGAGCGGTATTTGAAAGGTCTGCAGCATGTCACACCAGTATTCAACTGTATAAAAGTCAATATTCTTTGAAAAGAATGTCTGTTCTCTCGAAAATGAATTGACTGTATGGAATCGTACAGGGCACTTGTCGCGTCATAACGGGCACGGTGGACCATTAATAAGAATAAAGAAGACAAAAATGGAGAAAACACACCAAAAATACATATAATCCACGTTCTAGATGGATATCTGTGGTTCCTTATAGTAAACAACATCGTGAAATTGTCAAGGTGGATGATTTTGAAATGAGTTTGGAATGAATTTGAATGAGGGTGTAGAGTTAATTTTGATGAAATTCAAGGGAGGTAATCCAATACCGCTAATTTGTCAGGATGAACTAAATAAGCGATACATATAACCTCCCTTTTATACAATATGCATACAAGTTCTATAAATAGCTTCTTTTTTTCTTCAAGAACCAATCAGACGCGTAAAATTTCAATTATGTCAGTGAATTCGGGTTTTGTTTTTTCTATCTACATTTATTTTGAATGTAATTGTTGGTTGCATCTTTTTTGGTTATTTTATAAGCGTTTTTAATCGGTTTGAGCAAGTATTTATAATAAATGAATGGAGCTCTGAGTGAGTGATTCAGAATGATTTTGAATGATTTGATTGTCAATTTCACGATGTAACTAACTGTATATAGCTTCCTTGATAACTACAAATGTTTACCACATCAACACCATAAAATGAACCCCTGTCCACTGGAAAAGCATTATCTCGGATCTGAGTCAAGCAATAATTCATTCATCCATTAAATACTTTTTTGTGGTGTTTATATAAAGGCTTTATATATCAATGGGAGTAAATGCGATGCACTATTGTCTTTTCCAAGGAAAGACTATTTTAATCTTGTAACATCTATCCGTCACACAATGCTCTATTTAAACCGGTTCCGGTCGTCTCAGTAGAAATCCATCAAATTTGTTTTGGATTATAATAACGTCAGAATCACAAGTAAGACCTTGCAGGCAACAGTTTGTGAGAGGACTGGCGATCCAGAGAAGTCCAAAGACCAAAGTTCACTTGCATATGACCCTTTTTATATTGCATACTGTTTTATAAACCCACTTTGGCAAGCTCATCTTTGTCTCCGGGCTGCCATAGGCAACACTGATCCATTCTGCTCAAATCTCATTGAGGTAACATCTGAAGTCTTATAGGTCATTCAGGTGACCGAAAAAAAAGCAGGATTCTGCTAAAATGACAAAAGACTTTCAAAACTGTGCAAGACTGAAGACGGTTATCTTGATTTAACAAAAAAAGCTCTGTAGTCTACCATTCCCTGAAATTCTGAATATTGCCCCTACCGAGTTTCCGAAAGTGTTGCGCTTTAACAGTTCTTAGTTCTAGTTCTCTCATCGTCTATAAATTTATAACCACAGAAAATGAAAAATCCCGCTTAATGAGATCCTTTTAATAAAATAGGAAAAGATTTTCAATTTTTTGAGTGAAAGATTCGTTTTCTCATTCAGAATTTACAAATTTTTTAACCAATCTTCAAATGACTAAAGTGCTGAGTGAACGATTAAGAATGATTTAGAATAGGATGAATGACAATTTCATGATGTAACCAACTGCTATTAAAGTGTTCATTATATAAAACATACATTAGATGTATTTGTAACAGAATATTTAGGGAATTTCCATCAACATTAAGTTGCGCTTATCAAAGCGTTACTTTTATTGCATCACCAGTGAACATTTCGGTTATACTATCGGGAATGATCCAGAAATTCGTGCAATAGGATTAAAAACTAATGGAAACTTGGCTATCAAATCTAAAATTACAGGCATTTAATGTTGTATCTGTGCAACAGACATGGATAGATTGGAATGTGAATCTACAACAAGGGCTCTACGGTGACAAGTTTAAGACAAAGACCAGCATACAAAAATCATTCCATTTCCATTTTGCATCAAGTCTTTCGGCAATTGTTCTATAAACATGCACGTTGATATAACTGGGAGTTCAAAGCGCAGTGACTTGTTACAAAGAAGGAGCGAATTGAATTGGGACGTGGTCATATGTTGAATTCTGAGACGAATATTCTACATCAATTTAAAAGGCCCGGCCTCATGTAATATCCGGAATCACTTTAAAGGGTTCTCTGCTGCACTTTATTCTCATTTTTTTCATTTTCCTAAAATGTCTGAGAATGTATGGCCTAGATCATAACAAATTTGATACATATAACATGCGTATTTTTGTATTGAATTCGTGTCATTATTCCAAGGTGGATAAATAGAGGATATTGAATGAGTGGTCATTGAATACTGAATTTATTAAACGAGTCATCTATAAACAGATAAAAACGAGGCTGCGCCGAGTTTTTATCTGTTTTAGATGACGAGTTTAATAAATTCTGTATTTCATGAGCACAAACTTTATAGTCTGTTTATAATATGACCAGAATTTTAGCGAAAAATCGTCAAAATTCTTGAAATTCAACGTTTCCATTTTCCGCGAAACTTATTACGCCGTTTAAAAAAAGACGTCACAAAACATAGATTATGACGTCATTTTCGCGGTTATAAAACAGCGTTGCTATTCGCTCTGAGCTCATTTGCATAGTTATTCCACTAGTGTAATAACACCCGTGTAATATCAGAAATATTCAACGGGGTTATTTCACTCCGGCGACGTAGGTCATATCATAAGTAAATCTATTGAAATAGAAAATAAAATGCTGAGAGACCACCTAGAATTATTCCCAAAACGTTTAAAACATGGCTTGATTTTATGTTCGCGCCGTATTTACTTGTACTAAGTACATTCCTTCTGAAATACAAAACATGTTTTTGAAAAATGATTTACTAAACGGACTTTAATTGAGCCAGTGCGTAACATTTCAAACATTTTTAAATGTGCGCGGAGTAAAGACTCTGGTCTGCCTTTGCATCCGCAGGTCTCTGACCAGAGTCTTTCCTACTCGTTATGTAGATAAATAAGGTCTGAAAGTATCTTTAGACAGCCAGACATTCTTCCATTTGGACTAAATGGTATTCTATATTGCTAAATGTTTGCCCCTTACCCTCATCTCAAATTGTTGGAAATGTCAAACACAGACTCAATTATTTTTTACTCTCATTCTGCCGAATCACATTTCTATAACAATGATACAGTTGACAACATCGTGAAATTGACAAGGTGAATGATTTTGGAATGATTTGGGAATGAAATTGAATGAGTTTGGTGAGTGGGTTTTAATTGAAATTAATAGGAGGTAATGTCGCTAATTTTGTTCAGGATGGTCAAAAGTAGCAATATTCATTACCTCCTTTTTATAACATTTACGTATTTTTCTGTTTGTGTGTCTTTGTGGACCAACCAGATACTTATAAAATCTACACTAGCAAATGAAATATTAGAAAAAATTGATCGATTCGAATTAAATGAATGATTTAGAATGATTTTTGATCGGAATGGGTGTACATTTCACCGTAATCTTAACTTTAAATTTTAGCAAATTTAAGGTCGCGTAAGATTGTTCCATAAAAGAAAATAACTATCGTGCATACGGAACTACAACTATAGTTAAGAGCATCATGAAAAATTTGCATCTATCTCGGTCAAAACCATTATAGATCACCCACTCAGCGCTCTGTTAGTTCAGTCCAAACACTCACTCCAGTTAATCAAAACCGCCCCGAAATCGTTTAAAAAATCGAAATCGTTCTAAATGATTAGTTTCATTGAAATCAATCAAATTATCCCAAGATTTCTTTTAGCTTGTGTGGATTGTAGAGCTTTTCATTTGTACCGTATTAAACAAAATTTGAAAGAACAGATATTATCGATTCAACTTGTCGTTTTCACGATCCTATAATCTGTACAGTTATCACCAAAATACATTGTACATACTAAAGAAACGAGAGATATACTCAAATTGTACGAGTTTACGGATAGCCCTCACAGTTTCTAGAATTAACATATAAAGCTGTATAACTGAAAAGCAGCAGTCTTTTTCACCAGCCCAATACCACCGAACTCATTAGTTCTCCAGTTCAACTTTTTTTTTATTTTCGGAGTTAACAGATAATGCGTGTGGCAATGGTTTGAATTAATTTTTTTTAATGTTTATGCTGCTCGTGAAAAGCAATCAAGATCTGAGGCAAATATTTCAGTTTGTAAATGTCAAGGCTTGTAAATAAGAGAAACATCTATCGCAGTTTTTCCAAGAGAAACAGACCAACCATAGATACCCTTCGATGCATTAAAGAGAATAGCAAGGAAGACACCAAGATACTGGTACATAAACATGTTGCTTTGGTGTTGTATAGAGGATATTCAACGAGGGCCCTGAAAATCATATTCATTTAACGTCTCATCTGTTAATAAATCAAAACACGCCTTGACAATAAATGCAATTTTCTTAATAACTAGGTAGACAAATGACCCTTCTAACTTTGCTGCGCACAATTAAGAAATGAAAATACTTGCAAAATACTTACAAATTGATTATGCACGGTTTATAATAAATCGATGATAAATGGTATTAGTGTAAGTACAATCTATTGACCTTTCAACTTGACCTTTCAACTTGACCCTGGAGCTAGCTGAAAATTAATGTCAAATAACACACATATAAATGAAGGAGAACAATGTGCCAAAGTCTTGTTGATTCTTTGCAATGCTATAAGAGAAAGACTAAGTTTTAGCTGAACGTTACATCTTACCTAAGCATGTGACCTTGAAAGTAACTAAGAGTGTGTTTCAATTAGCATGTATCTTACTATGATAGAGAATGTCTACAGTTAATAACATTGTGAATTTGACAATGTGGATGATTTTGGAATGATTTCGGAATGAAATTGAATGGGTTAGATAAACGATGGGTTTAGTGAAATTAGAGGAGGATAATCCAATATTTCTAATTTTGTTCATGATTAAAATTAGCGATATGTATTACCTCCCTCAAATAAAATATGCATACAATTACTAAAATAGCTTCCTATTTCTCCAAGAACTAACGAGACGTTTAAAATTCCAATTTTGTCAGTGAAATCGCGATCTACTTCTTGCTTGTTTGCATTTTGAAGATACCTGTTGATCTCTTTTTTTTGTCATTTAGAGGATTTTAGAATGGTCGGAGTGAGTGCTTGGAAAAAATAAATTGAGTGTTGAGTGAGTGTTTTAGAATAGTTATGTTTGAGATGATTGTCAATTTCACGGTGTTACTTACTGTAACAATGTTATTTTGAAATTCAACCCTAGAAATCTACATTTAGGAGTTGTAACGTTCTCGGCAAACTCGGACGCACTAAAAGTTACTTTCATGCAATGACATACAACTATAATTATGTTGCTTATCGATAGCACAATTTTCGGGGTTCGACAAAAGTGATTAGGGGATTCTAGGTCTGGTACATTTATTAGACAGATAAAAACAAAATCGTTACCATTTTGCTTTTCCTCAACAGGATGATCATTCTTTTCGATAGGCTTATATCCCTCACCTAAACCATAAGATTTATCCTCACTATTGGCAAGATCGTCTTGGATGGGAGATTCTCTATCTATACTTTTAGATCCCTCTTTCTTCAAAATATCGTCAATAACCGGACTTTCGGTATGATGATCTTTTACAGAAGTTCTGAGTGTGTCAAACAATTTTGATTCACCAAGGTCTTGTCGAAGCTTCGTAATTGTGAGATCATGTTTAAAGCCATTCAACCCGTTCACAATCCCATTTATTGTGGTATTGCGTCTGTCTGGTAATGTATCCTGTCTTGGGGACGCATTAATATATCGTTCATCGTGGTCCTGGTATTCTTCATCAGATGACGTGTAATCATCAGTCTCGGGTTGTTCTGGATTTTCTACATCCTCCAACACCTCAATACAGTCGGATGGAATCCGACCTTTCAGAAGGACCTCTTTATACTTCACTATATTCGCTCGGCCCTTGGCATCAACCTTTGCGAGGCTTTTCTGAATAACATCAGGATTATTTAGATCAATAATTTCAATTTGAGGTTCTTGTTTTAACTTGTCAAGATCAATTCGGACAACTTTACCAGGCTTAGATCCTTCCATTATAGCCGAACCGATAAACATCTGAACACATTCAATTGTCGCAGTTGTAGATATGTAAGGCGATCTCCTTTTACCTCGGAGATGTGATGATATGGACACACCATTTGCATTCGGATCCCTTGCTTCCAAACCCTTTGACGGATCTTCATCATTCCTGCATAAACGATTGAGATATGTCCTCTGAAGATGAGGTTCTGTATTGCTACGTGAATCGTCCAGTTGATGATCAGGCATTTTTACTTCCTTTAAATGTGACTCATAGAGCAAGAGAACTGAAATCGAAAAAGAGAGTAATTTTTTAATCTAGAATCATTATGACGAGCAAAATAGTGCAACTGCATGTACATCTCGCCGTGTAATTGACAAGGTAAATGATTTTGGAATGATATCGGAATGATGTTGTATCAGTAGTAAGGGTGAGTTTTGATTGAAATTAAGGGGAGGCAATACGTTTTCGACATTTTTTTAAAATCAGCTTGTGTACCTTTTCGGGCCGATCAGACGCTTTGAAACCTACATTCTATATTGCAATTGTGCACTGGTTCAGTCAGTTTGTATGGAGTATTGATCTCAATGAACGATTTCGAATCGTTTTCAACGATTTTAGAGCTATTTTTGAGTGATTTGAGCGAGTGTTTTGAATGCATAAATGGAGGACTGAGTGAGTGGTTTAGAGTAGTTTTGATCGAGATAAGTGTCAATTTCGCGATTTGATTAATTGTACTGCATTTTGGTTGCCGACCGATGACATGAATCACTTCCATAGGACTGTACATTTTACTTACATTGATAATTATTATGTATATTGATATTTTTAGTAAGCTTTAAGGAAGTAGATCCGAAATAGTTCCACAACATTTCGGAAGTCATGAATTTTAACCTTGTTAATCGATGTTTCCTAATGATTTAAAGGATGTGTGCAAACGCCGGAATCCAACTCGAGACATTTCTTTAAAGTTTAATATAAATCTTTACTTGTCAGAAGAAACTATAAAAAATATTTTTTCCTTAAGGTAGTAGACTCGTAACAAGTCCGCAACATTTCAGAACTCTTGATCTTTCACAATGTTGACTAAGGAAACCTAATAAAAATCATTAGGAAACCTCGGTTAACACTGTTAAAGCTCATTACTCAGAAAATTTTGAGGATCTAATACGGGTCTACTACCTTAATTGAAATATGGACATGGTCAATGCTCTTGCCATAATAGCATGCGTTCTACTTTCCAAAAGGCAATGAACAACGACTTTAAAACAACGGCTATCAAGGAACAAGAGCTATGTTTTCCTATTAAGTTGTAGCTGCTTTTCACTTCTGTCACATGTAATTATCGATTCTGATAAAAAAACAAGAGGGCCATAGTGGCCCTTAATCGCTCACCTGAATTAACAATCTTAAAAAGTTTTTCTAAGATTTGACCCCGTGACCTAGTTTTTGACCCCACTTGACCCAATTCCAAACTTGTCCGAGATTTCATCAAGATAATAATTTTGACCAATTTTCAGGTTGATTGGGCAAAGAATACGGCTTCTAGAGTGTCCACAAGGTTTTTCTAAGATTTGATCGTGTGACCTAGTTTTTGGCCCCACTTGAACCAATTTGGAACTTGACCGAGATTTCATCAAGATAATCATTCTGACCAATTTTCAGGTTGATTGGGCTAAAAATATGGCCTCTAGAGTGTCCACAAGGTTTTTCTAAGATTTGACCCCATGACCTAGTTTTTGACCCCACTTGACCCAATTTCAAACTTGACCGAGATTTCACAAAGATAATCATTCTGACCAATTTTCAGGTTGATTGGGCTAAAAATATGGCCTCTAGAGTGTCCACAAGGTTTTTCTAAGATTTGACCCCGTGACCTAGTTTTTGACCCCACTTGACCCAATTTCGAACTTGTCCGAGATTTCATCAAGATAATCATTCTGACCAATTTTCAGGTTGATTGGGCTAAAAATATGGCCTCTAGAGTGTCCACAAGGTTTTTCTAAGATTTGACCCTGTGACCTAGATTTTGACCCAACTTGACCCAATTTCAAACTTGTCCGAGATTTCATCAAGATAATCATTCTGACCAATTTTCAGGTTGATTGGGCTAAAAATATGGCCTCTAGAGTGTCCACAAGGTTTTTCTAAGAATTGACCCTGTGACCTAGTTTTTGACCCCACTTGACCCAATTTCGAACTTGTCCGAGCATTGATCAAGATAATCATTCTGACCAATTTTCAGATTGATTGGGCTAAAAATATGGCCTCTAGAGTGTCCACAAGATTTTTCTAAGATTTGACCCCGTGACCTAGTTTTTGACCCCACTTGACCCAATTTCGAACTTGTCCGAGATTTCATCAAGATAATCATTCTGACCAATTTTCAGGTTGATTGGGCTAAAAATATGGCCTCTCGAGTGTCCACAAGGTTTTTCTAAGATTTGACCCCGTGACCTAGTTTTTGACCCCACTTGACCCAATTTCGAACTTGACCGAGATTTCATCAAGATAATTATTCTGACCAATTTTCAGGTTGATTGGGCTAAAATTATGGCCTCTAGAGTGTCCACAAGGTTTTGCTAAGATTTGACCCCGTGACCTAGTTTTTGACCCCAGTTGACCCAATTTCGAACTTGTCCGAGAATTCATGAAGATAATGATTCTGACCAATTTTCAGGTTGATTGGGCTAAAAATATGGCCTCTAGAGTGTCCACAAGGTTTTTCTAAGATTTGACCCCGTGACCTAGTTTTTGACCCCACTTGACCCAATTTCGAACTTGTCCGAGATTTCATCAAGATAATCATTCTGACCAATTTTCAGGTTGATTGGGCTAAAAATATGGCCTCTAGAGTGTCCACAAGGTTTTTCTAAGATTTGACCCCATGACCTAGTTTTTGACCCAACTTGACCCAATTTCAAACTTGTCCGAGATTTCATCAAGATAATCATTCTGACCAATTTTCAGGTTGATTGGGCTAAAAATATGGCCTCTAGAGTGTCCACAAGGTTTTTCTAAGAATTGACCCTGTGACCTAGTTTTTGACCCCACTTGACCCAATTTCGAACTTGTCCGAGCATTGATCAAGATAATCATTCTGACCAATTTTCAGATTGATTGGGCTAAAAATATGGCCTCTAGAGTGTCCACAAGATTTTTCTAAGATTTGACCCCGTGACCTAGTTTTTGACCCCACTTGACCCAATTTCGAACTTGTCCGAGATTTCATCAAGATAATCATTCTGACCAATTTTCAGGTTGATTGGGCTAAAAATATGGCCTCTCGAGTGTCCACAAGGTTTTGCTAAGATTTGACCCCGTGACCTAGTTTTTGACCCCAGTTGACCCAATTTCGAACTTGTCCGAGAATTCATGAAGATAATGATTCTGACCAATTTTCAGGTTGATTGGGCTAAAAATATGGCCTCTAGAGTGTCCACAAGGTTTTTCTAAGATTTGACCCCGTGACCTAGTTTTTGACCCCACTTGACCCAATTTCGAACTTGTCCGAGATTTCATCAAGATAATCATTCTGACCAATTTTCAGGTTGATTGGGCTAAAAATATGGCCTCTAGAGTGTCCACAAGGTTTTTCTAAGATTTGACCCTGTGACCTAGTTTTTGACCCAACTTGACCCAATTTCAAACTTGTCCGAGATTTCATCAAGATAATCATTCTGACCAATTTTCAGGTTGATTGGGCTAAAAATATGGCCTCTAGAGTGTCCACAAGGTAAATGTTGACGACGCACGACGCACAACGCACAACGCACGACGGACGACGGACGACGGACATCAAGTAACCCCAAAAGCTCACCTTGAGCACTTCGTGCTCAGGTGAGCTAAAAAAACACACCTCGTAACTACAGCTTCAGTAAGAGTCGCCTTCAAAGCGTAGTGGTTGCACGTCGGACTATCTTTCAAAGTTCATAGGTTCGGTTCCCGAGGGCGATACTCATCCTTACCGACTATTTGTCTTCCACCAATGGTTTGATAAATTTGAAGACCTATGGGGGATAGAAGCTGGAGGCCAGAAAAGGATGTATTTGTATTACTAGCTTTGGAAATACTTGGAATCCATTGCTAGGAGCTTCAGTCTCCGCGATTTACTGAAATATTATTGAAAGCGACGCAAAACCCCATTCGAACAAGCAAATACGCGGTTTTAGAAGAAAAACGACGTTATAGTTTATCGAAGACCCGCAGTAGCATGATTTCGTGCGTATGCAGTCTCACGGTATCGCATGACAGAGGCTGGCATAACCAAATTCTCGAGAAAGGAGCAATTCTGAAAACAAATATTACATAAATAAAAAGCTTTAAACCCACCTAATGCTTCCTTGTCAATTAAACGTTTAAATTTGCTGTCAAACTTGCTGTTTGAAATGCATTTGTACATCAGTGTCAAATTTTACTTCGTTTTCACTTGCTACAGAGGACGAGCAATAACGTTACATGTTCAGTGGTATATTTACAAAAGCATAGATGCCTATTATAAGTAATTGATCAAAGGTCAATTTTGTCTAAAACTGTTAAGACAAAATTGACTTTTGATCACCTACTCAAACT
Source organism: Fragum whitleyi (assembly GCA_948146395.1). NCBI lineage: Eukaryota > Metazoa > Mollusca > Bivalvia > Cardiida > Cardiidae > Fragum > Fragum whitleyi. The sequence goes on along the minus strand of OX411543.1, from coordinate 59,328,271 downwards.
TTGAATCTACATTCAATAATTTTTATTGTTAACTCATAATTAATAGAAGCGTTGTAAATTCGTATATAATATATAATCACCTAAATTACGAAGCGGATGCTTCTAATTGTTAACTTTTCCTATGACTCCTAGGGTGTTACTACCATTAGCCGCAATACGCACGTGTACGAAATATCCCTATACATTAAACTACATTGTGAAATTGACTAGGTGAATGATTTTGGAAGAGCGAGTTTTGAATGAAATATACCGAATTCACGTATTTCGTCCAAGTTGAATAGAATTGATATTAAAGCGGTGTTACAAGTGGAATAATTATGCAAATGGGCTAAGAACGTGAAGCAACGTTATATTTTCGTTGTGAAATCGCAGCATAATGCATCTGATGACGCCAAATCGCAAACGGCGAAATATCGCGGAATATCTTGAATCCATAAATTTCTGGATTTTCAACGATGTATTGCAACAAATCATGCCATATTCTAAAAAGAATATCAAACTTGAGGTCATAACATACAGAACATCTTAAACAGATAAATACTTGGCGCAGCCTCGTTTTTTTATGTTTAGATGACTCGTTTAATAAATTCGGTATTTCAAGCCAACTTATTTTATATCCTCTATATAAATTTCACCAAACGTGGCCAGCTCAGGACGTCTGGACAGCCCGAAGTACTGTGGAGGGTGGGGTTGGGGGGGGGGGGCGTTCCTCGCCAAATCAGCATTAAAGGAAATAATCTGATATGGCATGTCCTGAGAATAATTCCTGTGAAATTTGGCTGAACCCTGGATGTTTTAACGAAGATATTTGAAGTAAAAATTTTCACACGGACTGACAGACACACAACGGACAAATTGAAATGCCAATTGCTTGCTCGACTTCGTCCATTGGAGCTTTAGATTGCTGGTGGGAGATCATTACATAGTAACTACAGCTTGTTCTAGTTCTAGTTATTTTTAAAAGATCAATCGCCAACGTACAAGTGATAATAATTTTCTGTGGACGAGCTCCCCCAATCCAATCGGGCCGTGTAGCGATCGGCACAATGTTTAGCTTTTTTTCCCCTCTCAACTAAACCATTCTCGCTTATTTTTTTTTATTTTATTTTTTTTTGTTATTAGTTTGCGTGGACTTCTGTCGTTCACGGCAGTATCCGACAGTGGACAAAGCTATATGACTAACGTCGGGGGAGAGAAAAAAAGCCGAAGTGAAAATGACGTCATTGTGTATTTCTTGACGTCATTTCGCTAACGGCGTTACCTTGAATCGGTGAATTGTAGAGTTCCTCGATTTATCGCCAAAATTCATGCCATATCAAAAATAGAATATCAAACTTGTGCTCATAAAATACCGAATTTATTAAACTCGTCATCTGTAACAGATAAAAACTCGGCGCAGTCTCGTTTTTATCTGTTAACAGATTACTCGTTTAATAAATTCGATATTCAATGACTACTCATTCAATATCCTCTAATTATAGTTTAGAAGAGCGTACGCACACACCGAAGCCTACACTGCTTTCTTTCCCTAAATAACCGTAGGAAAACTCCAAATCAGATGAAATGCCAGAAAATGTCGGCGACATAATTTACAGTTAATAGCAGTGAAATCGACGAATTGAATGGTGTAAGCATGATATCGGAATGGTATTAAATGCGTGTGTGGAGCAATTAAATGTAATAATTGTTTGGGGAGATAATTCAATATCGTCATTTTTGTACAAATAAGACGCAATTTTTGATATTTATTACCTCCCTTTAAAAGCTCTACACATTTTCAAATTGTGTGTCTTCACGTACCAATCAGCCTCTTAAAATCCACACCGGTAAAAAAGGTGGAATAAATTTATGAATTTCAATGAAATGTCGACCGTTTTTGACGAATTAGATTTGTTTTTAAAGATTTTGGAGCGTTTTTGAGTGATTTGATTGAGTGTTTGGAATGAGTGAAGGGGCGCTGAGTGAGCGATTTATAATGGTTTTGATCGAGGTGAATGTCAATTTCACGATGTTACTGTAAATTCAGAATGATTAGGGTTACGACTTTGTATATGAGCCTGTGCGTGAGATTTCCAACAATTTCAAATATGCGCAAAGCAAAGACTCTGACCAGCCTGTGCACCGCACAGTCTGACCAGAGTCTTCACTATGCGTTTAGTAGATATTTAAGGTCTTAAAGTATCTCTAGACAACCAGGTAACATTTTATTTACAGTATGTTACTGTCTACCCTGCTCGGTGTTTGTACCTCACAAACATTTTAAATTGTTGGAAATGACACGCACAGGCTCATATAAAATGATGCACCACATATTATGGTGGGGAAATTATATCAAAATTACGCAGTTGGCTTGTTTGTCTGGTTCACTTTTGATATTTAATCTTTAGTCTTCTCAACCGGAACTCAAAATCAAAACAAAATTTGGTGATCGTTTCGACATATCAATGCATCTGTTGTATCAAGTTTAGGCGAAGCTGAAGGGTACTTTAGGCTTACACCCTTTCCGTTTGTTCGCCCGTTCGTCTGTCAGTCCGGAAAAAAAACTTTAGGACTTTCTAAACGCTGCATGGTATTGAGCTTTTTTCGGTTTGCAAGTTCGAATCGTTGAGTTACAGAACACAGGTTCAAATTTCGTTTAGGTCAATTGACTTTCTGTTTGAGGGTATTTTGGGTTTTTTTGACAGACAGGCGATTTCTCATGTCAATCAAGACACACAAGAATCAATTACATTAGTCCCATGATTGGCAGAAGATTATTTGATGTTTCAAAGTGAAAATTTGCCTCGCTCTGCCACGCTCAATTTATGGGCACAACAAGAATTTGTGACCAATGTAAATGAATGTGCGCCTAACGAATATTCATGCCAAATTTGATTAAAATTTGCAAAATTTGGCATATCCATAATTTGGGATCAAATCAAAGTTTCTTTGACAATTAGGGTACATGTAAATGGTCACCAAAGGAACATCCATGCCAAGTTTAAATGAAATCGGCATTAACTCTGGGAGGAGACGATATTAAAAAGATTTTAAAGTGAATATAAAGTGATAATAAGCCCCGTCCTGCCACGCCTATATTTGGGGGTCAATCAAAATTTCTTACCAGGCCAAGTTTCATTGAAATCGGCCAAATGGTTTGGGAGGAGGATTTTTATATTTTTCAGAGCGAACTCATGTAATGATTACCTTGCCCCGCAACGCCCAAATTAAGGTTCAAACAAAATTTCTTTAATAATTCATGTAAAGGACCACGATAGAAACATTCAGGCCTAGGTTCATTGAAATCGACTCAAAGCTTTGGAAGAAGGTTTTTTTAAAGACGTGAATATAAGCTCCAGCCTGCCATGCCCATATTCGAGGGGCAATCAAAATGTCTTTAGCGATTTAAATAAAGGGTCGATCAAGAAACATACATGCTAAGTTTAATTGAAGTCGGCATAATTGAATGATTCTATGTTAAAAGGGTTGCGCCCAGGTGGTGCCAAAATATGACCAAAGGGTCTTGATATGAACAAACTTGATGGAAGTCCACGAGATGATGCTACATACCAAATATTAAAGCTGTCTGCCATCAGGTTACAGAGAAGAAGATTTTTTAAGATTTTCGGTCTTTGATTCTATGTAAAAAGGGTTTGGCCCGGTGGAGCCTAAATATGATCCCAGGGTCTTGATATGAACAAACTTGGTAGAAACCCACTAGATAATGCTACATACCAGATATGAAATCTGTCTGCCTTCTGATTTCAGAGTAGAAGATTTTTGAAGATTTTCTTATATTTCAACCTTTTTATAAGGATTAAGGGAGAGTAAAGGATGGATTTCATTTATTTGAAACAAATTTGGTAGGACTTGACACAAGGAACATTTTTGACAAGTTTCATCAAGATAAGTCCACCGGTTAAGGAGAAGAATATGTTTTAAGAAATTGTGGACAACGGACGACTGACGACAGACATTGAAAGATCACAGTGGCTCATCTCGAGCACTTCATACCCGGGTGAGCTAAAAATGGGGGGGGGGGGGGGGGTTTCAATCAAAATTTCTTTCAAGAAGAGGGCCACCAAAGGAACATTTCAAACAAGTTTTGTTAAAATCAGCCTATTGAGTAAGGAGGAGACGTTGTTTTGAAAAGGTTCACCCATAGAACAATTCTGCTAAGTTTGGCTAAAATTCGGCCTGTTGGTAAGTAAGGATAAAATGTTTAAAGAGCAGTTGACGACTCTGACAAACAAAAGTTGATCGTAAAAAGCTATCCTCGTGCCCCTAGTGCTCAGTTGAGCTATAATTAGTCAACATAAGAAAGATTTTTCAAGAAATACAGACCACACAGAATAATATTAAAATAATATAGCCTTTATTCGATTGATAACAGCATGCATATGTAAAATTTATTTTAATGAAGAAGCATGAAAGCAAATAATTTAGAAATTAATCAAGAACACAATTTGAAAATCAAGACATTAACATAGGTTGAACAATGGTTTGTCTTTGACCCTTAACCCAGGTGTTTGACCCTCCAAAATATACAAATATTCTAGTTCAACCTTAAGAATTTTCATGTGGTCACTTGGACCATTTAAACATTAAGTATTGCAGCTTGATCCTGCTGAACAAACTGTATGAGAATGAATTGTCCTCTGCATATCTTTATAAGAAATTCAAATTCAAATTAAAGAAGCCAACCTGCTTAATCATGTGACATTAGAGTCATTGACCCTTTGATTGGCAATTTTTAGGGTTACTACTGCTATTTAAGGGTCAAAACATTCAATTGTGTATACGTATGTAATAAGTTATTTTACTTGATCATTTTTAAACACTCTTTTTAAAATTTTTCTATTCCTTCAACAACAGTTTTGAGCCATGACCATTTTAAATTTACATTCAAGGGGCCAATGACTCCTGAATTTTAAAAGAGTGTCACAGTAACGATAAACGCCACCAGGGGAATTTTTCAACACAGGCCCCATTTTAAGTGACGAAGCATAGTATCACATAATCGATAAGCACATAGTCACATGATAACGAACATTCTATGAAAGTTTCGTGCAAATCTGAATGAGTGGGGTTAACCAGAATTGGGCTACGTTTGAATGGACATGCGGAAATGTGACTAATAAATATACATGTACATATTTCGCCAGCGTATAAAAAAAGCACAAGCCCTATTTCACAAACCTCGCATGTAGACATAATTTCTATATGGTAGATCTATTGTTTACCATACATACTATAACAACCTTTGTTACAATCTGATCCGATCACAATAACTTTGTGCAGCCAGTTTTGTGCAGTCACCTTAGGATCTATCAAGTGAAACTTGGTTGATATCCATCTATTTGTTTCTAAGAAAATGATTTTCAAAGTTTCCACTATATTTAAAAACAAAAACAAAAAACAATGACATGCGCTCATGAAATATTCATTTTTCATCTGAACTCTCGACCAATGAAGCTAAAAACTATATGTCTTATGCTTGTGCCATAATGCTATATGCTATGTTTCAACATATTCTCATTTTAAACAAAGCTTTGGCAGAGAGCCATGCAGCCAAATCTTAGTCTATAGTGCCTACTTTTTATTACATTACTGTGGGGAAAATTTGATCAGGTCTTCAAGTTGTTCCTAAAATTGACAATACGTTAGAAAAAAATGAATATCAAGAGGATAAGAGTTTACCCTTGTCTGTACAGTAATTACAGGGCTGTGGAATTCCCATGCCCGACTTGTCCGACACGAGCATTTCCACTTGTAGGCAAGAATATTTTTCAAGGCTATTTGTCTCTGGACTTCTAAATACCACAGCAAATCTTGAAACACTACATAATAACTTAAAAGATCTAGGAGAAAAGTCATCCTAATGTTTGTATCATAGGGTAGAAAACATTGTCTTCAATGAAGAAATTGCTGGGTTACAGCATTTTCTTCATTATAAACAATGTTTTCTCGATATTTACCATTCCATTTTTTGCGGACAAGATCATTTTGATCCAGGACAAGTGAAGTTTTGTTTGTGTTTTGTTTGAACAGATTAACTCAGTTTAAGCTAAATAACTAAAATGTCAAAGAAATTTTTAATCTGGTTGTAAATGTTACAAAGAATACAAGATTTTTTCAACAACCATAGTGGTAATGTTTTTCTTATTTTTTTTCAGAAAAGAAGTATTTTTCCACTATGCCTGATTCCAGACGCATCCCTGAAACCCTTAAAGTTGTCTATACATGAAAAAGATACAGACGCATCCCTTAAACCCTTAAGTTATCTATACATGAAAAAGATACAGAGGCATCCCTTAAACCCTTAAAGTTGTCTATACATGACAAAGATACAGACGAATCCCTTAAACCCTTAAAGTTGTCTATACATGAAAAAGATACAGACGCATCCCTGAAACCCTTAAAGCTGTCTATACATGAAAAAGATACAGACGCACCCCTTAAACCCTAAAAGTTGTCTATACATGAAAAAGATACAGACGCATCCCTAAAACCCTTAAAGTTGTCTATACATGAAAAAGATACAGACGCATCCCTTATACCTTTAAAGTTGTCTAAAAAGATACAAACTACAATCTCGTGATGACCAAGACTTCACAATTAGGAGCCCTTGGCTGTTCTACAGAATAGACCTTGGGAATAATAAGGTGGCAAACACGTTAAAGAATTGTTTCACATTTTTACTGCATTTTATATCAAGTTAGAATACACCAAATTAATCTGCATAAATGTTGGGAAAGAATTAAAGAATTTTTTTTTATCTTCAAGTGTATTGACCTTAGTACTAGCTAGTCTACTAGAAAATTCCAAGCAATGTTTTGAACACACAAACTGTAGTGTGTGTAACAGTCTCATCAAAATACAGAATGGGCTTTCAATAAAGATTAAGATTGGACAATTAATTCATTTCTTTAAACTGACAATCACACCCTCACCCCATTATTTTCAACAGTTAATGTAAAATATTTTTGACTGGCCGATTAAATATTATGACCTTACCTTTTTTCAACCTGAAACAACAACATTTATTTTGCCAATCAATGACATGCATTTTGTTTATCAGTGTTCATCAGTTCATGGGGTTAAGACAATAATCAGTTTACCTTTCTTAAACACTCCTTTCCTATTTTTAAAACATCACTGAATTTTTACACCGAATGAACGAGAGATGTTTTTTTGTTTTGAATGGGTTTTACGCCGCTTTCAAGAATTTCGCAGTTATATCGCGGCGGTCGGAGCACCTAACAATGGATTCCTGGTATTTCTTACACCTGTACTACCATTATACCCTTTCCTAGCCTCTGACTGCTATCTCACATAGGTTTACGATTATCTACCCATTGGTGAGAGACAAACGTCGGAAAGTATATTTGCCGCCACCGGGGATCGAACCCACGACTTCCAGAATGGAAGTCTTATGCCTAACCAACGGCGCTATGGCGGCGGCGAACGAGAGATGTTTGTAAAACATTTATGACCCCAACCCAACAAGAGCAGATCAATGGCATATTCTTTGTCAATAAAAAAGGGCAGTAACTCAAAACATATCATTTATAGAGTTATGGTCCGTCCCCGACATTACATTTTCTATGACTTTTCAATTGTGTATCCCCCTTGAAAATAATTCAAAACTCGTTCCACATACTCATTCAATTTTATTTCAAAATTATTCCAAATTTATTCAACTTGTTAGTTTCTCGATGTTCCTTCCTACTGTGTGCTGCTGAGCATAGTTTCTGACAGTCTGATATTTGGCCGAATGTGAATTTATGCGGAATTATTGTTAATGTCTCTTTGATGTGAAACATTGAATAATTAATGATATGTTCATAGTAAAGTTCATTTTAACTTCGAATTCTCTCCTGATAGTTCTGTCTTGCTGGATGTCTAAGTTATCTGAAACAGTAAAGGCATTCTGATGTAAGTTAAATATTTTTTTTAAAGTGTTAATTAACCTAGAGTTGTTTTGTTTTTTCAAAACATTCAAAACAATATTCTTAATATAAAATCAGACATAAATATGCTATTTTTAACAAGGCTCCCAAGAGGGCCTGTATCACTCCACTGCTTTTCTAATATCTATCAATGAATAACTTAGTCAGACATAGAAGTTTACAAGGAAATTTCTGAATTTAACAAAGAAATATGAAAGACAATGTCCCAATGGTCATTTATGTAAAGTGTGGTTGAAAAATTAACAGTAGTTTCAGAGAAGAAGATTCTTTTATATTTCATCCTATCGGACCAGTAACCCAATGTACATTTGTAAAAGGCATATCAGTCATTAGGACATACTTACCGAATACTGAAATGAACTTTTTGCAATCATATTTATGTAATTAAAAAGAAAAAGAACATGAGACTCATGCGGTCCTGAGACGCTCTAATGACTATTAAAGAATTCCTAATTTTATTTTGTTTCAGCTTATTGTTTGAAGGCGAATGTTACAATTGACAATACCCAATCACATTTCACCCTTTTCAATTTGTCATAATCTCGAGGGCTCCGATTGTTGATTGTTCGTCAATTTTTCATATACAATAATTTTTCTTATAACTATAAAAATTTCCGTATGATAACCTCCCATATGATATTTTTTATGATATCACATAGTGATTTTTAGAACAATGATATAATGTGGTTATTTATTGAAACTTGCATTTCAGATAGAAACATCGACGAAAACAAGGCAAATAGAGATTATAAGATTATTTTGTACAGACTTAGTGTATTGTATGAAAAAAATATCAAACTCGGTTGTTGGAATTGATAATTGTCTCGGCAGAGCCTCGACAATTTTCAATTCTCCGAACATTATTAATATTTTTTCAGTACAAACCAATAAGTATGTATTATATATATCTCAATCTCTGAACGTTTTAAGGGAAATTTGATAATAATTGTGAACTGCATAGCATAAAAAAGAAAATGGAGCGAAAAACACAGAAGGCCTATTTTCTCTAATTTCACACGGATCCACCCCATATCCGAAAGGGACCATCTTCCTGAGCCTACAGTTATTCTGTAAAAGTTACAATAAATACGACAATATTTTTTGTGTGAAAAGTAGAATTTTGGTTAGAAAAAAATCCATAAGGCCCTTTTTCACATGCCATCTAATGGAACAGTCCAAACTACCTTATTACTTTATGATTATCCTGTCAGAGTTTCAAGTAAATCCGATGATATTCAAAGACCCTTCAAACATTCTGTGAAAGTTTCAAGTAAACTTAATAATATTCGTGAACTCTATCTCGAAAACCATATCATTTTGAGCAAAAAAACAATAGGCCTCTTTTTCCCATGTAAATAATTTTCGGAGGATTAATTGGAATTAATTTTTGAACTGATTATACCCTATAGGACGTTATCTTAGCTGGGTCAATGGCGTCATGAAGCAATTACAACCAAAATGACAAGCAGTAAGTAGTGAATTTTCGCCATTTGTCTCATATATAGCATAATCGAGTTTTCTTCGTATAAAACCGATTGATGAATCATTTCATGAACACTCAAAAGAAATAAATCGATCTCCTTCGAAATAAAACATTATTCTCTATGCACAAGGGTGCTCAAAAAAGTTCGTGGACTATCGCCTTATTTCAAAGACGGCTAACTGTATGAAGATATAAATCATATCACTTTATTGTAAATTCTCTCATTTGCCCACACAACAAATTTAATTTAGGTACGCCGAACAAATGTCATTATATTAGCGGCTAAAAACATGCGTTATCTGCCAAGTGGCGCACACCGTAAACATCTAACGTATGTCGTTAACGTAGCTATAGTCAAAGAGAAAAATAGTTCTTGAAATTTATTCAATAAAAATACCAATATTTTTATTTACTACAAATGGTTGCTAAATGTTTCAATTCACCATTAATTTACCATCAAAATACAGATTACAGCGCTTTGACCTATCATTAAGTGTCTAAATTCCCTGACATCCTGTCTTGTAATTGAGTAAGCTTTTTTTCAAATATATATGTCACTTGTCCTTCATTTGCTACCAAAATAAAGTTTTCTAACATGTGATTGTTTAACCCGCTTGATGAAAACGGTTTGTTGAGTAATTTTCTTTTGGTTTTATAGACTAGGCGGCATTTTTGTACGAGGCTTATTTTTCGATTAAGTTCAACAAACCTGCCAGAAAAGGTCTGACTGTAGAAATGCAATCTTAAAACCTTGGACACGGACAGCCACGTTTTAACATCAAATTTCGGTATACAACTTTCACTACCGGCCATTTTTAGCTCGGCTGTTTTCGAAGAAAACCCGCGGTATTATGATCACCATGTCGTCGTTCGAGTTGTCGTTGGCGTTGATTTTGGCGTTGGCGTTGGCGTGAAAAACTTTGACCTTGCTCATAACTTTTGAATGGTAGGTGATAGAGCCTTCATATTTCACATTATCATTGCTTGGGACAAGACCTTTCTGTCGGTTCCAAGTTGAAGGTCAAGGTCATTTTTCAAGGTGAAATTTCTTTAAAAAAATAATCTTGGTCATAACGTTTGAATGGTAACTCATCGAGCCTTCATATTTCACATGATCATTGTCTGGGACAAAACCTTTCTGTAGGTACCAAGTTCAAGGTTATCACTCAAAGTCAAGGTCATTTTCAAGGTCAAATTTGTTTTTAGAAAATTTAATCTTGGTCATAACTTTTGAATAGTAGGTCACAGAGCCTTCATATTTCACATGATCGTTGTCTGGGACAAGACCTTTCTGTAGGTACCAAGATCAAGGTCATTACTCAAGGCCAAGGTCATTTTCCAAGATCAACTTTCTTTAAAAGAAATTGACCTTGGTCGTAACTTTTGAATGGTTAGTCATAGAGCCTTCATATTTCACATGGTTATTGCTTTGGACAAGACCTTTCTTTAGGTACCAAGTTCAAGGTCATCACTCAATGTCAAGATCGGTTTTCAAGGTCAAATTTCTTTAAAAGAAATTAACCTTGGTCGTAACTTTTGAATGGTAAGTCATAGATACTTCATATTTCACATGATTATTGCTTGGGACATGAACTTTCTTTAGGTACCAAGTTCAAGGTCATCACTCAATGTCAAGATCGGTTTTCAAGGTCAAATTTCTTTAAAAGAAATTAACCTTGGTCGTACCTTTGAATGGTAAGTCATAGAGTATTCATATTTCACATGGTTATTGCTTGGGGCAAGACCTTTCTTTAGGTACAAAGATAAAGGTCATCAAATAAGGTCAAAGTCATTTTTGAAGTTCAAATTTGTTTAATTCTTTTTTACCTTGGTCATAACTTTTGAATGGTCAGTCAAAAAGCCTTCATATAGCACATGATCATTGCTTGGGACATGACCTTTATGTAGGTACCAAGTTCATATATTGGAATTTGCATAAGAAATAATAAACATCCGAGCGTTGGCACCCGCTTGCGTTCTTCTTGTTTTTAAAATACCTCTAACGCTAAAAATAAAAGAAGAATAGTCACTAACGAACACGATAACTTATTATAGATACCAAATAAGAAATTTTCGAGCAATAATTATGATTTGTTATAATGGGTGATTGACAAGAGAGGGAAAGCGTTAAATGTTACAATTCTGGATACTCATTGCAAACCCTCTCCTTTCTTCAATTTCTTTACCTCACCCACCACCTTATAACATTATTATATGAATGTTTATATTCACCCTACGTAAAATTAAGTGAATTATTAGAGTGAGTCTTTTTCCTTTCGGAATAATATCTAATCATAAGAGTTGTGTACGCTGATAAAATCTCAAATTAAATAAACATATTCATATTAAAGTTTGAAGGATTCGTGAGGGTTTTTTTTTGTTTTTTGTTTTTTTGTTTTTTGTTTTTTGTTTTGTTTTGTTTTTTTGTATTATCGTACATATATATAGATATACTACAATATATACTACTCAAAGTTTGCTAAGCACCAAAACTTTTTCACACTATAATTTCAGGGGAAAATGAAATTTGAATATAAGAATGTTGGTAAATGGTCGATGTTATCAGTTTATCAAATTTTAAGAAGAAAATAAAGCTTTATAATTATAAGAAGACTTTAAATGTAGACCAAACAGGGAGATCATAGAAATTGGTCTGTTTTCTTGAAAATTAAAAAAAATCGAATTTTACCAAAAAAGGTGTGCTTTCAATTGCATTTCGTTCGATAACGAGTACGAGAGTCGGCACTGGCCATAACAGCCTGACAGTGCCTGTGCATACTCCTGATTAAGTTCTGGATTACTCTTTGTGGAATAACAGACCATTCTTCTCTAAGAATTTGGCTGAGCTCCTGTAGTGTCCTTGGCTGGACCTGGCGAGCCGAAACTAGGACCTATAGCTCTTTCCACATATGCTTTATCGGATTTAAGTCCGGTGAGCATAGCCTCCACCTTCTACATGCATCGTCTTAGGTTAACGATTATCAACCAATTGGTAGGCCTGAGAGAACGACCTTGTATGGACACTCTATTAGCTGTAGAAAATACCTACCTACATAAATCTTATTTTCATTTCTTTTATTATTTTTTAGACAATAGCGCCAGATAATCATTCTATAACGAAACTCTACATATTACAGAAAGCGATCAAAAGCTTGTAATTACAACGTTTTAGTTTAAGACCTCCGATATATATGCAAATGCCTCAATTTACAATTATTTACGGTATGTCTCATTTTGATGTGCGCCATAAGTAACAGAAACACCAATATTCCTTTTTAATTCGGGAGGGGAGACCCCATCCAGGTTGTTAATTTCCGGAGCCGTCACAGATTACCTTTCACGGTAAAAATGTAGTAAGATTATTGAAATTGAATATCGTTTCTGACTGTTTTTCGAGTTAAACAGAAAAGAAAAGTTTAGACACCATAGTTGAATGATATCTTTAAGAATCCAAACAATCAAAATAGTGCCTAAATATATATACATTCTCATATAAGAACCCTGCTATTAAGATTATGGCATTTGAAAAAAAGTTTTGAGTACAAGCTGATGTTACGACATTTTAGAAGCACAACGCTGCCTTTCGGAACAAATAATAATCAAATATTCAGCAAATAACATCGAATTCCGTTTGTATTATGAATCGAAACATTAAAAAACAACATCAAAACCAAAAAAACACAGTATGTTTCCTGTGAAGAAGTATTTATTTTTGGCCTCGATCTTGTAATATTTGAGAACAAATCGGACATACATACAAAATTGATTTGAATTTTTATAATAGTCAATTTTTTGCCAAGACACTTTCCCTTAATTATTTTCTAACTGAAAATTTTCTCTCATTAAAACGAGTTCAAAATACCACTCAAGAATGCCATAAGAAAAGTTCACCATCAGTACTTTCAGTGCTGTGATTTTATCATCTAATTTGATAGTCATTAACCCTTTTTATGAATATTTCGTCATAAAAAGATATGGATTTTGGGTATGCTTACTCGATACGGAACATTAATATCCATCATACGTGTACTGCTTCCAGACCTCCCTTTGAAGTACTCCATGACATCACTTAGACATCGCAATGGTGCGTGCTGCAATGAATTATGACGTCAGTTCAGTGAAGTGTAGCGCAATGTAAATTTGTAACCCGCCACGGATCCTTCCTTATGACCCTTCAATATTCCTGTTAAAGTTCGAAGTAAAGAATTGTTTACGGACAGGCAGACAGTCAGACAGACAGAAAGACAGACGGGAAATAGACCATAGCTATCGTTCTTCTGACCTTCGGTAAGTTAAGCCCAAAGTCAAGCCTGTTACTTTTATTTTCGAGTTAAATCTTTATCCAATAAGCTGAGAAAACTAAGTAGACAACACATATTGCTTTGTCCCTGGTCTATTTCGCATTCAAATATGTTTGTCTGTGTCTCTTTTAAGAAAAAAATGATTAAATATATATTTTGGCGGCCATTTCTCAAATTAAGTTTGTCTATGTATCTAAATAGAATAGCGTTAATATTTAAGACTAATAAAATTGTTTAGAAACGCTTACCTTATTCTGTGTGTTTAACTGGTAGCCATAAGCAACGCACTTTACCTCGTAGTGCTTGAAGACATAAGTAGTTGCGCTAAAGATAAGACGAACAGATAATTTTGCCCTTTCGGAATATCACAAGATATATATATTTGTATTTTTCATCTTGGCTCAGTTTACTATTTTACAACAGCTTAAATCTACGAGACAATTTTTGAAATCATGTGAATTTCTAAACAAGAGGAAAAATATAAATAAATAAGGTTGCATTGCTTTCCCTTTTTTGACATGTTTTTAAATATTTTTACATTATTTAACTATTCTTTAAACTGATGAAGTCGCCTTAATTAATCTTTTTAAAAAAAGTTCGAATTCATGAACCAATTTGTTTGTTTGAATGGAATTTTACGTCGCTTGTAACATTTTTTCAGTCATATCGAGGCGTCCAGAGCAACTAACAATAGACAACTAGTATTAGTCACACCAGTACTACCATCACATCCTTTCCTAGCCTCCAGTTGCTATCCAACATAGGTCTACGATTATCAACCCATTTTTTGGTAGACAAATAGTCGGAAGGATTAGTTCCGCGATCGGGGAACGAACCCAGGACCTCTAGATTGACAGTCCAACGCGCTACCAACTATCACTTGGAGTATATTGAGAGCTAAAGACCTTAAACATCCTGATCTTGGTCGGACTGTATGTACTGAGCATTATTTCCACTCAAAAACGCTTCGAAATCGTTCTAAAGGATCAGCAATTTCATTCAAATCTATCAACTCATTATACAATTGAAATGGCTGACGTACCTTTTCAAAGTACGACTGATCCGTGAATAGACACAAAAAGAAAACTACTTGGATTTTTTCATAGGGAGTTAATACATTCTCAAAATTGGACGAAGTTGTCGGTATCAAATAACCTACTTTTATTTTCGTTCAAAACTCGCTCATCTCACTTATCTAATTTCATTCCGAAGTCATTCTAAAATCCTTCAGCTTGTCAATTAGATGATGCTCCTAATTATACGCCATTCTATGATGGTCCTTTTTGCTTGACATGTCACAAATCAAAAATACATGTACATGTACGTACACTTTATCCCAAGCACGCTTAGATATGACGTAATTTCCGGTTTTCCTGTGTGACAAACTCTCCCGCATCAGGGTGTTACCATAGTCACTGTTTTGTGTCAGAATTTCTTGAGCCTTTTCTCGTGTACAACCAGAGAAGAACCAACTGAAAAAATAAGTACAAAGGGCTGAAGAAATGAAATTTGAATTCCTTTACCTTGGAAACGTACTCATACATTAACTCAAAAAATAATTCAAAACTTATCAAGATGTTAAGGTTTCTCCAAAATGAAACAAATTTTTTATGGAACTACTTTGCGTGTAATCTTACATAAAGCAGAAAAAATGGTTTTGATTTAGGAACAGGAGAAGAAGGAGCGCCAAAAGCGGCCCACTAGAAATACAGTAGTAGCTAAAATGGAATTCTGTCACGCACCATCTCAATAGATTCCAATGAGATATTGCAAAGTAGAATGTAACAATGAATGAAAACACTTCGTACGGTTTATAATTTTGACTTACGATTGATATTTTCGTAAGAAGTTTAGTAAAACGGGTCTCTTGATATTATATATGGAAAAGTAGACCAAACTTGTCTGTGGATCTACAAGACTTATACATAAGGGTCTAGAAATGAACAATATAAGAACAGATCTATTCATTCTGCAGGTTATCTCGTTTGTAATATGTGAGGATTGTGCCATATTTGGGATTAAGAAAATTTTGAGATGATGCGTCGCTTTAGATTGCCCCAATCTAAATTTTGCCGAATATCTTTACTTGATCATGGCGGCTAAAGATGAGGCCTATTACAAAGCACCATAATTATTATAATGGTTAAATTGTTTTGCATCGGCCACTCCCGTTAGTTGAGCGACATACTCATGAGAACATCCACGAAGTGGTGTCATTGCATATGTATATATCCTGGATTAAGTTTGGTGGACTATAACATTTTTATCTGATCTGAAAAGTGTATTATGTATTTATGTGTGTGTGTGTGTCCTCATAAACAAGTTCGCAAAAAACGACTGGCTTATTTTATCAAAATGATGATCATTCATTACGTACGATATCGTATGTATTTTAATCTTACGACGGCACGTGCAAAACAAAGTGAAAAAATATCAGATTTTCGTTCATCTATACTCTTAAAATAGGGTTCTTTGACACTGATTTAACACACGATTTTCTGAATTCATGTAAAAACTTCGATAAATTTTGATTGATTTATGAACAGTAATTAGGAGGTAAGAATATCACATGTAATTGCGATAAATTACTCGACCACTTTTCGCAATAGAGACGTCAACGTGAAATAACGTAAAATCTCAATTCTCATTTAGCACGTGCAGTGTCAGATTAACTGAAAAGTCTTGATAGCTCTCCTTTGTGTTGTGGATGAAATGCCATTGCTTGGTTGCTTTTGAAATTGAACGTCTATGTACACACCTGTAATGAAAACATGTCAAGCGAACGGAGGAACAACGTCATAAAGTTTTTGGTCGCCACAAAGCAGGCTCTATAAGACACGCCGTTGCAAATGCATTTTTTGTTTCCGGACAGACCTTTTAACCTCTTGCACCGCTATAACATGCCTCACAGCGTTATGTATAGAACCAGATCAGTCTGACGCTGGATGCCAACGTTCATCCAGGACGTCGAATGACGTAACGATATTTGGGATTTTCCAATCTAACTGCTACGTCAACGAACACTTAGGTCGCCAGCCTAAGTTGGATTTCTGGTGAGAAAATGTGGAACCAGATAAGAGAGGTCAAGTTTGCCACTATAAGACACGTGCGACGTAACGTCCTTAATCAACGTCTGTTACAAATCTTTGATCAAAGAAGTAATTTTGTTTTAATACAGTGTGAAGATGCATTGACTTCACCTTCATTGATTGACTTTTCTCATACATATAGATATTTATGTCGAAATTATAGTCTGCATATAGATCACATGTCAAAGAACTTTTTTTGAAGAGTATATATAACGGAGGTCATATTCGGGTAAATAAAACCAAACTTTACTCCATTTCTATAGTCTTAAATGGATCTTTAGAAATACACAATAATTGCGTGCATATTTCAACAACTCCATATTTGGAATGAGAGGGGCGTTTTTTTGTTATAAATGGAATGAATCAAGCAATATGCTGTCAATAATACAAAGAGCGGGGGGGGGACTAGGTCAGTTTAACGCTAATAATTGAAAATTAAACGATTTAAATAGCCCTAGTCGGTTGCTACGCTCTCTCCCTTCGGCTCTTTAAATCGTTAAATTTTCAATTATTATCGTTTAAGTGTTACGTAGATGTAGATGTTCCATTCATTCAATATCAATCAGAAATCCTTCCCTTGTAATTCATAATGATAAGTTCACGATATTTGAAATTGTTACATACCTTGGTGGAGTCTGGTTTGAAGACACATCGTGGTAAAACTTGTGTTCCTGGAAATAACGAAAAAGTAAGGTTTGTGATAATTAGTTGTTCATTGAGTTATAATTATCTTTAGTCACTTTGATTTCTTCGCCCTTCAAATGTTGTTTTCAAAAGTTAAAATCTGATCCAATACACAACTTCAATAGAACGGTCAAGATGAAATGAAATGAAAAGGGAATAGGGTTCAACAAAGGATTGACTTCCTCGATCGGGTGGTTTGAGTTTGTTCTAATCTCGTCTTAAACTATTTATTTTGCAAGAAAACGAAAATAATTGTACGGATGAATTTTTTGGGTTGGGTGTTTCGAATAAACCAAAGGTGCCACAAATACCTGGATTCACTTATTTTATGTATTTTTCTGATTCTCCCAATATCAAACACGGTTCTGTCATTATGATTATCTTAATGTAGATGCATAATTTATTTAGCTTTAAAAGATTAACTCAGATTTTGTTGTATAAAAGAGTATATCTTCAAGAAGGCATTTCATGTAATTTCGTCTTCTAAATGACCGAATGAAATCTTTTACACTTCTATGTATTCGCTTTATTATGATTATCAATTGACAGACGCTGAATGTCATCATAATCCAACTTCGTAAAGTCCTTTCCTTCGCATTTTTAAAAGAAAAAAATTTTTCAAGCAAAGCAACGTTCTCTGCAAAATGCATGGAAAGCCAAGTTGATTTTTTTTGCGAAGTGTCCGATGGTATCGGACTACCCCAAACTCTATTTACCAAACGTTACACATCTTACCATGGTCGGACCTCCCCCACTTCCAGCGCTACCGTCGCCTCCAGGACTGCCACTGATAGTCTGAGACCCAGGTAAAGTCCGTATATCAGAAACCTCGGACAGAACTCTGTCTTCTACATCGCTGTCTCCTGAGTCACCTGTGGGGAGAGGGACATAAATAGATGCAACACAGCCAACTAAATGATTGAATTGGATGTCAGACAAAATGCATGATAACAGGGCGACTAAAGGTTTGTTACTGAAGCTTAAGGTAGTTATCCCCAATTAAGACAAGAGGCTCAAGAGTCCTGTATCGCGCAAGTGGCTTAACATCTCCAGACTTTCATTTAACAACGCTTACTTTGACTGAAACGACAATTGGAAGTCGCTTTAGAAATATTTTTTGTTGTAATTTAAAGGGTCTTGCCCTCATTGCAACTAAATACTCGATCATTACTAACCTTCATACCCTTTACCCATCTTATTGCCAACATGAAGGTGATTGCAGAAGACCACTCTAAACTAATTTCAGGATCAATGAATGTAAAAGGTTATTCATAAAGCATTCATACCGAAGCTCAATTATATTTGGAGGTGAACATTTTCAGAGATTTAAAAGTGAAAATAAGCCTCGCCCTGCCACGTCCACATTCATTGGCCCTTCAATAATTCATGACCAAGTGAAGCGAAGGTGCACCTAAAGAATATCATTGCAAAGTTAAATTGAATTTGGCTCAAATGATTGGGGAGGAGTTGTTTTCTAAAAAAAAAAAAAAAAAATAGGGAAAATAAACCCAGCCCTACCACGCCCTCATTTGTAGGCCAATCAAAGTTTATTTAACAATTAAGTAAAAGGTCACTCAATGACCATCCATGCAAAGTTCCATTTAAATCAGCCAAATGGGTTTGAAGGATATAATTTTTAAAGATTTGATATTGAAAATAAGCCCTGTCCTACCAAGGCAATATTCGGAAGGTCAATCAATTTTTCTCTTACAATTTAAATAAAGGGTCGTCAAAGGAATATCCATGCAAACTTCATTGAAATCTGCCCGATGGAAAAAAGGAGAAGATTTATAAGATTAAAATAAAGTGCAAATAAATACCTCCCTACCGTGCCCACATTTCGGACTCGAGCAAAATTTCTTTTAACAGAAAAGGACCACCCAAGTAAAATCCATGCGGAGTTTAAATGAAATCAACCCAGTGGTTTGGGATGAGAAGATTTTTAAAGATATTAAGATTTAAAAAAGCCCCATCCTGACATGGTATTTTCTGGGGCTCAATCAAAATCTATGTAACAATTTTAGGTAAAGGGTCACCAAAGGAACATCTATACCAAGTGTATTGGAGGTTCTGGAGAAGAAGTTTATATAATATTTCAACGTGAAAATAAGCCCCGCCCTGCCATGCCCATATTTGGGGGTCAATCAAAATTTCTTAAACATTTTAAGAAGAGGGTCACCCAAGGCACATTGGTTTTGGGCTTGGTCTTCGGAAAACAATATAATATTTTGGTTTAACCAAATAGTTCCAGCATATACGTCATTGCCGAACAGTACTGAAATGACGTAAATGTCAAGGTACTAACGATAATAACGTACTGCAAGTAGTACAAATTAATCCAATATTTAGTGTATTTGACAATATTTTTCAGAAACAACTAATATCACTCTTTGGTTTTGCCATTGCCAACACAGCAGTTTAAGCGGTATGGCTCGTACAATAACGTGATGAATCACAAAAGAACTATGCCATCATTTCCGCAAAAATACTAATAGGTAAAGCCATCAGACGAGAAACGGGAACCAATCAGATTAAATTTTCAATTTGGGTGGACTACCTCAAATAAATTTTAAAATGTTTCTCATAGATGTCCATAGCGATACACTCTTTAGCATAATATTTGCATAGGCATTATTATTACTAAATAAAATCTTTAATAGATTTAATCCAGTAGTTAGTGTATTTGACTATAATATTCGGTTATAACTAGTATTGGCAACACAGCAATTCGAGCACGTTCGCGACGTTGTTGACGATGACGTGATGAAAGTATCATGCCACGATAAGGCCTCATGCACATAACCCCGCGTTCAAGTAACCGGCGTCCTATTGTGTTCGGCTAATATTCCTACCGTGGTTACCAGAAATGGCTGCAGATGTCGATGTAGCCGTTTAAAAACGGTAACGGAGGTGCCGATGACGTATAAAGTTGTCTTGACGTACAGAAGTTGAGCGAGGCCTACCAGATCTAAGCCTGTCCTGAAGACTTCCTGTGGCGTTCACGCGTCTAACCAAACGCACTATCGTTGATCCTGATACGTTAAAACGTCTAGCGACATGATTTTGGAAATAGCCCATTTCCAGCATGCCCAAAATGTGTGCGCGTTCTTAATTATTTATCCTTGGCATTATGGATATGAATATTTTTATCCTTCTTGGATGAATTTCGAGTTGTGTTTTGACTAACGAAGCCACATGTACAGGTTTCGAAAAACAAAATCATTTCTGCAAATCGCACGGGGCTCCCGAGTAAAACCTAACGACAAACTTACCATGGGAAGCACGAGTTTGTGGAGAGAGTTTGTGATAGCAGGATGTGTAGAGTTCATGCTATAATTCAAATTCATAAATATAATTATTGTCTTCTGCTAACAGAAAAAAGTTATTACCAAATTTTGGTGAGGCCTTTTTAATGACAGTCAGTATAGATAGCCTTAAAGCTCTTTTTTCTATCAGGATCAAATTTAATTACAACACTAGAGCATCGCATACGCTTGCAAACGGGCAATTGCATATCCTGGATAATGTAATAGTTATCCGCGTTGATAGAATGTAAACGTGGATTTATTGTAATTACGAAACCACTTTTTAGTTTCAAGTAATAAATTGTACACATTTGATAACGCGGCATGTATATTCCGCGTTTTCTCGAGCACAATCGCATGAAAAGTGAACATGTGTTAATGTATCATGGCTAGCATATGTTAACACGTTTATGGGCTTACCTCTGCTATTTTAGAATTACCTCTTACTAACCCTGTGCATGTGCACGTTAGGCACATGGGTAAATTACCGATCCATTTAATAAACAAAACAGACTCACTTTATGTGAACATTTTTCTAACGATTTCTCATAAAAAAATTAATAAAAATTAAAGCAAAAACTAATATGCCAAACAAAAAAAGAAAACTTGGTAGGTCTATTGGTCATGATTGGAGGTCGGTCTTTGCCACATATGTAACATGATTTTGTGGTCATTTGTGAACAATGGATCTCTTATAATCAAAATGCACTTTGTCATAACCTTTGTCAGAGACAAATAACAAAGCCTGACAAGGATCATGACGTCGTTTTACGTCACGTTGCATCCAGAAAATTAGGCAGTTCATAAAACGAACGTTAAAAAATAAAATGACAACGAAATGAGGGCCACGAATAGCATTTTTATTTTATAATGTTATAAGAAAAGAAATATCTTCGTTACCTAGTCCGTCCGTCATTCCGTAGTTCCGTCATTCCGCCTGAATAGGTCATATGGAGGAGAGGTGCAGTGAACAAGAACCACAACTCTTGCTTGCATAGTTTTGGAGTTATTGTCCTTTGTTGTTTTAAATACTTAGATTTTGTCCGCTGCATATATCCTTAAGTATAGAAGATATCACCTTGAAAATTTATAGATCAATTGACCTCAAGGAGGAGAAGTGCATTGCATAATTGTGGAGTTATTGCCCTATGTTATTTAAAGTACTTAGATTTCGTCCGGAGCATATCTCTAAAAGTGAAATAGCTTTCAACTTTAAACTTTATTGGTGGATAGATATCATAGAGAAGTGAAGTGAAAAGAATTACATCTCTTACTAAAATAATTTTGGAGTTATTAACCTTTTTTATTTCAAATACTAAGATTTTGTCACGAGCATATTTCCCAAAGTATTAAAGCTATTAACTTGAAATTTTATAGGTGGATCGATCTCATAGAGGAGAAATGTGCACAAGAACTACAACCCTTGATTGCATATTGTTTAGAGTTGGTCCTTTGTTATTTTAAAAACTAAGATTTGCAGAAGTGCAGTGAAAATAACAACATCTCTTTCTAAAATAATTTTGGAGTAATTAGCCTTTGTTATTTCAAATACTAAGATTTTGTCCGGAGAATATTTTCCAAAGCATAAAAGCTATTAACTTGAAACTTTATAGGTGGATAGATCTCATAGAGGAGAAATGTGCACAAGAACTACAACCCTTGCTTTCATAATGTTTAGAGTTCTTGACCTTTGTTATTTTAAAAACTAAGATTTTGTCCGGAGCATATCTCTGACAATTAATTAGCTATCAATTTGATAGCTGGATAGAACTCATGGAGGAGAAGTGCAGCGCATACGAACTACAACTCTGGCTTGCATAAGGTTTGAGTTATTGTTCTTTGTTATTTTTAGCTCTTACTCTTTGTCTTGCCCATATCTCTTAACGTATAATAGCTATCAGCTGGAAATTTCATAGGTGGATAGTTCTTATTGAAGAGAGTGCAGTGGTCAATAACAAGAACTCTTGCTTGCATATTTTTTCAGTTATTGCCCTTTGTTATTTTAAAGACCTATATTTTTTAGGAGGCATATAAAGCACAAAAGAATCCTCAATCTATATATTAGGCTTCGGTTACTATCAAGCTAAAGTGGCGGGGAATTGCCATTTACCAAACAGTGTTCGTTCAAAATCGCTTTGAATCGTTCAAAACAATCCGCGACATCATACAAATCTATCAAATCATTCTATGATTTGTTGTTGAACATACAATGTAACGTCTGATTGGTTCGGAAAGGGACAAAAAAAATAAGCAGAGTTTATTTTAGGGGTGAAAAAATATCGATAATTTGATGAGCCATGTTTTAGCTCCCTTTAATTTCAATCAAAACTCGTTAATTTTCATTCCCAAATCATTCCTACGCCATTCGCCTTGTCAATTGAAGACGATGGTCTTAACTCTACAATGCTCCCATTTAAGTATCTCCTTCTTACTAGATATGATGGATACTCTGTTTTCTGGACCTATAGGTTGTCCAGTCTTGTAAGCACGGATATCACTTCGGATCAACTCAATTTGAGATTCCAGTAGATCCAGATCATCAGGTACTTTGTTTGTTGCTACTCCCATGATGTAACCGCGCCATATTTCACGTTCCGACAGCTTCCTTATCTGTAATTATTCGAAAGACATATACTTGCTTCCATAACATTTGTTTTTAAAGAGCCCAGCCCTGATTCGGTAATTTGGAAAATGGGATCAGTGTAATCAGAACAGAACAGAACAGGACAGATAGTTTATTGAAGACTTGTACACTAGGTACATTGTAAAAATCATATGCATATACAAACAAATATATAATCACGTAGATCAATACACATTAACAACAGATCGTTACAAGATAAACATTAAGAGAATGAGAATTTAATAGCAATTAATTCGGTAAAGTTCTTATTTGAAAAAAAAACATATCAGGAACTAGATAGATGTGCAGTTTTATTTTTGAGGATAAACGCTTCTTTAATGAAATGAGCTAATCCGTTTAATGTCGTTTTATGTTCGGATTGCAATAATTGACATAATTTAAACATGGATGGCTGTCTATAAATATACTTGACTAAGAAATTCTTCCGAAGATCTGCATAAAGAGGACATATACAAACAAAATGATAAACATCTTCAACTTCTGTACGGGTACAGAATAAACAAAACCTTTCATTTCTAGGTATTCTAATCTATCCGCATCGGCCAGACTGAATACGAAGAGAATGGTCGTGAATTTGAAAACTGCTCATGACTGGTAATATTCGTATGTCCGTGGGCAATGTAGCATAGAGCCCCGACCTTGTACTGATAAAACCAAGGAACAAGCGAATTTCGCCGTGGTATGTCTGATTGTTTAAAGCGACATGAACACCTTTCAAACTAACGAAATATATATATGACCCATTACGCAAAAAGGGATCATAAGGGAAGTGTGTTAAGTATCGGTCCTTCTTCTGCGCGGATTGCGTAGACTGACGAGGATCAAACTTTTCGCACTTTACATATTTCCAGAATCTAGAATAATCAATCTAACTTCCTGTGAAAGAATTTTTGAAATTAGAGCTCTGATAAGCCTATTCTAGAACCAATCTCTTATTTCAAATATTTATTTTAAGAAGTTCCCACATGGTCCCTTTTCGCTAGACGGGTCACATATATTTAATTAGATTTGTATTATAATGTAAGACCAGCCAAAACTCTTGGATACTACACTGCTATTCCAGTTGTTGTTTTGTGCTTTCATAAGATTTCATAAGATACCAGTCATTGATATGTAAATAACATTTACCTTGAATCTATTTCGTCTTTGTTGTGTGTGTAGATCAAACGTAAAACCACTTGTTGTGTCCCCGGCATCTTGATTGAACTGTGTAGCACTGTCTATGGTAAGGCTTCCAACTAACTATAATTCATGAATAAAGTGATTTTTTTCATGGAAGTTTGAAACTTAACACCTTATAAGGCTATATGAATACACAAGGCTTTAGACAGTTTGCATTTTCCTAATTCTCCCTTTCGGCCCATTTTTGCTGACGCGAAAGCCTTAAGTACGCAAGTTCATTTCCAGACAGTAGGTATGAGAAAGCATGCCCTAAGGATCATTTCAGTGAAGTTTGGTTGAACTCTGATAAAGACTTTCAGGGAGAGGGGTCGTAAAACGATCCAGAAGGCCCATTCTTTGATGAGTCGACTACACATACAACCTATGTTTGTAGCCAATTCAGAATTTTACGATGAAATCTGAAAGAGCAAGTCCTAATCACTTTTCCTGTGTAATTCTTATTTATTCTTTGGGTAAGTTTCAGAGAAGAAGATCTATTTAAAATCCATCCATATGGGACCATGTTTGATTATACGACGGCCCAAAGCACCCATGACATTAAAACATTAAGAATTTAACGAATCGATCTGAAAAAGCTTGCCCAAAGATCATTCTGATGAAGTTAGGTTGATTTTTGTACAGAAGTTTTAGAGAAGATTTTTTTTCAATATTAACCATTGGTGGCCCATCTTCAGGTCGCATGAAAATCACATGAATTCTGACCGGTAGCTTCAAAGAAGAAGCTTTTCTTTTTATGTATGATTCATCATAAAGGGACATCGTTTTGGTGGCACTTTAGCGCATAGCGCCCGTGTTGGCAACCCTGACATTAATTAAGAAATATGAACTTCAAAAGAGTACTTCCCGAGGATCATTGAGGTAAATTTGGTTGATATCTGTGAAGATTTTCTTTATATCATTTCCCCTTTGGGGCCCCATTTTCGGTGACTCAACAGCCCGTAGCACCTTTGTTATTTGTGATTTTCAGAGCATGTCCCAAGGATATTTCCTGTAAAATATGGTAAAATTCTGCCCAGTAGTTTCAGAGTAGAAGATATTAAGGTGAAAAGCTTACTTTCGCATGGACTAACGACGGACGACCCGCCACGTAATAAGCATCACAGGACTTGGTCCAGTGGAGCTATCAGTTATACCCACTTTCTTTCATATCAATCTATCTGACGTTATCTACTAGGGATCTAAGAGGTGGCGTTATCATGAACGTAGCATATCAATCGCGTGCAATTAAGTGAGCAACACAAGTTATTTCCTCACTCGTGGTCCCACTATTCGAGAAATAAAGCCTTTGTTGTTCACCCAATGAAATATTTATGAATTGAGGCTACAAGAATCAAACGAGTATTTCCTATATCATTTTATTCTTTCCGCTTTGCGTGACACTGTCCGATGATTGTACCGGAAATTCGTGAACTTTTTGAATAACTTTACAAATAAATGAACGAGGGTAATATTTCTTGAAGGAAGTATGCATGAATCATTTAACGTTATTATTATGCAATTTAAACGATCTATCTGTTAAACTCTCTGAAATATGGTCAAAAGTGCCACGGCGTTAAATCGCTGTCGGCACATTTTGTTTATACTTTACACCAAAAGAAACGTCCACAAATATATGTTCTCCCATCAACTTAATCGTTAATGACTTTATTGCATTTCATATTTTGATACCTGTAAAAAACGACATTCTTTTCTTGACCGAACTTATTACTGACAGGTTCCATGTTCCTGTCCGTATTAACGCCTTTTTAATAAACTTGATCCCTAAGCTTCTGATGTCCGTTGCACATTTTTTTGTTTAAAAATCTGAATGTGCATTGAAAGACACTTTAATTGCACCTAGCAATAAGCCGGTTCATTTTCTTTCAAATTTTCATGACGTCAAATGTTACGTAAGAACGTTAGCAGCCAATTTGGTCTACGGAAGCAAGCCATTTAAAGTAATTAAGTACTATTCTGTTTTAGGCGGGGTTTCATCATTATTACAGAATGCATGCTTACCCCACTCACTATCCAATCTGCAATTTGAGTGGGTTACGTAAGATTTGTTGTGGGGCATCGCGGTAGAGCTCACTTGCGAAATGGGTACTCTTATCCATTTTGGAATAACCATTTTTATTCGAGTGAACTTTTTTATGGTGTTGTTAAGTGAGGCGAATCTATTCAATTCAATAATGGTCTCAGGTATATGTAGCATCATTATTTCATCCCATACATGCGGCTATATGATTGTTCTACCAAAAGTAGCAAAGAAAGTTTAAAATTCGTTTAAAGGTCTTTAATCATTTCTATTTATATTTTGTGGACGTTTCTTCTGGAGTTTAAGTATATATGAAATAAAATACCATTGCAGAGTAAATCCTCTTGGAAGCTATGTACAAGCTCTTAACACTCGAATGAAGCGGGTAAGTGTCAAATACACTCTTGACCAGCTTGCATTCTTCACCCAAAACTTTGTTGATTCTTTCAACCCTATCGCTATAGTAGGGGAGACCGGGCTAGTCCGGCCCCGGGGCATGTTCGGCAGATGGCTTTATCTAGACACTCGAAAAAGATAGAGAATTGGGAACAAACATTTTAGACACTCGGAAAAATTCTATAGACTACTAAAAGTATCGCTCGATTAGGAGGAAAAGATGTTTAAAGATATATGAGAATTCAGTTTTGAAGCAAACTTGCGTTTTCTTGCTCTGAAAGTAATTTTTCAAGTGTTAATGTTGTTTTGTTTTTTAATAATATGCGGAATCGTAACAAACTTATTTTGATAACTATGCAAATGTTGGATATTAGGCTTTTAACTCAGACAATTAGAATGAATTTACTTGTTACCTTAAAGAAGATACAACTTATTATTTTATGCAAATATTTCTGGGGCTAGTTCGGCCCTTTAGGGCGGGGCTGGTTCGGCCCGAAAACAAACTTAACCAGGGGCAAGTTCCGAATTTTCCATTTTTTGTGCAGTGTATTGTTTCTTTATTAAAGAACTCGAAGAAATAACAGATTAAATGTATAAGTCAATCATCTAATGTTCCGTAGACCAGAGATATCATTGGTAATGGAAAAATCTAGTCTTGTCATATGAGGCCGAACTTGCCCCTGTGGATGGCCGGTCTTGCCCCGGCAAGGGGCAAGTCGGGCATTTCGACCTGACCTCTTTGACTAATAAATACAAGCAATAGGAAAGCGGTATGAGGCGTTGTTTGCCGACGTTATAGGTGCCATACTTTGCTTTACTTAAATGTATACATTTCGGTTAGATATTTTAAATTGTTTTACTGAAAATCAAAATTAAATAAGAAGCAGCCAGACTAGCCCCGGTCTCATCCATTGTCATATACAGTTGAATTGACAAGATGAATCATTTGGAATGATTTTGGAATGAAATTGAATGAAAGTGTGGAGCGAGTTATGAGTGAAATTAAAGGGAGGTAAACCACTATGGCTAATTTTGTTCTAGATGAACAAAATTAGAAATATTAATTACCTCCCTTTTATAAAACATAAGTCATTTACTGTTTGTATGTCTTCATAGGCTAATAAGACATTAGAAAATGCACCCAGGCCAATAAAATCGTGGAATAATCAGATCGATTTGAATATTTTCTTATGATTTTTGAACGTCTTTGATGGATTTGAGTGAGTGTTCGGATTGAGTGAATGGAGCGCTGAGTGAGCGATTTAGAATGGTTTTGATCGGAATGCTTGTTCATTTCATGATGTAACTAACTGTAGTCGCGTCCAGCACAAAAGCAGATTGCAAAGTGGACGGGAACAAGAATTCAATTATTTTCGGATAAGGGAATACAACAATTGCGACACGCTTAAGAAGAAGGAAGTACATCTTTAAAAGATCGGTCTCAAATTCAAAGGTTTGAGATGCAATGTCAAACTTTGTTTAATAATAATGGCCTTTTTTGAACGTTTCTTTGAAACGGGAAAAATGATCTATTTAATGTGCACTAAACGTTGCGTTGACGTCGCCATTTTCATGCGGTTCAGTTCAAGATGAACAGAACAAATCTCCATATTTTCTAACTACAAATCACTTAAAACAGATAGGCAAGTTACCAATGACTATCCTTGAGGAAGTATATATATTTTAAATGCTGCAAAATTGAGAAACAGTATCAAATAAGTACAAAGATAATTCATACAAACTTCGCAAGACATTTGTTTTGTCGAGTGCCAAACATGCATTTTATATTCGCATGTTTGGTGTTAAACCTTCAAACCCTATGACATCCACTTAAAATGTCGGGGTTAAATGTGTGTTCTTTGTCTGTGGATCTAGTTATGAAGAGGAGATTGCACGCCTGAATTATCGAAAAATTCATTACTTATTCCTAACCCTCGTAAAGTACAAAATATAAAGAAAAAATCAACAATGCAAAAAAGTTCTTTATTTATAATCGCTTACATGTATATTAAATCATTTTTTTCTACAACTTATATTTATTTTTTTTGTGTGTATTGACGGGCTATAAAGTCTAGACTGCCTTCTTTCTATTTATTCTTTGTTGGAAAATCTTGGCCGAAAATCGGTAAATTATTTTCTAATCTAGACGAAGTTAGCAACCGTTTGTCTCAAACAAGGTCAAGTAACAGATTGTCTTTGGTGAACGATATTTCGTTCACCAGTGTTACTATATATGCTATGTATTGAAAACCCTGTGGGATCTTAATAGATTCGAAATAAAGTAGCACCCCTTTAGATTTAATTTTGTATATCTCAAGACTTTTCTCCACAAAATCACTGTTTAATTCGTTAATGGCGTATTACTAGAATTCTTCATCAAGTGAAGATAATGAAAATTACCCTTTAAAAACACAAAATTATCTTGAAATGTTTAGACGAGCGAATTTTTGATCGGCGTAAGATTGTTGAGACTTGAGAGCAAAAACAAAGTTTGTGTCTGCACACTGTATAGACAGATACTATGTTTTTGATCTAAGCCTTCGCTGTTGCAACTTTAAGTAATTCGCCGGAAATGTGTGTTTATCTAGGTCGTGAACTCTTGAACTTCTACACACTTCTGATTGGCCATACCGCGCGTGATGAGCTACTACGATTTTATCTGCCTTCTTATGAATGAAATCTGTACTAATGAGTTACGAAAGGTAAAGTTTACAAACGAATGTAATGATCCTATATTTTGCCCAAATTCTTATTAAACATAACACGCACCACTTGACCGTGAAAAATTTAACCCATTACCAGACAAAATATGTTCTCAGCTGACCAGATTACACCTCTTGCTTACTGAATCCCGTTTATATCTCAAACCTTGTTGTATTCTTGTGCAATGTAAATATCTTCGGTTACGGGTATTTTGTATCATATTCCCCAAATCTTTTTCCTTGTTTTCTCGTTTCGAACAAGGGCGGAATTCAGGGGATATAGCCATCTCGTCACGATTTACTTTAAATATATGAATGTCGTTATATGCCAGCATAAAAGATCTAATTTAAAATTTTAACACGGAACGAAGACTGAAACGTCGTAACTATAGAATACTTCACTTGTAACTGCGATGTTTGTTTAAGTCCCCACTGGCATTTTTGTCCCGAAGTTTTACATTGATAACAAAATATTCTTCTTCGAAGTACTTAACATAGTAACTACAACTATATAGTAGCACTTCTATCCCTTGGATGAATGTAAAATTTCCTCAATCCAATCATTCATCTGTTTGTTTTACCGGAAGTACTTAAAATATTACAAAAAAATATCATTAATGTATATAGTCCATATCGTACCTCATTGTACTTGAATGAAAATAAAAGATATGTTTTGTTCTGTTCTGTTGCTTGTAGCATTAGAAAAGCAAACCGGTCCACTGACATCTGTGGTTTATGCAATCGGGTTTTACATAACCTTTCAACACGCGACCGTCAGTCTCAAGACGGGTTTTAAGAATTATTCGACACGTATTTTAAAAGTTAAACCTTTCTTGTACCTTTTGTTTGAATAGGGATAAACACCGCTATTAACATTTTTTTCTATAAAATCGAGGTGGCTGAAGTACAGGCGATCTTTACATAATATGGGTTTTGCCATATATGTTAATATAACATAACTTAAAAGACGAAATTTGAATTATGAATCTATCGCCTGTGGACTGGACCATCTTAACATGGAATCTGGTATTTCTCGCACCAGAACTATTATTAGCGTACACCCTTACATAACTGCAATCTTCTACCCTCTTAGGTTTACGATTATCAACCGATTTGGTGTCCTGAACAATAGAATCTAAACTACGACTATTTGGACAAACCATTAGCTGTCCAAAACACCTACATAAATCGTATTGAAAAGAATAATTAGTCTAGACACTATAGTTGCTGTTTTCTCTGTCTGTCTCTATCTATCTGTCTGTCGCTCTCTCTATTTTTCTTTTTGTCTCTTTCTCTTTCTTTGAATTTAAAATGAAATTGCAGAATTGCCGAAATTTTGTCTTAAATTTTTCCCTTAAAAATTTTTACGTTAATAATTTCTCTTTTCTCAACGAATTCAATTTATCACTCTAGAATGGCATCAGATTCGTTCACCATCAGTACTTTCAGTGCTTTGATTCTCATAAATACTCAGTTTTGTACGGTAATACGCATTTTTGAAAAGTCCAGATGATAAAAGATACTATTTTCTTTTGATTTTGTCTTGTTATCTTTCGAATCTGAATATAAACCAGGAAGTTTTCTCAAATTCATCGCATTCGTTTGAAAATAAGTTCTGCATTCAAATTGTGTTACATAAAATCGGTGTTCCAAATCATAGGTGCATGTAATTTCTTTAGATGTTATATAAAGTCAAATATAATTTACCTTTTAATGTTTTATTTTATACCATTTCCTATCTTTTATTGATGTTTTTGTTTATTATCTTTCAAATTTGAACGTTAACACGGAAGTTTTCCCAGCTTCAATTCTTAGTCTGCATTGCGTTTTGTAACACGAGATCGGTATCCTAAATCATAAATACATGTAATTTCTGAAGATTTTAGATAATTTTATGATTCTGACACCATTATAGATTTGAGTGTCTTTTTCACTGCGTTTATTGGGGTATAACCC
Source organism: Fragum whitleyi (assembly GCA_948146395.1). Classification (NCBI taxonomy): domain Eukaryota; kingdom Metazoa; phylum Mollusca; class Bivalvia; order Cardiida; family Cardiidae; genus Fragum; species Fragum whitleyi. The sequence goes on along the minus strand of OX411543.1, from coordinate 59,296,560 downwards.
AATAAACGTAGTGAAAAAGACACTCGTCCCTTATAATTGCAATCCTCTAGATCGAAGAAACTATTAAGATACTCGGCAAAACATTAAAGCTTCAAGTCTACTTTCTGCGCGTATAGATTGAACAATCTATTTTTAGATCGTGTATTGTTCATAACGCTATCGAAGTGAATTGTCATATAGTAAAACAAATGATACACAAATAAACAACAACTTTGAAATTCATAGAGGTAGGCCTACTTATGACAAAAAACTTGTTTCTGCCAAGTTGGTCTGTATTTTTTAAACGAAAACGGAGTGGTCGGTCTTAGTTCAGAGGGTTGCTTGATGATCTTCGTCGACTAGCCGCGTTTTCTAAGGTTACGTCGGCTCAGAATCAGAACTGTATGCTTGTTATCGTAAATTCTTTCGAAAATATCTTAATTAATAATATACTCGAGTTCCTACAACACAGGACTTGCAGATCGAAGGTAGGGGGTTTCCCGAAAGACCAATCGCATTTTATACAGAAATAAAGTGCAATGGATTTCCCCACGTGACGCGATTTAAACCAATCAGAATTCTTTATATTATTGGATTGCAATTATTTTCAAAGAAAGAAAAAGAAAAACTGAGATATCTTAAGTCACTAACGCTCCGACTCACTTTACGGTCTGACTTCATTCTAAATATAAATTTTCTTCTTTATGGGGCATCTTAGAAAGAACTGTAATTGAAATTCTTTCAATCTGGAGCAGTCTAGATATTGTGGCATTGTATATGTAATGGGTTTGATCAATACATGTCATTTATTTTGAGAAGTCTGTCCAGAATCCTTACTAGGTACAAGTTAAACAGACAGATTAGCGAATGTTTTTACCAAGCCTAGAGCGTAGTTAAATTCAAATTATGTTTAACCAGCCCTTCGACGATTGAGAATTGTAGCTTTAAGATTAATAGTCTACACTTACATTTTCCTCGACAGTCGTTTCCCAGCTTTTGAAGATATAAAGAATATTTCCTTTGAGAACCAGCCAATACGAAATGTACGTGCTGTCATTCTGGAACCAAAGAGAAAAAATGGTGATCATTAAATATTAGCAAGATACACTCATACAGGGTACTTGATAATGTACATGTATGATTATGAAATACAGTGGTCTAGCGTTATCTCGAGAGGGCGAAAACTCGAATTCGTGCGAAAGCTCGAGCTCGCCTTGCGGTCCCGACGCGTCTTACTCTATTTTCTTGTTGGTTAATACTGCACTATCTCGAACACGCGATTGCTCGATCTCTCGAGCAGCAATCTCAGTCCCGTGGTCAAGTTTTATTGCATTAACTCGAGCACAGGGTTTCGCACCTTTCTGACATCCATTGTTTTGCTTTAAAATTAACTTACAGCGCGTATTTGTTATTTCGGCCCATCGCCAAGATACCTTTAGGACTTTTTCACGGGGTTTCGACAAGTCAGACGACTTGTTTTCACGCCTCTTTGTATGCCACACCTATGCAATTTTAGGGTGTAAATGACGGGAATTTAATGATCAGAAAATAATTTTGAGACTTTGAAACAACAATAAAACTAATAGGCATTTTTGTCGAATTAATGCTCATCATCATTTTGAAAGTCTTTCGAAAATCATCCTCGTGAGCAATTCAGCAAATTATTCATCTTAATAACGAAAGATATTGTCGATTGCCCATCGAAACATCATACTAAACTTTTCAACTGTAGTTTCAATGTTTCGGTCATCCATCGATAGTGTTAGGCACAAAAACTTAGTTAAAGAAAAATCGGCTTTGAATTTTTAATTGTCTTGAAGGAAGTTAGCTCCAAAGAAAACATTTTGAGAAAAGAAGGTGCTTGCAACCTTGCCTCTGTTCTAACTAATAAAATGTCTAAAATTTTGTCGCCGAGAAACGATAGCTACGAAAATATTGCAAGGGAGAAAAAGTATGCATGCTATAATACCTTTCATTTAAACTAATACATGTACAGAGAACAGACACCACCAACATTGACGCCGACGCCTTACTTGACTTTTTTTTTTTTGTTCTATTTTAAACGCTGACAATTTTACCATACTAACTTATCGTTTTATATCATAATATCATTGGTACTTCATAAAACTATTCCTCTAGGAGTATTTTACATAAGTACTACATATTTTGAAGGCAAAATATGCAAAGGTAAGTTTAAAACGCAGTGAAACGTCTTCGTAGAGGATCCTTCTGCGTACTGGCATTAACTCGAATCATGCGTTGACTCGAGCAAATTAGTCGGTCCCGTGTGTGTTCGAGATATCGCGAGACCACTGTACTTATAAGGTACAGTTAACAACATCGTGAAATTGACAAGGTAAATGATTTTGGAATGAAATTGAATGAGTGTGTGGAGCGAGTTTTGAATAAATTTAATGGGAGGTGATCCAACATCGCAAATTTTGTTCAGGATGAACAAAATTAGCGATATTGATTACATCCCTTTAATAAAATATGCATACAAGTTCTATAGATTGCTTTCTATTTCTTCAAGAACCAATTCGGCGCTTACGATTTGAATTATGTCAGTGAAATCACGATTTTTCGCTATACAAAATTATTTTGAAAGACGTTGTTGATTCTATATTTTTCAATAGGTTTGAGCGTTTTTGAATGGTTTGAGTGGGTGTTTGGAATGAATGAATGGAGCGTTGAGTGAATGATTAAGAATGGTTTTGATTGAGGCGAATGTCAATTTCACAATGCAACTAACTGTACATGTAGATACATACAGAATGCATGACAAAGTAGAGAATATGTGTTACAGGTATAATTATTAAATATTTTAGTTTAAACATATTTTATTCATCTTATATATGTACAAAGTTATACACATCTGTACAATACAAAACTATAATAAAACATACATATAACAAAATGGATATGAACGAAAGCGTGGGCTACGAGAGTTCTTAGAGTTCTATTAAATATTCTATAAGGTAAAAGTAGTTACATACAAAATACTTGACTAGTTAAAAAAAGGGTTTTACATCTATGATGAAAATATTCATAAGGTACATGTACGTACATACATGATACTTGAAAAGTAATAAAGAACAGTTTTACTTAAAAATTCGAGGTTGTTGATTCGAGCCATTCATATCTCTCTGTCGACGCAAAGGGATTTAGAAAAATGCTGTCGACCTTTCTTGGTATAGCCATTGATATCCACTACCGAAATAGGTATATGAGTCAGTACGTGACATTTCCAACGATTTCATGTGTGCTTGATGGGCATACATTCAGCCGCATAAACGGTTATATACAGTTCAAAAAAGTTTTTGATTGCAAAAAGACTATAAGTCCGCAGGTATCGAGCGCGTGTTGAAGACTTTTGACCGTCTTTGCGGGTGCACAATCTGATCTGGGCTTTCATTGCGCATTTGCTAAGTCGTTGGAAATGTAAGCACAGGCTCATATATAAATATAATAGAAATACAAAATTAATTATGTATGTTTTCGCCAGGGCATAAAAATATATTCTTTTTATGCTGCGTGGACCGGTGAACTTCTATTTATTATTCCCAGATATTGTATCATTCCCATATTAAAGATTAAAGATATTTGTCGTGCAAGCGAATTTTAAAAAAAGATCTCTCATGTGCAAGGTCAACCTCAGTATTTCTTACAGGTTATAGTAACAAATTAAAAAAGATTCTTATTACGTGAAATATTTTCTCTTTAATATCACAAAATTTTTCCGAAGGGAATACAATAAGAATTTTAATAAAACACTCAGTATTTCAATATTTCGGCAAAAGTTGCCTTTTTCAAGAAAAGGAAAAATATTCTAACACTACTACATAATAATAAACAGGATTTCTGTACAGGGGTTCGAACATTCATAAAGGGGATCGTTTCCTTGTCTTACACAATTTTTAAACCTTAATATAATGAATCGAAATATTTATAAAGAAAACTAGGAAATGCTTCAGGGTATTTAATCGATAAAAATCAAGTAGAAGGCATATAGTATATGCTAAGACTAGATTGCACATTTGTGCAGACTGATATTTGTTTATACTGTCTTCAACATTTTGTTGACAAAATGAATAAGTCGTGAATAGCAGGAGAAGTGTTAAATGAAATTATACATGGAAATTAAATAATTTGGCTATCGAGGGGGTTCGTTTGAAACTTCCGAACCCCCTCTGAATCCGCAACTGCTGCGTGACAAATCTGTTAATTTCATACAAATAATCACAACGTCAAATTAACACACATCTCGGTCAAAACTATTTAAAATCACTCGCCCAGGGCTCGAAATATTCATTCCCGGATAGTTGTACATTTTGCATACACATTTCTTCGTGTTGCAGAAAATTAACAAAATTGACACCATTTCATTAATTCATGGGGCACAACTACAAAACTTTTCGAAAATATCGTGAACTCAATTGAAAAAAAAAAGTAATTTAATCTAAGTTTATAAGTGTACACCCCTACTACAACTTGAGCAATAAACGAATAACTCGAAATCATTGATCACCCTCCTAGCTCAAGGCTCAAAACTGTATAAAATAACAACAACTTTTATTAGTGAAAAAAAAAACTTTAAAAATGAATACATACACTGAAAAGGAAAAATCAACTGCTAAAATTTATCGTAGATATAACTTATCTATTTATTCATTTACTTTATAAAATTCGGTTCTCTTACGAATAGTAATGTTGGAAGTTAACACTTACCGCCGTCTTATGCTCCAACCAACCCTCGCACAGTTTTCTAGTGTATCGAACCTGCGGCCTCATTGATACGTTATCTAGTTCATCCATAGTTTATCACCCGGTATCACGCACTGCATGAAACAAGTACCATGCAATGAAACCTATATTGACCTGATATCACCTGTCTGATATCATAACATATCAGTCAGTCTATTTTTAGAATTAATTTGCATACACTTTCCCTTGAATTTCTCCGATTTGAAAGGTTTTATTATAATTAAGTGCGAAAAAAGGTTGCACATGTAAGTGTCTCAAAATATCAATGTAATCTGGTCTCGGCAGCGAGAAATTATCATGACTCGGCAAAGCTTCGTCCTAATAAACTCTTCCAACCCCGACCATATAACATTGATATTTTAAGACACTAACATGTTATTTTCTATGTATCATGAATTGACGATATCAAAATAGAAATTGTGGCTGATATTTAACAAAATCGGACTTTAACTGAGAATTTACTCAAACTTCACATTGAGAATTAAAAATCTGTGGTTCTGTTCTAACACTAAAATAAATGTATGAACATAGAAGTGTCTAATATTACTAAAAAATGTACACTACTGAAAATTTACTCTGAGGTCAAGTTGACAAATAATTCTGTTGTTCTAGTGAAACACTAACATAAATGTATGAACATAAAAGGATGATTTTCCCAAGTTGTTACAAAAAAAAAAACAAAAAAAACTTATCGATATTGTTGTTTATTTTCATACATTTATAACGAATCTCATTTGTTGAGTATGAAAAAGGTCTTATTATGTCCAATCATAATATTGCAGTATCTCAATTTGCTCAAAATGAAATCTGGGCCTAAGATAATAAAACCTTTCTCATTATCAACAGGATTTTTCCTCAGACAAATTATTTCAAATAAGCGTATGAACATAAAAGATAATATTAATAAGTTGTTATTTAACAACTTATTAATCTTATCTTTTATGAACAAGTTACAATTTGAAGAAAATATCTCAGTTGAGCGGTTAAAAAGGTTTACTTACCTCGGGTCCTGATGTATTTTATAAAACGTCATACTTACATTTCAAACGAAGTGCTAATAATGATTAGGTGAAGTTATTCAACCAAAAAACTTCAACTTTAACCTATCTCATTCGTGAACCAGGAAGGAATTTTTGCGTCCCTTTGAACATTGGTATAAAGGACGTCGGACTTTGAAACGATAGTCGATATTGCGGTGTCCGCGTTGTTTCAAATCCCGTTAGAGCCAGAATTATTCCTTCATCGTGGTTGAAAAAGAATGTAGTCGCTTCCATCAATTAGAGATTTAATCATCATTAATAGATTTTGACGAATTGTATCAAAATATATACGAATACATTTGTTCAATCACATGTACATGTACTTACAAATATTTAAAACCAGTACCGAAAAAGGGAACTATTTAAAAGTTTTACCCTTTAAATGGTTAAGCTACAAGGGTAAGACTTTCATCCGACTCCCTTAGAAGTGAGATTGGCAGATACGGCAACGGTAGATTCGAGAGAAATCTGCGTTATTGCGAATTCAGTAATACAAACGATATAGAAGACGATTTTCATGTCCTCCTTACCTGTAATAGTGATATTTGATAGTCTATATAGTTTTTGATGCATCCAGAAATGTATAGAATTCTTATGCTTTTCTTAAGTGACTTATAATTTGTGGTTTTGTTAAAACATATTATGACAAGAAACTGTAAGGTTTAAGTCAATAAAATATTGTCTATTGTGAAATAGATTTCTGTATCGATCAAAGGTATTCAACATCACTAGCTGAGTACACCTTTCAATCATTCATACAAAACACTCGTTAGCACCATTCTAAAACGCTCCAAAATCATTAATGGCATTTCAAAATCGTTCAAAACGATCAACATTGCATCCAAATCTATTAAGAATCCACGATTTTATCGGCTGGCGTTGGTTTTTTTAAAAAACATCTGATTGATCCTTGAGGACAAACAAACAGAAAAGTAAATAGATTCTTTTAAAAAGAGGGGAAAAAAACACCGCAAATGTTATCCAGTTGGACGAGAAAAGCGTTATTTTACCCCTCTTTCATTTTATTCAAAACTCGCTCCTCCATTTCATTCAATTTCTGTCCGCAAGCATTCCAAATGCAATCGCCTTGTCAGTATGATGTTTTGGGTTATTCCATCACGTAATCCTTAAAGATAGCAAGAACTAAAATGACTGCAGGTGTTTTTAGATGTCTATTGTTAAGAGTTTGGTCAAATTGTAATTGGACGCCGCACTTTCCTTTCAAAATATTTTTTTTTCTAAATTCAAATCGTCAATTTGAAATTAATTTGAAGAAAACTATGGAAAAAATCATCAAATTTTATGTTTATCCTGCATTTCTCCGTCCGTGTAAAATTTTACTTTTTTTCACTTTCTGCGGTCGATCAGTAAGTGGCAATTTTATATAAGTATAGATGCACACATTTTGGTGAGTGATCAATGGTCAAATTTGTCTTTACCTGTATAGACAAAATCGACGTTCGATCTCTCACTTAAACGTACGCATTTTCACTAGATAATGTTTTCTCTGAATTCGTAATTATAGATAGCAATATTTTGAAAGTTTTCATTCCAAACCTTTCGGAATCACTCACTGATCGCTCCATTTATTCATTCAAAAAACACACAGAAGCGTCTGATTAGCCCGAAAAAATCACCCTCGGATACCCCGGGTCTCCCTATTTGCTACGCTGTCGATATAGCGTAGCAAATAGGGAGACCCCAGGGTATCCGAGGATGCGAAATAATACACTTACATGAAAGTACATTTTAATAGGAGGTAATAAATGATCGCTAATTTCATCCAAATTGAAAAGAATCAATTCCATAGAAATGACCTCGGCCAATAGAGACATATTTATTATCTGGTCAAAATAATTTTGTGCAGGCTGTTAAGGACTTTCTTTATCTCTTAAATAGAAATGATCGTCGACAATAAAAGTCCAATTTTTCACCCAAACACTACTTTGAATTAGACTGATAAGGGGTCATCGAAGGATCATTTAAGCACATTTTCATTGATACCCATCAATAAAGACCTGGGAAAAGTCACTTTGTACCATTTATGGAAATTAGCCAGCCCCACCAAACTTATCAATTTTCAACGTATTTACTTTCGTTGAAGGCATCTTACAGATGGTCGCCCAAGAAAATATTTCTGTGAAATTTGGGTGAAATCCATCAAGAAGCTGCTCGATTTTATTAACCGGGGATATTTCAAAACGACTAGTTAGATCGCAGAGATATACAGAAATGAACGTTGGTTTTGAAAAGAACAATATTTGCTCTTCCCACTGTAATAAACGAACTGTCCCCAACCAAATCATAGCTGAAAATTATCCGTCGTGAGCCGGCCTCGAACCCACGCGGACAAATTTTGGGTTTACAAGTCCAATGCGCTGAGCCAAAGAAGATCTTCCCTGACGCATGTGTCAGAAATTGTATTTAAACCGACGAAGCTTTGCAGGACAGTGGAGAGAGTGGTCTCCCATAACACACCCCCTTAAGAGGCATCATATATTGATGACGTTAAGCCTATCTAGGCAGTAATTTGCTCTCTGAACTAACCAAGTCGGTACAATGCCAACATAAATGGCTCAATGGCCAATCTCAGACGAGCCCCAATGTTATAAGCGAACTGTCCTCAACCGAAGCATAAATAAAAATATCCGTCGTGAGCCGGCCTCGAACCCAGGCGGACAAGTAACATTCAGATTTTGGGTTAATAGGTCGAATGCGCTAACAACTGAGCCAAAGAAGATCTTCCTTGATGCAGGTGTCAGGCATTGTATTTAAACCTACGAAGATATGCAGGACAGAGGTGAAAGTGGTCTCCCATTAACACCACCCATTCGATTCCTTTCGAAATCATTCCAAAATCACATACCTTGTCAACTGCATGATGTTATCGATGGCTCGACACGAAACAGTTATAACTGCTAAGAACATATAGGCAGTTACAATAGTTTTGCGCTAAGCCATCGAAGTTATTCTGAGATCTCGGAGTGAATTTGAATGAGTGGGAGGAACTAAAAACGACGAAAAATTACTACTACAATTACGTCCGAGCGACGTTCCGAATGGGTCGGTACATGTTATATCATATCGCTTATTACGTCACATTTTAACTTGTCAACTGCATGATGATATCAAATGTAGGCTACATGTACGGGAAGGTTTCGGACCTAGCGCGGCTTGCCGTGGTGATCCTATATCGCTCAACTTTGTCTAATTCACTCCATATGATCGGCGAATATCCTCTGTGGGATGGTTTGAACCTAATGGGGACCATACCCTGTGTCGATACTGGTTATGAAAAAAATAAAAGTATTTAAAATATTTCCTTCTATGTTTACGTGTTAAATAAGCCTTTCCAAACAGCCTTTAAATGATCTCTAGGTTATAATATGACCAAACAAGAGAATCGCCTACAGGTGCAAACGCTCGACCACGGGCCAACGCTCGACTGCAGGTGCTGGATAATGCGAAAATTGTAAGGTGAAAAAGAAGCTTAACTCAAAGAGAATTCTTTTGAAGTTAACGCCCCCTTGATAGTCTAGATAGCTCTTTCCATGGTGACAACACATGCCAAGTTTTATGAAAATAAAATTCACGACAACACCAAGGTGATCACAATACCTCGATTTATTTTTTCAAAAACAGCCGAGCTTACAGGAGATTTGGCCGCACTTGCCAAGCACCATAGTCCACTTCCTAATGGTAAAGAAAAGTCGTTTTAAGATTTTCCTTCTTTTTATGTTCAACATAAGAACAATGATATCTTATATATTTAGGGAGCGGCAAAACTACACGATTAACATAATAAATGAGCTTGCGCATGACATTTCCAACAATTTTACACTTACCAAAGGTACAAATTTTGAGCAGCCTGGTCAACTACATAGAGCAAAAAGAATAATTGCTGAACACTCAAAAAGTGGTTAAAGCCTGGATAATCTATAGAGCGCATATTGAATATCACGCGCATGCTCAAATTATACGGTGTTTCTTTATTTTAGAAGAGAAACATTAAAAATTCTTTAATTCACATGTATTATTTGTTGTAAGATCGATGTTTCAAAGATTAAATATGACCTTTGTGTATCATATGAACAAACTTGGTAGAGGTCAACTCGAAGATGATACAAATCTAATTATATAGATTTTATTTCCTTCTTTGTTTCTATACTAGAATAATTGTGTTATGGCTCAATATGGCCAGGTGTTAGAAACCCGATTTGGAACCCTTGGTAAAGATCCACTGCTTGGGGCTATATACCAAATACAAAAGTTGTCTGTATTATGGTTTCGGAGATGGTTTCGCATTATGGACGTTGCATAGCAATCGCCTGCAAAAGTTTAAGAAAATTTGTGCTAAAGTTTTCACATTTTGTCTCATTTTGAATTAAAGAAAAAGAACTATCAATTGTTTCAGTGTGAGTAAAGATCGATTGATATTTCTTTTCGTGAACAACATAAGCTATCTTTTCACAGGATGAAAATGTATTGTGGTCTACATATTTTCTTGATTCTCCATTTTTGCTGTTATGGCATCCCAAGTTTGGGGCGAACTTCTATCATTTTAACGATTTTGAAAGAGCTCCTACGATTTTTCATTCAGACAATTCCCATTTATTTTGTTAGGGAAAATGTTGGATTTAATTGTGGATGACACATAATGGAATACACATAAGACTAAAGACATTGGAAAAACACAATAACCCACCTCGAGTACTTTTAAATGCTCAGGTACGCTAAAAAGGCAGATTTAGCGGCGTTTCCATAGAAAATGTGTATCTTATTTGTACAGTTAACAACATCGTGAAATCGACAAGATGAGCTATGTCAAAATATTAGTGCTATTAGTGTACGACGTATTTGTACGAACATTGAGAATTCAAGTTATATGCCTGTGATTGATCCTATGTCACTTGGTTCTTAAGTTGGAGTCTGGATACAAAAAGGTCTAACAAAATTTTAACAAAAAAAATGACTGTGACCTTGACCTTTGTGATCCAAAAACAATAGGGCACTTCCTTGGGTCATAAGCAGCATTTGCATGAAGTTTCATGATTCTAGGTCGCATGGGTCTCGAGTTAGAGTCCGGAAACGAAAATTGAACAAAGGCTGAATGTGACCTTGACTTTTGATCTATGTGAACAAGAAACAAAGGGGCACTTTCTTGGGTCATAAGCGACATTTGAATGACGGTTTCATGATTCTAGGTCACTTACTTCTTAAGTAATAGCCCGGAAACGAAAAGGTCTACGGATGGACGGACGGACAGACTGACATGGTCAAACCAATATACACTATCAACTTCGTAGGTAGGGGTATAATGATTTTCGAATGATAATGAAATGAAATTGAATGAGCATAATGCCGGAGTTTAGAGTGAAATTAAAGGGACGTGATCCAATATCGCTACTTTTCTTCAGGATGAACAAATTAGCTATATTTATTGCCTCCCTTTTATAAAATATGCATACAAGTTCTATAAATAGCTTCCTATTTCTTCAAGAACCAATCAGACGCTTATAATTTCAATTACGTGTATGTCAGAGAAATCGCGATTTTTTTTCAGGATATTTTTGTTTTGACAGTAGTTGTTTATCTTTCATTTTTAGTGATTTTTAAATGGTTTTGAATGAATGGTTTTGAATGAATGAATTGGGCGCCGATTGAGCATTTAGAAAGTTTTTTTTAATAAAGATGAATCGCAAATTCACGATTTAGACGACGGTGACAGTAAGCAGATCACCATCAAAGTTAAAACAGCAATTAAGTGCAATGGTGGTAATGCCAATCATTCTTCAAAATTTCAGTATAAATGTGATGTTAGAGATATGTGTCAAAAAGATTTTTTTTAAATGAAGAAGCCTTTTCCATGACAAATAACAAGCTTGTATAACAACTACATTTTGTGAAAGTTTCATGAAAATCTGTCAGTAACTGCACAAGAAGGGTTAACAATAAATATAGCGACATGAATGCCCCTCTTCCAATGACACAGCAAAATATCACCATAAATCTACCTACCAAAATAACCAATATTTAAAAATTCATTAGAGTAAAAGATTATTCTATATTTCAACATAGGGGGCGGGGGGCATTTTTTGATGACCCAAAATCCTGTAGCATCCATGCTTTTACACCCAGGATTAAAAGAAAAAATCTGAAAGGCAATGTCCCCAGCATCAGTCCCTCTGCCTAGAAGATTTTTTTTTATATTTCACTATTTGGGGCCCTATTTGTGAGATATGATCTGGACAAGAATGTAAGACTAAAAACAACAAAGGGCAATAACTCAAAAAGTGGACATGGCAGAGTAACAGTTCTTGTACATGACACTTGTCCTCGATAAGATCTATCAGTGTACAAAGTTTGAAGTTGCTAGCACTTATGGTTTAGGAGATATGATCCGGACAAAAATGTTAGGGTAAAAACAACAAAGGGCAATAACTCAAAAAAGGGCGTGGCAGAATAACAGTTCTTGAACATGACACTTGTCCTCAATAAGATCTATAAGTGTACCAAGCTTGAAGTTGCTAGCACTTAAAGTTTAGGAGATATGATCCGGACAAGAATGTAAGGCTAAAAAAAACAAAGGGCAATAACTCAAAAAGTGGGTGTGGCAGAGTTATGGATCTTGAACATGACACTTCTCCTTAATGAGATCTATAAGTGTACAAAGTTTGAAGTTGCTAGCACTTATAGTTTAGGAGATATGATCCGGACAAGAATGTAAGGCTAAAAAAAACAAGGGCAATAACTCAAAAAGTGGGTGTGGCAGAGTTATGGATCTTGAACATGACACTTCTCCTTAATGAGATCTATAAGTGTACAAAGTTTGAAGTTGCTAGCACACATAGTTTAGGAGATATGATCCGGACAAGAATGTAAGTGTAAAAACAACAAAGGGCAATAACTCAATAAATGGGCGTGGCATAGTAATGGTTCTTGAACATGACACTTCTCCTTAATGAGATCTATAAGTGTACCTAGTTTGAAGTTGCTAGCACGTATGGTTTAGAAGATATAGCCCGGACAAGAATGTAAGGGTAAAACAACAAAGGGCAATAACTCAAAAAGTGGGCGTGGCAGAGTAACGGTTCTTGAACATGACACTTCTCCTCGATGAGATCTATAAGTGTACCAAGTTTGAAGTTGTTAGCACATATGGTTTAGAAGACGGACAGATGGACGGACGGACAGACGGAATCAAGCAAACCTATAGTCCCCCAATCGGTAACTGGTGGGGGACTAATAAATGATGGAATCTAAATATAAGCATATATGGATATTGGCAGGATCAGGATTAAATCAAGGAATCTGAAAGAGCATGTTTCAAGGATCATTCCTGTGACCTTTGGTTGAATTCAGCCCAGTAGTTCCAGAAAAGATTTTCTATATACTACCATTTCAGTGACTCGTAAGCATGGGGTGTCAATGTTATCAGCCTGGTACGAATTAAAAGAAGAAATCTGAAAGGCCATACCCTAGGCATCAATCCTGTGAATTTGGTTAAATTTCTTTTCAGTAGTTTCAGAAAAGAAGACTTTTTTATAATCAACCATAAGGAGTTCCTTTTTGGTGACATTATGCCTATGTTAGCAGCCTGATCAGGATTAAACATAAAATCTAAAAGAGCATGTCCTAGACATCTTTTCTGTGAAGTTTGACTGAATTCTGGCGCGTTTCAGAGAAGGATATTTTTATATCACCACTTTTTTGGTGACTTGACGACAGCCAATGTCTCCATATATTCAGTCAAATCAGGATAAAAGAAGGAATCTGATAGATCATGTTCAATACATCATTTCTGTAAAGTTTTGTTGAATTCAGCCCAGTTTTTTTAGAAGAGAATATGTTTAAAGTTAAAGTAAACAGACAAACACACTGATGCACAGGCACATGACAGGCACCAGGCCACAAAAATAGCCCTGTTGGACTATGCCAATAATAATATCAATAATTACTAAAAACCAAATGTGTTTGTTAAACACAAATGCCCCAACAAGTGAATTTGATACAAGCATATGGTAATCCTAAATTTAAGTGTTTTGATTGTCTAAAACTGCTGCTTTATACCAATTTTTAACAGTAGGTATCTTACCGATCAAAAGTTATACATAATAGTAAAGTTTTTATGTAATGTATGAGTGATTTTAGCTAAATGAACTTCACCTTGACCAATAACCTTGATTTTGTAATGCATGTACAGGTCTTGTCATTAGCAATGCACATGCGAAATATCAAGATTCTTGGACTTACATTTTCAAAGTTATAACATAAGTTTGAATTAATTTTTATAAAATTTGCCCTGAAAAATGAAATTGACCTCAAAATAGGACCTTGAGGATATTGCCTTCCAAAAGGCCTTGTCCAAAGCAATCATCATGTGAAATATGAAGGCTCTATCACTTACAAACCAAAAGTAATGGCCAATGTGAAAATTTATATGTAAAAAAATAGTGACCTTGACAAAAATGCACTTGACCTTCAAAGATGACCTTGACTTTGATTTTCACAGGAAAGTTATGTCACAAGCAATGCACATTTGAAATAAAGGCTGTATCACTTAACAATGCTGTATCACTTAACATTCAAAGGAAATAGCCTGTGTTGAAGTTCAAATTTTTCACAAATTTGACCTTGAAAAATGACGTTGACATATGAACTTTAGCTTGATATGATCAGAAAGGTTTTGTTCCAAGCAATCTTCATGTGAAATAATAAGGCTCTATAACTAAACATTCAAGAGTTATGGAAAATGTTAAAGTTTTTCTTTGGACAAACTGACAGAGTTACAGACAAACAGATAAATAGATAAACAGACAGGCCAAAAACAATATGCCCCTAATCTATAGATACAGGGGCATAAAAAAATTATAGTAGCAAACATGCTTTATCCTTCCCATAATATTTATGGCTTAAATCTTTTGTAAACAAATCTTTTTAGGTAAATATATACTCAGATCAGCTAATACAAATATGCAGTCTGATCTTAGCAAATACTGCCTACTTTGTATTTTCAAATCGCTTGGAAAAAACATATACATATCAAGTTTCATAAACTTATCTTCAATAACAACAGAGATATATTAAAGGTTGTCACGTACTAGCCAACGCCAACACCAAAGTGAAAACATTACTTTGGGTTTAAAAATAACCAAGCTAATTAGCTCTTGTCATGCTGTATAAAAAAAACTTGGCCAAATTTCAACAAAATCAAAACCCCAAGTTCAAAGCACAGAATGAAGTAAATGTAATTTGGTATTTATCTCGAAAACTAGAATTCTAAGATTTTCTGGTTTCAAAAAAGGAAACCAAGGTGGTATAGACAAAGATCAGACTGCACATATGAACTACATGTAGAATAAAGTAGATAAAATAATATAGCCTTTATTCAATTGATAACAGTATGTAAAATTTGTTTGTATGAAGAAGCATGATATCAAATAAATATTTCAAAGAACACATTTTGCAAATCAAAGTACCAATGTACAATGCATATTTAACAGACCTCACTAGTAAATATGATTTCTGTATCTATGTTTCTATTTTACCATACCATAAAACAATTTGTTTAGTCACATCTAAAATATATATGTGACCTGTCATGTGAAAAGGGACCATCTGGGTAGTGCGTAAAGTTTCGACCCTATTCAGACTTCATTTACTGCGCAGACTGACTAGGGTCGAAACTTTTTGCTCCTTGCTTATTTTCTGAATCTAGAATGATCAATCTACCTTACACTGAAAGAAATTTCGAAATGCAACTATGATGGATCTAATATCTTTTTCAATAATTCATTTTATAGAATTCCTGGATGTTCCCTTTTCGCGTGATGGGTCACATATATGAAAGGAAACAAATGGGGAATTAGTCTTTTAAAGTAGTTGAATTTTAACTCAACTATTTTCTGTTATATATGGTACTTAGCAAAGGTAGGACATTTTTTTTAAAGCATTTGCAAGCAACCTGAAGCTTGGAAGCAAAATTACTAGTTTGAAATACTTAGAAAAAATCTGCACAAGCTAAAATCTATGCTGCTAATATTTTTTAGGAATTATGTGCTTTCATTCACAAATATTCTGCATATTGAAACAAAGACTTGTTTAAGTTTAAGGCATAGAAATAACACCGAGTACATATGCTTTGTTTCAAACACACTTGGTGACAAACAAACAAAATCCTCAGATATTCCCCTTTTCTTTCATATTTCTTTAATCCTATTTTATTTTATCAAATTCTAAGAAAAGACAATTCAAATGAAAGAGTATAATGAAATATGTTTACACTATCTTTAAGAGAAGAAAACATTGTAACAAAATAATTCAACCAAATATTGTCATTTTTCCTTTCATATATGCTATCAATCATGGCTGAATACTATCTCAAGTTTTCACTAGGTCCTTTTTCCTGTTAAACTTACTTACTATTGTCCCACATACATATTGGCATGTTAAAATTTTGAAGTAGTTATCAATTTAAAGACTGTTGGTTGAGTTTTGCACATAGTAGACAGACAGCCTGAAAGAAAGTGGTAAATCTTATCCATGCATGGTCATAAAAATGTGATGAGTTTAATTCTCCTTCTTAGTTTCTAATTCCGGTAATTTTCTCCTTGCCCTCATCTTCTACTTCTTCTTCCTGGTCCACAGTTTTCTGGTCCTGTTAAGTCACTGTTTTGTTTACTTTATTACCACTACCTAGTCATATTTCACCATTCTATTTTAAAAAGGCAACTGATTCAGACAAAAAACATTGTGGACAATGAAGAAATTGCTTGTTGCAAGCAATTTCTTCATTTTTCACAGTGTTTTATAGCTGTCTTCTTCAGTGATTTTGAACAAAAAAAATGTAAAAGTTAATTATCCTTCTTAGTTTCTAATCCCGGTAATTTTCTCCTTGTCCTCATCTTCTACTTCTTCTTCCTGGTCCACAGTTTCCTGGTCCTGTTTAGCCACAGTTTTGTTTACTTTAATGCCACTAGTCATATTTCACCATTCTACTTTGAAAAGACAACTGATTCAGACAAAAAACATTGTGGACAATGAAGAAATTGCTTGCTACAAGCAATTTCTTCATTTTTCACAATGTTTTAAAGCAATTTCTTAAGTGATTTTGAAAAAAAATGTTAAAAGAGTTAATTATCCTTCTTAGTTTCTAATTCTGGTAATTCTTCCTCATTATCTTCATCTTCTACTTCTTCTTCTTGTTCCACAGTTTTCTGTTCCGGTTTTGTCACTGTTTTATTGCCGTCTCTATTGCCACTACCTAGGAACCACTGCACTATACTGATTATCATTTTTGCACACAACCAAAAGAACACTGCGGCCACAAAGAGTATTGCTGTTGTAGTTATAGCAGTCAGGTCGTAATTCTGTGGTGGTTGAGCCATTATTATGCTGCTTTTTCAATCATTCAGATATGTTTCTATTAGGCTCAAATAGATGATATGCAAATGTGTTGATAATTATCAATTTCTTTTCAATTTGAAGCATGTGTTTCTAAGTAATAACTTCGAGAGAAATTTTATTCTTGCCTTGGACTTGTGCAGGAAAATTATGAGTCCTTTTTATCTGAAACAGTTAATAGATACATAGTGATTAAAGTAAAGAGGGGTGTGGAAAGCCCATGCCTGACTTGTCAGACAAGGGCTTTTATATTTGCGGACAAGTACATTTTTCTATGACACTTGTCTGTGGACAAGTAAATTCCTGAGAGCAAATCTTTGAATGGAACTAATAGATAGAAAGTGAATTATACTTTTTTTATTTAATAGTGTGGAAAAATGTTTTTAATGAAGCAAATGCTGGATTCCAGCATTTCCTTTATTTAAAGCAATGTTTTCTCGAAATATATAAACTCACTTTTTTGCAGATAAGTTCATTTTGATTCTGGACAAGTAGAAAATCATCATTTATTTGTCCTTTCCACAACCCCTGCAGTAACTGAAATTTCAAATCCAAATTTCTAACAAGAGCACCACATGCAGGTTTCCACGCTCATTCATTTGGTTTTTCCATAGAGGATAAAAAAATCTAAGTCTAAAACAGGAGAAAAATTACACTAAAAGCATCTAGAATCATTCCCCTTGATAGCATAAGTTTCTCATTTGATGATGAACATGTGTGCCAAGTTTCAAGAGAATTTCAGACCTAGCAGAGATATCAAAAATGTCAATTTATCAATAAAGCTTTTCTTTTCTGAATAATAAAAGATATATTTTCATGAGTGGCTTTGCATTAAGCTCTTGGTTTCCTTTTAATCGAAGATGCATTTATCTTACAGTAAAAACAGAAACTATAGTCCAACCACAGATTTTGAAAACGCTGGAAAATGTGGTAAAGCACAGATTAGGGGTGGACTAAACTGAAATTTAACAAGCGTGAGTTAAAGGTACATCATTACAAATGTAATCCCCTATTTACATCACGAAAAACACCTTTTTCCCTGTCGATATTCAATGCTTCTTTTCGTTTCCAATTTAGTTTCTTCGTGATGAAGTCCATTTCGAAAGCATGTTACTTTTAGGGTAAAACACATGACGTTTACCAATAATAATCAAATGATTGTTAAATTGCCAGCAGTTTTGCTTTTCTTTGATCAGAGACTGTTACAGCAAAAAATTAGTCCCATTTTAACTATATTAACATCGGTGATATACTTAAATCAGGGCTTGTGCAGGCTTTTAAAAATTTGGAGTCATTGACCCCTTGAACATAAAATTCTCAGGGTCAAGGGAGATTTTATATTGGTCAAAAAAGAGCAAAACATTTAAACTTATCAGCAGGGTTTCAGTCCGACATCAAGAAAACGGAGTCAAAAGGACTCGACTATTGGGATCTTAGGGGTCCTTTCATCCTGTTTGGGAGTCCCTGCTTTAGATAAAGACTGTTTATTTTAGAGCAATGATATAGTTTTCCTGTGCCTTTAAAGCTATTCCCTGTTTAAAGGTTAAGAAATTGTTGGTTACTTATAATAACTTGTCTCTCAACTTCAGGAAAGAATTGAAGACTGTTTAAAACAGTCTTCAATTCTATTCTGATGTTGATCCCTAGAGGGTCCACAGGGTCCACAGGACATAGATAGTTTTGAGGGTCCTGGCTACTTATTTGGGAGTCTCAGACTCGAAAAACCTGCATCCCTTAAAACCCTGTTATCAGTCTTTAAAGAAATCTATATAACTGAAACAACATAAACAATAAAGTGTAAACACACTAATTGTTTATGTTGTTTCAGTTATATAGATCTTATGTAAAAGTATCTTTTATTGCATAGGTTGCACCACTGGAAATTCTGTGGGTCAAAATCACCTCCTACAGGAAATTTTTGAAGGTCAAAATGGAATTTTTTGGAGTCAAAACCCTGGTTTAAGGGTCAAACACAAGGCCTGCTTTAATTAATATTTTCTTATGTCTATTCTGAGACACAGAGTCATTTTATGAAAGTGGGTGATTTTACATCCAGATGTTTGAGATTTGTACAGGGAAGGGGTTGAATTCCCATGCCTGACTTGTCCAACACATTAACATGAGCTTTTCTCGTAGTGGACATTTACATTATTCAGATCCGAACAATTAAATGCAAGGACAAATCTTGGAACTGTACTGATTAAGTCTGAGGGATAAATGCTACTAATGTTTATATCAAAGGGTAGGAAAGATTGATTCTTATGAGAAAAAGAAGAAAAATAGGTTCATGCATTTCTTCACTATAATGTAATGTCAAATATACCATATATATTTCTACAATAACTTCATTTTCACCATTGACAATTATATAACCTTATTTCACTTGTCCAACGACAGGGTCAGAAAATGTGCGTTTCCAAACCCTTATTCCATGTAAGTATCCGAAAAATACCTCCTGTCCGGTATTACGTACAGATAAAGTTAACATCGTCTCTGTCTTTAAGATAAAATCAGTTATTAAACTTACTGGCCGAATTAGTAGAGTTTGTTATAAATAAGCGTATCTATTCTATATCGTAGTCTTAAGGGGGTCCCTTTTCTTAAATTTCTAAATAATACTAAAATCAACGGACACGATTTCCCATTACCGGTGCATCATTAAAACCACTGTCGACATTAGAATAACAGTTACAGAACAAAAAGGGGAGGTCAAATGATTAATCTTAAATTACGAAGGTGTTATAGATCCTAGGGCGTAACTACCTATACGCACATTACGCAAGTGCACAGTAAAAATAAAATAAATAAATAAAATGTCGTTGATGAATTATCATAACATAGGACTTACGGCTTATTCAAGCGGTAGTTACGATATTTTAATTATTCACGAAAACTCTAATCATAGAAAAGCTGGGAGCGTACGGAGGAAATTCATCTTTTGTCCTAGTCCATATGTCGCCTTTGTCCTATGTGTTCTTTGTTGGAGCCCTCTTAAAGCGTTTAAATTTCAAAATCCTAGTTATGCCAATGAGATTTAGAACATCTAAATTCTCACTAATTTATTCATCTATTTATTCAATTATTTATTATAATCATTATTATCAATATCATTTTTTCTTTTTATATTTTTTATTCATTTTTTTCTCGTTTGTTGGTTTTCTTATCTTATAATCAATTGAATTATTGTAAATGTACCTTCTATGCTTTGAACCCTTTTCTCTAATCATAGTCTAAAGACGAACTTCTTCTCTTCACTTTTTTCTTTGGTTTCACCCTTTCCTTCGGTACTGGAGCCTTGTAAAAAAGAGATGAGGTTTTATACACTGTATAAATAAACACAAACCCACAAAAAATCTTGTTAGGCCTACTGCACAAACTCTCTTTATATGTGTAGGGCGGACAAAAGAAGCGCACTTTAAGACGGTTCACGGTTTTCATGACATATTAATTAACAAAAGAAAAAAAAACACACACCTGTAAAAAACGGGATCAAATTGACCAGTAAGAAGGCTCGTTTTCTTATCACATTCAAAATGTAAATGAAATCCGATAAAAAGTGAAATGATTAGGCTTAACACAGACACTCTAAATATGTACATGCATATTTTGAGATTTTCTGGGCTAGCCTTAAGATGGTTCGCATTCAAGAGTGTTTCCAGTAGACGCTGAGAAACAGTTTCAGAGGGCGGGGTTCGGGGTTGGGGGCTCTAACGAACCTCAGTCTGAAGTACATTTATTTCATTTTCATGCAGGAATTAACCCTTCTGCTGTTCATAACTCATTTCTGTTGTAAATAAAGTTTGGCAGACAGTATAGAATATTGAAGATCAGCCTGCATAGTTGTGCAGTCTGATCTTAGCATACACTGCACGCCTTCCGCTCGATTTTTGCGAATCAAAAATCCCAACTCCAGACTTGTTCATATTGTCAATCTATTTTTAAAAAAAAACAGTCAAATTTAGCAGCATAAGAGTAAAAATTGTGTAACAATGGATAAACGAACTCCCTTTTTGCATGTTCGAACCCTCTTTACAGAAATTCTAGATCCGCCGATGACCCCTAACCCCATCTGGAAGGATCCTACACTGGATATATCGTTAACCGCTTTCTATTTAGATTTCGCGAGTAGGTTTGAAAATTTTCAAAGTATGTTTTGAATATTCGTTGGTTTAATTTACAACCGAGCCGTTAGTTCACCTCTATGATAGCCTTAGTAGTCCATCACCTAGGGATAGAAACAGCACCATAATGGTGCTCTGGGCTATCAGTCCCAAATCTCAAATATTTCATTAATAGTTCCGTATGTGGCATCAGGGTGACTAATTGTTTGCATAATGGAATTATTCGGCAGAATTTGTTTACATAAGGTAACCTTGTTCTGTCTTCATCAGCTACACAGAAAGCTGATGCCTCTAATTGTTGCACGGTCAGTCATTATCACATCTTAAATAAATAATCAAAAAACCATAAACTGTCAAGTCAATTTGTGGGCTTATCAGACCCCTAGGTTATAGACTTTTAGTATAATGGAGCTAAAAGGGTTTATATTATAATCACGAAAGAATTTACAGCATCTCCAAGAAAACCAAATATGATAATAATACAGAATTAAGGCTGTTCAAACAAGATGGGTTAAACAGTCTAAAGTTTTTATCTTTCGATGAAAACTCGTGTTGTGGGTACTCATTGGAATCGTCTCGACGAGACGATTCTAATGAGTACATACAACATAGGGTTTAAGATATATTTTCTAAGATACTTTGATATAAAATCCGAAACATCCCATCCACCTGTTGCTTTGGAACTTACCGGATCTCTGTGATAATCATAATGGAACTGTTGCTGTACCCTCATCATGGCCTCATCATACACAAGTTGCCACATCTGATACAATAGTCTCTGCTTAGTTCGTAACTGTGAAATCTTCAAAGCACATCCCAGTCCCGAATAAAACACACTATGCTTATCATTAGGCCTAACGGGACCCTTAGATTTTGAAGTCCTTCCTTTGCTTAGTGAACGTTTCCTCACAACTGGTTTCTTGGTTTCTTCGTGGCTGTGTGTCAAGCTAGCTTTTCGTCTAACTCTCCTGGTTTTGTCTCGTATATAATGTTTACTGTCCTGTGATATTTCACTTCCTTCTTCTAGATCTGGAGTTTCTTGTACCACATCTAATTTTGGCTGAAATTATATTGAAAGGCAAGTATCATAGTCAATATTCACTTGAAACTCAGCACATTCACAAAAAGGTGATTTAAATTCTGTTAAAAATCCTCTAAAAATTTCTTGTATTTTGGAGGCTACACCAAGTTGAACAATGGCGACAACAGTTATTTCGATGTGCAAAACTTTACAGGAATGGTGCTTCCGTGTGTGGGGGTGTGGGTGTGTGTGTGTGTTGGCGCTGGTGCGAATGTGCGTGAGTGCGCGAGCGAGCTTGCATGTGATATTTGTGCACGAATGTAGCTGTCAGATGAGTGCTGGTGATAGCCTCTTATAACTCAACTTAAGAGTGGCTTTGAATGAAATCATATCATTTCTATTTTGTATGTCCAGCATGTGTTGTATATCAAAGATGAGACTTGATAAATACATGTAAATAATGTATGCATGAATGTCTTTCATGTATTAGTATTTCTTTTCTTCTGTATTATTTGTTGTTGTTTTGTTTGTTGTGTTTTTTATGAATTATTTAAAGCATTTCTATTCTCACGGTAAAACTAGTCTACTCAAGAGCTATTGTTTGTGTGTAAAACATAATCTTTGCAACTGTATGTGACCGAACCTAAACTGGGCTTAACTATATCAAATTGGGATTAAATGAAAGTTTAATAGTACATTATTAATTGTTTTCTTACATATGACAGTATTGGTATAGATTTAAAATCACTGTGCAATAACGAATTTTCATATATTTTGTTTTGTATACTATTTGTTCTTTGAAATATTCAACCCAGAGCGTATATTTAATCATTTAATCCGTTTTTTAATCCGGAAAACCCTGCCTATTTGACATTATTTGGTTATTTCATGTGTCTTACCAAGATCATACTAAAACAAACAATTTTAGACTTATCCTAGTTCGAAAAATTTCAACCGCGAATTTAATGTACATTGTAATTAAAAAAAGAGACGGCTAAATAGTGTAGAAAACATTGAGAAAAAAAAATTGCTTGAAACAAGCAATTTCTCTATTTTTCTCAGTGTTTTCACACATTATTACCTTCAGGGCATAAAAAATGGTTCGTGGAAAAAATGGTTG
Organism: Fragum whitleyi; assembly: GCA_948146395.1. NCBI lineage: Eukaryota > Metazoa > Mollusca > Bivalvia > Cardiida > Cardiidae > Fragum > Fragum whitleyi. The sequence goes on along the minus strand of OX411543.1, from coordinate 59,273,112 downwards.
TAAACATATGAATAAAGTACATCGCATCTATTTTTTTCTTTTGAAATAACATATTTTTCATGGCCAATGACTTAGTGACCAATCCTGCGCAAATAGCCCATCTAAGAACTTTGTAAAATAAACATAGGAAAGGGAGATTGGTTCAAGAAGACGTAAACTAGAGGTCGCATTTGAAAAACGTCTTACACTGGACGGTAGAATGGTCATTGTTAATTCACAAATCAGTAAAGTGCGTAATGTCACGACCCTAGTCAGCCTGCCCCGGCAGTCCGTGCAGACAGTCTCAGATCGACAGTTAAGCATTACTGATACGGCGCCTTTTTACAATGACGGGTAAGACTTATATTACCGATTACTCAAGAGACGAGCAATAGCTGATAGCCTAGAAAAGCGATTTACTGTTTACATTTTTTTTGTAACAAATAACGTGCTTTGTTAGAAAAATTAACTTTATCCTTTTCATACTGTTCACGGACAAACTCCTGCTGTCACAGACCTTTCGCAGACAGTGTAGACAAGGATTAGATAGACATAGACATGTACAGTCAAACCTGTCTTAAGCAAGCAACCAATGACCATTCAAAAAGTACTGGCTTAAGACAGGTGCTTGCTTAATACAGATCAATTTCAGTGTAATTAGTTCCTTTAGAAACTGATTGGCCGCTTTTTTAAAGACAGGTTTCTTGCTGAATACAGGTAGTCGCTAAGATAGGTTTGACTGTAGTGTGTCCTGCATTCAGGATGACAAAACAGTGTAAAGAGTTTGCATATAATACCCCGCTATGAACTGCCCTTGGAGTGGGATATAATTTGCAAACACCTGAATCGTTTTGACATCCCGAAAGCAGGTCTAATCTCAGACTACAATGTCTGTTTTCTACTTAGCTGTTGTGGGTAAAACTTATACAGATTTGCTTAAATGTCTGCAAAATTGATAATTTGTTTGAAATAAATTCAATTTCGGTATAATAAGGGTTGAGTGATTACTTACTTCTTCAACTTCATCAATATTTTCCTGTTCGTTTTGTTTTTCGATTTTCTTCCGAGCTCGAGATCTTATATTGTTCACATGATAAGCGTCTACAGCCGTTACGACGCCGGCGTCTATAGAAAATCTGGTAGCAGCACTTTGACTGGAATGCAGTTCTCTGTTAATCCCATTTACTAAAGGTTCATCCCGTATTTGTTCAACGAAAACAGATTCATCTGTTTCATTTTCAGCTTCAACGTTTCTATTTGTTTCCGCATTAGGTTCGTTTTCATTGTTTATATCTGAAATACTTTCTTTTGGAGGTTTAGAATGAGATATATTTTCCAATTGTTCTTTTTTTGCTTGTTTCGTTTTTGTGGGTGAGACAACAACGGGGACGATTGCAATTTCCTTGTCATGATTACTTTCAGCTACAACCTTAGTCTTATCAACAGTCACTGTGCTTTCCTTGTTCATTTCTTGCATTTTATGATCGCTATTTTCCGGAGCAGTACTTCTACCGTCTTCACTAATAACACTGATTGGCACTACCAAAGGTGGACGTGGTGTTGTTTTAGGTCCCTTATCTTTCTGTGGATTATTCACTTTTCTATTTTCCGTTTCCTGTGCCCTCATGACTTTACCGATTACAACTGCGCTATCAGCCTCAAACTCCCCCTTTGTGCTGACATTGTCAGGACTTTTAGATCCAGTTGGGGTTTTGCTCAATGTTTCATCTTTTGTTGTTTCTTCATCCGTTTTACTTGTTGATGGTGTTGGTTCTGTTGTGTCGTTATTGTTCGAATCCTGATTTGTCAGCTTATCTGGATCGCCAGGCTTGTCTTCTGATTTCTCTGCTATAGATAGAGTCGTAAGCTCTCTTCGAATCTCCTCTATTGACTGAAATGAAAGCTTTATTATTTAAGAAGTTTACTTTTTTCAATGTTTAAATACAGTAATTTGAAATTATGTATTACTAATTCAATAATTTCCAGATCAGCGTATCCGTTCGTTTATCAAGTCTTATCTGAGCCATGGTGTGCGCTCAACAGATAGGTTCAAACTTATACGCCTAGTGTTGGCTTACAAGTTACAACCGCGGAATATCTTAAATGCACTGTTAGGGTGTTATGAATACTCAGTTTCTGTGCATCATCTGCGCAAAAAATACATAAGGACTCATTTTTTCTCTGCTTCTTGTTATCAAAGCAACATTTATAAATGCACGTACATCAAGGAAAAGGAAAAAGTTAGATGTTAAAGTAAACATGTAAAAAAATATTTCTACTTCTTATTTTTATATACTAAGCCATGACTTACTGTTTTCAGACGTGGGAATTCTTGATGAGATTCATGTACCATCTTTGCCAGACCTTTAAATAGAAATGAACAACTGCGTAAAGATGACAGCTGAAATATATTGAAGATCATCATATTGAAAACTGTTTATTCCTGTTATGATAACAAAAACGAATAGAAAATATATAAAAATGCGATCAGGTACGTTAGATGACGTCATCATGACGTCATTTAGATTGATTGATGTCATGGAGTTTAACGCCGCTTTCAACATTTCTTCAGTTATATCGCGGCGACTGGAACACCTAACAAAGGTTTCCTGGTATTTCTCTCACCAGTACAACCACCACATCCTTTCCTAGCCTCCAGCTGCTATCTCACATAGGTATTCGATAATCAACCCATTGGTGACAAATAGTCGGAAAGAATGAGTTCCACCGTCGGGGATCGAACCCGGAACCTCTAGATTGACGCCATTTAGAATAGGATCCTTTATGTACGTAAGTCAACGATTTTACTGGTAGCTCTTCGTTTTTATGATTCGGGTGTAATTCTATTTTACCGCACCTTATAAAATCTGCAGAATGTATGAGATTTTTTTTCTTTTGATTCAATATAGAATGTCACATATCGTTGGCTCAGCGCGAAAGAGTTGTAACTGCCTATAAACATATGGCAGTTACAACTTCTTCGCACTGAAACATCGATATACACCCCTAATTTACCTTTATATTTATTTTTTTAGTTCTTTTTTCTTGTTGGTCATGATATTTAGATAATTTGAAAACAATACTAACAGGTATTCTGAGTAATTAATGAACTGGCAGGGCGGGGCTTAACCGTGACGTTATTTTGGCGAGTTTACTTTTCAATAGTTTGGGTTCTTCAAAGTTTTAGTTGGTAATCATCGTTTACGCGTGCAAATAACTGTATCCTAAAACCTGAAGGATTCACGTGCTTTGATAGATAGAACACATTTCATCGTTTGGTTACCAAGGCCTCCTAACTTCAGCTTGATTAAGCTGAAGTTAGGAGGATTTGGTTACCAATCCACTATTAAGGTCTCGGGTTATCTATATCAACCCTCTTTAGAAGTAGGTTATTTTAGATAAAAGCTGATTTCCCTAAATCTTAAGTGCAACGACCCGTTACTTATGCTCCGCCCTGCCAGGGTATTAATCATGGATAATAAATAATGTCACTGATATATCCCTAACTCACCTTTATAAGTAACAGCGCCATCCCCAGCCGGATCAGCGACCTCTATCATGTCCTCTAGCTCTTCATCAGATAAATTATATCCAAGTTCTTTAGCCACGGATCCTAACTTTTCCTTGGTTATTTTACCTTCGTTCTCGTCTCGTATCATTTCAAAGAACTCCTTTAGGGCGTTCTTGCTGAGTTCTTTTTTCTTGTTGGTCATGATTACTATTATTATTTTTATTATTTCAAAACGATTTGAACAGGTCAAAATTGCTGTTTACCTGTATGTGGTTTCCCTCTCAGTGGTAAAATGAACGAATTATGTTAATCAATATCCATCAAAAACTGTACAACAAAGTTAATGTTGAAGAATCTTGTTGAAAGTTAAAACTTATTAAACGTTGTAATTGTCACGCCATTCAGTTACATGTTAGTGCACGCTGATCCATTATAACCACTATTATAACTCGCATATTATAACCAATGCAGCAGATCCTTTTGGTTTTCTTTCAGCTGATGCAAGATAAAAAGCATTGATTAGGAAATTTGATTCATATTAGATAAAATCCCATCAGAAAACGTTCCATTACACTATCACGCCGTGAAGTACATTTAAGTCTATAGAATCGCATTGACCGATATTAATCCGAAATTGTTCGACCCGGTCATTTCACACACACGCGGATTACTCAAGCTTTAGTTTTAGAGATCGGTCTAAAACTTACAGTTTTCTAAGTCTGACCCTGAACAGGCTTTGGCAATTATTAAAACAAGAGGACCAAGATGGTCCTAGATCGCTCACCTGAGTCCCCTTGACCCCTGGGACATCGCATTAATTAGATAGGCAGATGTCAAAAAGAAGATAATTGCCTAAGATCAATACCATGGAACGTTTTCAACCAAGAGCAAGACAGATATGCCTTTTTGCTCTTTGATTCTATGTAAAAAGGGATACACTCGGGTGGACCCCAAATGTGACCCCAGGGTCTTGATATGAACAAACTTGGAAGAGGTCCATAAGATGATGCTATATACTAAATATGAAAGCTGTCTGCCTTCTGGTTTCAGAGAAGATTTTTGAAGGTTATCCTATTTTCACCCATCGTGCTCAGATGAGCTGAAAGGGATGCGCCTGGGTGGAGACCAAATATTACCAAAGGGTCTTGATATGAACAAACTTGGTAGGGGCCCACAAGAAGATGCTACATACCACAAATGAAAGCAGTGTGCCCTCTGGTTTCGATTAAAGAAGATTTTAAAAGATTTTCGCTCTTTGATTCTATGTAAAAAGGGTTGCGCCCGGGTGGAGCCCAAATATGATCCTAGGGTCTTGATATGAACAAACTTGGTAGAGGCCCACTAGATGATGCTACATACCAAAAATTAAAGCTGTCTGCCTTCTGGTTACAGAGAAGAAGATTTTGAAAGATTTTCGCTCTTTGATTCCATGTTAATAGGGTTAAGCCCGGGCAAAGCCCAAATATGACCACAGGGTTTTGATATGAACAAACTTGGTAGAGGTCCATTAGATGATGCTACATACCAAAATTGAAAGCTGTCTGCCTTCTGGTTTGATAGGAGAAGATTTTTGAAGATTTTCATTTTTTTTACCCTTCGTGCTCATAAGAGATAAAGGGATGCACCCGTGCAAAGCCCAAATATGACCCAAGTTACTTGATTTGAACAAACTTGGTAGAGGCCCACTAGGTGATGCTACACACCAAATATTAAAGCTGTCTGCCATCTGGTTACAGAGAAGAAGATTTTTAAAGATTTTCGTACTTTGATTCTATGTAAAAATGGTTGGGCCCGGGCAAAGCCCTAATATGACCCCATGGTCTTGATATGAACAAACTTGGTAGAGGTCCACTAGATGATGCTTCATACCAAATATGAAAGCTGTCTGCCTTCTGCTTTCAGAGAAGAAGATTTTGAAAGATTTTCATATTTTCACCCTTTTTGTTAAGGGTAAAGGGAAAGTTAAGGGTGGATTTCATTTATTTGAACAACTTTGGTAGAGCTTGACCCAAGGAACATCCTTGCCAAGTTTCAACAAGATTGGCCCACTGGTTTAGGAGGAGAAGATGTTTAAAGAAATTGTGGACGACGCACGACGCACGACTGACGACGGACGACGGACATTCTACGATCCCAATAGCTCACCTTGAGCACTTCGATCTCAGGTGGGCTAAAAATACACAGCTGGAAAATAGAGCTATTATATCGTTCATCTAAAGATATAAATCATTTAAAAGCTCGTACACGAGCAAAATAAAGACAATAGTATCAGCAAATTTATCTAGTATCGCTTATTTAGGATAAAAGACATTGCCAGTCTATACAATTGGCAATATTATTAGTCAAATGAAATTGCTATTTTGAAAATTAGTTTAAATGATAAATATTGAAACAAACTTCTAAACGGCCACTGGTTTTTGCTGAAAAATTATATTTCCGTTGGTATCTGAAATGGTTAGTAGTCGAATTTGTATTAGAAAAACCATCTAGGGAGAATCTTCAATTAATATTGACTCGATAAACATTGATGAAAGCAACGGATTCAAAGGAATTTTAAGGTTACCTATGATGTAAAAAAAAAAACATCGATGTGTGGGGTAATTCTGATAGTTAATGCACGTGAGAGAAACAAATCAATTGTAATATTTATCTTATAATCTGATATTTGACACGCAAATGCCACCGAAGTTTGACACTCATTGTATTGATTTAAGAGCATTTCTGAGACCGAAATTTTAAAATTTCCCTAAAAAGTGCCATTTTGTGAATTTTGCAAACGAGGGTTTTTGTGTTTGACCGTTTGCTACAAATACCAATGACAAAGATTCGAAGCCATTCTCATAATACGTCAAAAGAGGGACGATTCAAATATGAATAAAAACTCAAGATGTTTCGTTCAAATATTCTGAAATGTGGCAAATGCAAGTTGGCCGTAAAGAAGTTTGCTTCAGTGTTGAAGAAAATCGTTTGTTTCAGTGTAAGATCGATTTTTATTTTATTGAGTTTACAACAATGGCTATATTTTAACTCATGACTCCGCGAGTGGCGTCGCTCATATATGCTACGGTAGCGACGATAAATAAACAAAAATAAACAAACTACTTCATTGGGAGGTTTATCATCGATTAAGGTTGGATTCCCGCGGAGGAAAACGACCTATTTATGTAACACATTTTATAATCGCATTAACCTACTGCAGTTTAGTGAACTAATTCTTCATAATTATAACGGTTACGTTAAGATTTGGCTTAACCTACAGCATAAGATTAACCATAAATGATAAGTTTAGTATGAAACAGAATACACACGTCAGTTTTAGTCATTTCGACGCTACACCCCTTCTGAAAATGGGTTTATGCTGGAAAACTTCGGCAATTGTTGTGTTTTTATTTCGGTTTAACCCTTTGCCGTTTAATCCCTGCTTTTTACGTGCCTGTGATTTTATGATTGAGAAAACATTGTGAAAAAAGAAGAAATTGCTCCTGACAAGCAATTTCTTCTTTTTCCACACAATTTTCTACTCTACTGAATGGTTATTTTTTCAAATTAAACCCACTTAAAATTTTTGTCTGCAAAATCTTTGAATTTGGACAGGTCCAAAATTTGTAAAAACAGGAAAGTGTTAACCGAATATTTCCAGCCGTTACCTGATCGAAATAGCAGCGCCGAAATGTTGCAAGAGCCTTTATGATATATAGGCACACTAAACATTTGAGCTCTACAATAAATAGTATAACTAAATTCCTAGGTGTAGTTAGTGAATTTGACATTCACAACGATCAAAACCATTCTAAATCGATCCATTCATTCATTCCAAACACTCACTCAAACCATTCAAAAATGCTCCAAATTTAAAAAAATAAGTAAAAAAAAATACAATTTCACAGAATTAATTGAAATTGTAAACGTCTGATTGGCTCTTGAAGAAATATGAAGCTATCTAAAGGACTTAAATCAATATTTTATGAAAGGGAAGTAACAAATATCGCTAATTTTGTTCAACCTTAACAAAATTAGCAATATTGGATTCTCCCCCCCCCCCCCTTTAACTAATCTCAAAACTCACTTCACACACTCATTCAAGTTCATTCCAATAGCATTCCAAAACCAGTCGTCTTGTCAATTTCACGTTGTTGTTAACTGTATTGTTTGATGCTTGCAGTCTTCAAATAGAAAACATAATCCGAGAAATCAGTGGTCATGCCGATTTTGATAGTTTTCATTAGAGTGGGCTATCTTAGTCGATATTTGTGATTCTTTGATTATATGCAAACTCCTCTTTTAATAATGTAGTGTTTCATTTATGGTTCTAAATTTTGTAATTTATCATAAGGCCTACATGTAACAGAATTCCGCTGCTTGGGTTAATATGGACTCATTTGAAGCCTATGAAGAATTAGAATTATGGAAAAAGGCTAAGTTTTAAAAAGATATACCGTTTATAAGGACGCTGAAATCTTCTTCTCTATGTAAATATCGGTTATTACGATATTCGGATATGACGCATACAATTTATATTTGCTTCAGTCTTCAGAGTATCTTTATATCATACTTAAAATTTACAATATGCATGTAACATTAAATCCCACAACCTAAACAGTATTTCTATTACAGTTAAGAAGATCTTGAAATTGGCATTCAACTAGACCAAAACCATTCTAAATCACCTATTCATCGTTTCTTTCATTAATTCTGAACACTCACTCAAACTATTCAAAAACGCTCAAAACGCTTCAAAGTCGTACAAAATATCAACTTTTCATTGAAATCGATCAAATAATTGCACAATTAATTATCATATTTGGATTTCATAACGTCTGAATAGCCCGGAAAAATACACAAACAAGAAATTACATTGATTTTATTAAAGGGAGGTAAAAATACCTGTAATTTCGATCAATTTGGACGGAATTATCGATATGTATTAACTCACTTAAATTTCCTTCAAAACTCGCTCGTCGCACTCATTCAATACCATTCTAGAATCGTTCTAAAAGCATTAAGCATGTCAGTTTTGCGATGCTCTTAAGTGTAAATGGTGGCTTGAACACTTGACATTTAGGTCCTGGATTTTCCCCATTTAGCACAATCACACCAACCTACTGTTATCAACATCGTGAAATTATCACGGTGTATGATTTTGGTGCGTGGGGCGAGTTTTACGTGAATTTAATGGGAGGTAATCCAATATCGCAAATTTTGTTCAGGATGAACAAAATTAGCGATATTGATACCTCCCTTTTATAAAATATTCATTAAAGTTCTAAAGATAGCTTCCTATTTCTTCAAGAACCTATCAGATGCTTAAAATTTGATCTTTTTTCAGTGAAATCGCGATTTTTTCTAGCTTTCTTTATTTTGTACGACATTGTTGATTCTTACTCTTTCGGGGAGCCTGGGCGATTTTGAATGGTTTGAGTGAGTGTTTTGAATGAATGAACGGATTGTTGAGTGAGCGATTTAGAATGATTTTTTTTTAGATGAATGTCAATTTCACAATGTTACTACGAGTGACTGTAAAATTGCCCATGCCTCAAATTGTTCATCACATTCAATTGAGTGCTTTTCCATTGGTGAGAAACCTGGAAAGGGTCGTTTTAACTGTTTGGAGCAGTGTTGAACAGAATAGCATTATTATTATTCAATAAGTATTTGCTCGAATTATTAGAATTGTTTCTTTTCGGACTTTTGATTGCAAGACAGAAAATCGGCCAAAAAGCGATAACCCTTTCAATATTATCTTCCAAGATTGAAAACGATTTCCCCCCTTTAAGAACAATCTGATTTTTATTCGATTTCCCATAACTCGTTCAAAACTTTATTGTAATATAGACACGATTTGCTCCCTTTAAGATTAATTTGATTTTAGCGTAATTATCGATACGACCTGCCATGCGTTTAGGATCACCAAACGGTGCAAACAGTTTGACAATTTTATCCCCGCTTTGCACGTGCACTAGCGTGCAAAGAGGGGTAAAATGGGCTAACTGTTCGCACCATTTTGTCATCCTGAACGCAGGGCTGTTGACTGTTGTTAGTGCGTTATTTCGTGCGTCCGTACCTGTTGTCAGCTCAGTCCGACGGTGGCACTCATTCTCTCCGGCTATTTGTTTCTCACCAAAGGGTTGATAATCATAGATCTATGTGAGATAGCAGCTGAAGGCTAGGAAAGGATGTGATGGTAGTACTGATGAAAGAAATACCACGAGTCAATTGTTGGGTGCTCAAGCCGCCGCGGTATAACTGCAAAAAATGTTGAAAGCGGCGTAAAACTCAAATCAATATCAATCAATCAATCAATCAATCAATCAATCAATCAATCAATCAATCAATCAATCAATCAATCAATCAATCAATCAATCAATCAATCAATCAATCAATCAATCAATCAATCAATCAATCAATCAATCAATCAATCAATCAATCAATCAATCAATCAATCAATCAATCAATCAATCAATCAATCAATCAATCAATCAATCAATCAATCAATCAATCAATCAATCAATCAATCAATCAATCAATCAATCAATCAATCAATCAATCTTGTCACCTCTGTGTGTTCTATATTTATGAATGAATTTTACTTAGGCACTGAAATGTTTCGCATTTTATGACCATGCTCATTTTTAAGCTGCGTTGAGATATGAGTACTTGTCATATAAAATGGAACCATGTTATCGCATTTCCACCCACATTAATAGACATATTAACTTTGACTTTTCACTTTATGACCCTCGCTGTGTTACCCTTCCAATATTTTCTCGGTATTGTGATACAGTTAAAAGCATCGTAAAATTGACAGATCAAGACCTTTCAAAATCACTCAATCAGCGCTCCATTCACCTATTCAAAACACTCACTCAAATAGACCAAATCAATGCTACAAATCAATAGAAATATTTCGAAATCGTTCGAATCGATCAAATCCATCAACATTTATTTCAAATCGATAGAAATTATTCTACGATTTTATTGGCTGGTGTAGATTTAAAGGTGTCTGATTGGTCCACGAAGACACACAAACAGAAAAGTATGTATAATTTATAAAAAGGAAGGTAACCAATGTAGCTAATTTTGTTTATCTTAAGACTCGCTCCACACACTCATTCAATTTCATTCCAAAATTCCAAAATCATCCATTTTGTCAATTTCACCGTGTCCTTAACTGTATGTCTTTTACAATCATTATTTGGCATTTGACGATGTTTTGCTTACACATCAATTTATACTTACTAATAACTTTCTTAATTATGTTTGTGTTTATTGTTTATAGATAGTTTTAGAAGAAAGTGTCAGTGGGACGATACCGCTAGTCTTAGACTCCTTCTTGCATGCAAAGGGGGTCCTAAATTACCCCCTTCCTACCACCATATAGACCAATAATATAAATTATTGGTCTATATGGTGGTTGAGGGGGCGTAAGTGCACGTGCAAAGCGGGATATAAAAGGCACAAAGTTTGCACCGTTTTGACATCCTGATCGCAGGACAGGAGGCGATCATTGGTTGAAAAATGCTGGACCGAAAATCCTTTTCAAATGATTTTATTATGGAGCTTATAAATGGTATACTTTTGGCTTCACGGTTTTCGTTTAAGTATAATTTGACAGCATTCAAGAATTCCAAAACGGTTTTTTTTTTTTTTTTTTTTTTTTTTGTACAATATATTCAAATGTGTACGACATTTAGTAGTCTCGCTGTACAACTATTCTAAGCAGTATTTTTTCTCAAAAGGGAATTGAATGCGACAAAGTCATCACAGAAATTTCAATCATATACCCTGTCTCTGACAAAGGTTTTTGTTCAGCATCGTTAATATGAACATGGATTAAAGACTGACTTGTATTAGATTTACAACAAAAAAAAAAAAAATGTCAAGAAATTTAAATAAAAAGAGAAAGATGGCAGTCTAGACATGTGGAAAGACAAGAAGCCCTAAAACTGTAGAAAAATAATGTCAGTTAAGGTAGTTGACCCGTAATGGTGCCTCAACGTATCGAAATTCACGAACTTTACCAGTGTTAACTGAGGTTCCTACATGTAATGATTTCATTAGGAAACCTCGGTTTACTTTGCAGAGATCTTGTGTTCCAAAATGTTGCGGAATCATGACGGGCCCCACCACCTTAAGCACATAGTGATATTGACAAGTTGAGTGATTATGGGATGAAACTGAATTGAAAGAGCTCGGATAAAAAAATAAAGGGAGGTAATAAAATTTGGCTTTTTTGTTGAAGACTAACAAAATAATCAATATTTATTTCCTCCCTTTAATAACTTATTAATAGAAGTTTTAATAATAGCTTTGTATTTTTTCACAAATTAAACAGGCGCTTCAAATTTTAAGAAAGTCGTTGATTTTTCTAGGGATTTGACTGTAGTTGGTGAGTCATTTTAGTGATTTCGAGCGTTTTTGAATGGTTCGTCTGAGTGTTTAGAATGATTGATAGAGCATTTAAATAACGATTTAGAACGGTTTTGATCGGAACGAGTGTCAAATACGATTTTTTAACTGTACAGTTTTCCAACATCTAGCTCAAAATATTCTTGATTCGTAATTTATGTAACGGGGGGAAAACTGACGGGAATTCACCTATTCAAAAGTTTCTTTAGGGTAACTGATCTGAGCAATATATATTCAGAAGAATTATCCAATTGAATGCATAGAAGTAGGTCACAATTATAATAATTTTGACATAGTGGAGGATTTTGAGAAAATTGAAATCACCTTAAACGCAAAGTAACTTGTTAGTCTTCATCCCTATTCAAATTGATTGCCGTCAAAATAGTTTCTTTTAGGAAAGTTCCTAAAATTTACAAACCATCGCCAGAGCTACGAAAAGCGTTCATACATACATACATACATACATACATACATACATACATACATACATACATACATACATACATACATACATACATACATACATACATACATACATACATACATACATACATACATACATACATACATACATACATACATACATACATACATACATACATACATACATACATACATACATACATACCTATCTGCCAAACTCAGCACAACCCAGCACAAAGTTAGAGAAAGAGGGGGGTAAAACTGATTGTAGAGTGAAAACACTATATTGTACTCGTTTGACTGGTACTCGTTTATATCGTCTCGCCGAGACAACCAACATGAGTACCAACAACATATGTTTCGTGAAGAATGACAATGTAAGAATGGCTTTACCCCCTCAGAATTGTATATTAGCTGAAGCAGTCCGACAAGAGATTATATTTTTCACACTACAGTTAGTAACATCGTGAGATAGACATTTTCGCCGATCAAAACCATTCCGATTACACACTCAAACCATTCAAAGGCGCTCAAGATCGTTCAAAAATGCTTCAAATTTGTCCATACTGAGCAACTTTTCATCTAAATTGGCTAAGTCATTGCGCAATTTTCATTATCATATATGCATTTTAAAGTTTCTGTTTTGCCAGAAAGCATACAGAAACAGGAAAATACAATGATTTTTTTATTAAAGGGGGCAATAAATCATCGCTAATTTCGCCCAATTTAGCAAAATGTACCCCCCCCCCTTCTTAAATTTCATGCAAAAGTAGCTCTCAAAAAAATTTCAATATCATTCCAAAATAGTTTCAAATTCAATCACCTTGTCAATTTCACGATGTTCCTAACTGTACCTTAGTCATTTGTAAGATGACGCGTCCATATTTTTCAAAGGGAGGTAATAAATCATCGCTTATTTCGCCCAATTTGGGCGAAATTAGCGAAATGTATTACCTCCCTTCTCATTGAATACCATTCCGAAATAGTTCCAATTTCATACAACTTGTCAATTTCACGATGTTCCTAACTGTACATAGGTCATTTGCAAGATGACGTGTCCACATTTGTTGTTTCTTGAGTTGTGGGGACTACAAGCTCGGGTCAATGTCGGGGAAATTTTTAATACATAAGGTGTCATGGGAAAGCAGTTTTAGCCCAGTGGGATTACCATAAAAACATTCGGTTCACAAATCTAGTATCTAAACTTTGAATAATTTGAAGTTACGAGATTTTATATACAAAATAGTGCTAATTTACAAATCCAAAGGAACGCAAAAATAACTTCCTGGTTCACGGATACGAAAGGTAAGGTAAACCATTTTGGTATTTGAATAACATTACATTTGGTCCTATTCAGTTTTAGCATGTCTATTGAAATGTGAGGACGTCGGTTTATAAAATACACCTGGGCCCGAGGTTATAAAACTTTTCTCATTCTCAATTCAAAATTTTCTCAAATTTCAATAAGAGATTAAAGCCTAAATTCTGTTTTGATACTTATTTCATTATACTTACATAAAAGATAATATAAATAAGTTGTTATAGATAACAACATATTAAAATTATCTTTTATTTTCATATAAATTTCTCAGTTGAGCCTGAGAAAAGCTTTATAACCTCGGGCCCAGATTTTATTAAGAGCAAATTGTGCTACCGTTTTTTTTAGCATTTTTAAACCTATAATGTGATAAAAGTATGAAGTAAAAGATCAAATTGATTTTATTGATATTTTATTATTTTTTTAAGTGTAACATCAGAACTACAAAATTAATTCTCAAGTAGATGTTTGAGTAAATTCTCGATTGAGAATGCTTTTTTTAAATGATATCGGGCACTTTTATGTTCAAACCTTTATTTCAGTGTAACATCAGAACTACATGATTAATTCTCAAGTTGAAGTTTGAGTAAATTCTCGGTTGAGAACGATTTAAAAAAAAATACCAGGAACAGATTTAATTTTGATATCAAGCAAATTGTGATACAGTTTTTGATGCAGCGTGAGATACCTAGTGATAAACTATGACCGATCTAGATAACGTATCAATGAGGGCGCAAGTTCGATACCCAAGAAAATTGTGCGAGGGTTGGTTGGAGCATAAGACACATAGGGCGGTAAGTGTTTTTACACATTATTTTTTCTCTGGATAACCGAGTTTAGTATTTAAACACCAATGTCAAAAATAAGTTGCATCTACAATATTTAAGGATTTAATTTTTTCCAGTACATGTATTTATTCGTACGCCTGTCAGTCTTTTACCAATAGTAAGTTTTCTTATCTTATTCAGAATTGAAGCTGTAGCCAAAGCTAACCCTCTTTTCGTTTATCACAATTTTTGCTTGTTAAATCTTAGATTGATACCATGGATAAGTTTTGTCATTTTTCATTTATCCATTCTCTCGGCCCGATTGTAGGACGGTCCTCAGATAATGAATGTTTGACTTAATACTTTTTTCCTTACTTTCTTAAAGTAAAGAGCTAAAGGAAATATGTTGGCCAAATGAAACAAATTCAAGAACAAAAAAAAAAAAAACCCCTCTCGAAGCTCCTCGAAAACGAAATTTCCCAAACACTTTAATGTTCTTATTATTTTAAAAGTTCTTGAACTCTTATCTTTAAAAAGGCATTTTTTGTGTTAAACAAACAGTGGGCTAAATACAGTTAACAACATCGTGAAATTGACAAGGGGAATGATTTTAAAATGATTTAGGAATGAATTTGAATGAGTGTGTGGAGCGAGTTTTGAGTGAATTTAATGGGGGGTAATCTTATATCGCAATTTTCTTCAAGATGAAGAAAATTGGCGAAATTGATTACCTTCCTTTAATAAAATATTAAAACTAGTTCTATACATACCTTTCTATATCTCCAAGAACCTGTGAGACGCTAACAATTTAAATCATATCAGTGAAATCGCGATTATTCTATATCAAAATATATTTGAATAACGTTGTTGATTCTATATTTTTCAATGGGGTTTCAAGCGTTTTTGAATGGTTTGAGTGAGTGCTCGGAATGAGTAAATGGAGCGCTGATTGAGCGATTTAGAATGGCTTTGATTGGGGTGAATGTCAATTTCACGATGTAACTAACTGTATACCCTGCTGAACTTCTTATCCTATTCTTAACATAACTTTGTAATGATAACGGCCAGATCGGTTAAACAAGAAGAATGTGACTACACGTATCTTCGAAGTTAATAGCCACACTCATCCTGCGTTAGGATTCCCAAACGTTTGCGAAAGGTTGAGAACTTACCCCGCTTTGCGCTTGCGTACACATTCAAAACGGGATACAGTTTCTCAAACGCAATTGCTAATGTTATTTTCTTGAACACATGGCTGATAACGGTGAGGATCGGTAAAACAGAAAGAAAGTGTTTTGGAAGTGATTGTACGAACAGTTAACAACATAGTGAAATTGACAAAGTGAATGATTTTGGAAGGATTTTTAACGAAATTAAAGCCGTGTGTGGAGTTAGATTTGAGTGAAATTAAAGGGAGGTAATCCTTAAAAGCTAATTGTGTTCAAGATGAAAGAATTGAGCGGCATTTGTCATCTCCCTTTAATAAGATATATATACAAGTCCTATACATAGCTTCATATACCATCAAGAACCAATCATAATCTTATCATTTCAATTAAGTCAGTGAATTCGCGAATTTTTCATCTTTTTTTATTCAAATGTAGTTGTTGATATTATCTTATTTTTTGTCAAGCTTACTTACAGACTAATACAGTTAGAAAGATTGTGAAATTCAAATTCAACTCAGTAAAAACCATTCTAAACCGCTCATTCATCGCTTCGTTCATTTATTCCAAACGCTCATTCAAACCATTTAAAAATGCTCAAAATGACTGAAAAAGATAATATCAACAACTTCACTAACTATAGGTTGAAAAAACGTGATTTCAATGACAAAACTGGAAATGTAAGTGTTCTATTGGTTCTTTAAGAAAAATGAAGATATAGATAGAATAAATATTATGCATGTTTTATTCAAAGGAAGTAATAAATATCGCTTACTTTGTTTTTGAACTTTTATTCAAATCTCACCCGTCGCACTCATTCAAAATCACTCCAAAATCATTCACCTTGTCAGTTTCACGATGTTGTTAACTGTATCCAACTTGCCGTCTGAGAAATATATATATATATATATACACCTTATTAAGAACATTGTGCAATTGACTGATTTTTGAATTATTTTGGAAAGAAATCAAAAGATTGGGATGAATGAGTTTTGAATGACGAAGTACATGTAACTTATTATTATGATAATGTATCTATTATAGGTCTTATAGAATTACCTACATGAACACGACAAACTTCTTTTTTATTATCTAATTTCAATTTTGTGCGTGATGTCAAATTTAATTTTCAACTTCAATAAAAACTGCAGTCATTTTGAAATCAACATAAACAAATGTTGTGCGATTTTTTTGAATACACATTGTTTCGAATAAAAGTAAGGAAAGATACAAGAAAATAACGAAAAACACCAAGATTCGTGAGAATCCGCAACATCATTTTAATCAGCAAAGATTAAATTTGTTAAAATGTTCATACATTTTAAAGCCGTTACTTTGTGTCCCAAAATTACATAAACTCTACAATTATATTGTGTTTTAATGACGAACTCATTTGCAATTACCATAACGCTTTTTTGATGTGACGCCTAATTAATATACTATAAAACCTGTACTCAACGACCACCCATGGAAAGAGCAAAATATCATCGGTAAATATATAATACATACTAAACTGTTTCGTATGAGAAAAAATGTCTAACGAGGTTGGGAGAATTGATCATTGTCGAGGCTCTGCCGAGACAATTATCAATTCTCACAACCGAGTTAGATATTTGTTTCATACAATACATTAAGTATGTATTATATTTATCTTATAACCTGTATTTGCCGTATTTTCATCGATGTTTCTAACTGAAATGCAAGTTTCTTAAAATAACGACATTATATCATTGTGCTAAAAATAACTATGTGATAACATAAAAAATATCATACGGGAAGTTATCACACGGATATTTGTATAGTTATAAGGTAAAAGTTGATATGTACCTGACTTGCTTTCAGGATGACAAAACGATGCAAACTGTTTGCAAATTATACCCCGATTCACACGCAAGTACACGTGCAAAGCGGGGTATAATTTACAAACAGCACACAGTTTTGTCATCCTGAACGTAGGGCTGATAGGGACATCGTGCGTGTTAAGGAGACATTAAGCTGTCTTGACCTCATTAAGGTCCATCGCGAATTTTACAATTTGATTGATTTCGCATGATTTTGGAATTACAATGTGGGTGTGTAGAGCGAGCTTTGAACAAAATCTAAGGAAAGTCAAACAATATCGACCCTTTCGCCCAACCTGGACAACATTATCAATACTTAATTACCTCGGTTTTTTTAAAAAAAAACAAACAAAAAAACTGTGTACTTCTATCTTAAAGATTTTTGTTTGTCTTCGAAGACGTTTCCAAATCAAACTAGCTTAAAAAAGAATGATTTATTCGATTTGAATGAAGTTATGAAAATTGTTTGGGATTCGTGGGGCATTTTTGAATGATTTTGGTGCGAATGTTTGCGTATATTTCCGTCTGTGGCTCTTCACGGACCAGTCAGACGTTTGAAAATCAACACCAGCCTATAAAATAGTTTCAGTTAACAACATCGTGAAATTGACAAGGTGACCGATTTTGGAATGATTTTGGAATGAAATTGAATGAGTGTGTGGAGCGAGTTTTGAATGAGTTTTATGTGCGGTAATCCAATATCGCAAATTTTGTTCAAGATGAACAAAATTAGCGATATTTTTACCCCCCCCCCTTTAATAAAATACACGTACTAGTTTGCTAAAGATAGCTGTCTATTTCTTCAAGAACCTATTTGACGCTTAAAATTTGAATTATGTAATTGAAATCACGATTTTCTTTATCCAAATTTATTTAGAATGACTATGTTAATTCTATCTTTTTCAGTTGGTTCAAACGTTTTTTGAATGGTTTGAGGGAGTGCTCGGAATGAACAAATGGAGCGCTGATTGATTGAGTTTGAATGGTTTTGATCGCTCTCAGTGTCAATTTCACGATTTTTTTAAACTGTAAATGATCTTTGAATGAAGTTGCCTAATGTTTTGAACGATTTCGAAGTGATTCGAACGATTTTGGAACGTTTTTGAGTGGTTGAAGTACATGAAATGAATGCATCAGATTACTTACTCTAAATGTCGTCACGAACAAAATCCGACACCACTTAATATCATTTGTTTCATTACTAATAGGTGGTGGAGCTATTAAATTTGAAAGCAAAATGTTTGTTTTCGTGAAGCAGTTTTCAAAAAAGATATTGTATGTTTACAAACAGAATAAAATACTCCACTTTTTACGATTAACATGATCAATATTTGAGACTTACTTCCGTTTGTCTTTTAAACCTTTCTCATAATCCCATTTAAAATTCATTATCTATAGTTAGTAACACCGTGTAATTGACATTTACCTTAATCAAAACCATTCTAAATGCTCACTAAGCGCTCCATTCCTTCATTCAAAATCACTCACTCAAAAAAGCTCCAAAATAACCAAATTATACATTAGATCAACAACTGCATTCAAAACAAAAGCGCTAGGAAAAAAAACGAATTCCTGAATCGAAGACCTAAATAGCCATTTTATAGGATTTGTATGCATATTGTATTAAAGGGGGGTAATTTATATCGGTAATTTTGTTCACCCTGAACAAGATTTGCGATCTTTGATTACCTCCTTTAGATACATGTATCATTCAAAACTCACTCCTCTCGCTCATTCAATTTCATTCGATGTTCATTCCAATATCATTCAGCTTGTCAAATTCACGATGTTAATATTTTGCATATTTTGAAAAGAAGTTGAATTGAAATTATCAACTAGAGAAAACGAACGATTGAATACAGTGTATAGATCATTATTATCATCTAGAGCTGAATTGTTGCTTTAGAAAAGCCGACTCGGATGCATTTATTCCGTAACTTTTCAGCGTATTTTATGAATTTTAGTTGATTTAGTTTACAGCAAATGTGCCTAGAGAATGTCAACATATCCATTGTCTTGTGAAAATTTAAAAACTGACAAAATGATGGATTGGTTAGACAGCTTTGTGTCTAGATACACAATTTCTCAAAATTAAACACATTTTGTGTATGGTGACTCATAAGGTAGCTGCGCTCAGGATGGCAAAACGATACAAACTGTTTGTAAATTTTATACCACTTTCAAGCAAGTGAATATGAAAAGTGGGTTATAATTAGCAAACAGTTCATAAAAATTTGTCATACTGAACGCACGACAGGAAATTTCAAGATGCAATAAGTTTTCGAGCTTTGTGGGTTCGCCCTCCGCTTTGCACGTTGGAACGCGAAAAGCTGGATAACATATGTCAAACTCGATCTTGACACTTAGTTACATTTTGAATTTGACATTCATCTCAATCAAAGCCATCCTAAATCGCTCACTCAACGCTCCATTCATTCATTCCAAACACTCACTCAAACCATTCAAAATCGCTCTAAACACACTGAAAAAGATAGATTCAACAACGTCATTCAAAATAAACAAAGCTAGAAAATAATCGTGATTTCACTGACAAAATATAAATTGTAACGCCTGATAGGTTCTTGAAAATATAGGAAGCCATTCGTAGAACTTGTATGCATATTTTATAAAAGGGAGGTAATCAATATCGCTAATTTTGTTCATCCCGAACAGAACTCGCGAAAGTGGATTACCTCCCATAAAATTCATTCAAAACTCACTCCACACACTCATTCAATTTCTCTCCACAATCGTTCCAAAATCATTCATCGTGTCAAATTCACGATGTTGTTAACGGTAACAACAGAAAAGGGGGTTATCTGGATTTTGAATTAAACTTTTTTGACATTTTTTTGTAAAACCCTGTGTTGTGAATACTCATTTGGAACGTCTTGAAAAGACGATCAAAATGGCTTTTCACAGCGTCGGTTCTTTTTCAAATATAATAAAATAATTAAGTATTACCCTTTCCTCTATAGAATCTTGGGTTAATCCCCAAAATGTATGGCTAGGAAGTACGTGCTTTTAAGAATATTAGGGAATTTTAGCATTGTAACATGATATTGAAAGGAAAGTAGCAACATGCCAAATCTTTGAACCGCAGCGAATGTTTTACATAGATTTACATTACATGATTTGGGTTAACACGAAGGAAATGTTAGGACCATTTCTGAGAGTTGGGATACGTTTTTGGAAGAAACATCGTTTGAAAAGACAGCAAACGAATTGATACTATGACATTTGAACATAATTCATCGTTATGAAAGATGCAATGCAAGTAATGCTTTACTTAGCAAAGTGTGTCTTTGTGTAAAGCGACCACTTACGGGACCACCAAAAGTTGGTCGCTGACGGGAATGGTTGCTTAATACAACATTTCATGATAGATAAGAATGATTATTTTGATAGCATATGTAGATTGTCGCGGGAGTCTTACTGAATCCTATGATTTTAATGGGTTTCAATGATTTTAATGAATTTATTTTGTTTAAAAGTGTTCACTTTTTAGCTTACGTTTAAAGACTCTTCATAATGGTCCCTTAATAAAATTGGTCGCTTAATAGAAGTGATCGCTCAAGCAAAAGTGACTGTATATGGTCAGAAATGCTTTAAAGGTCTAATCAGTGTCCATAAAGAAAGATATATTAAGATAGTGCGTTTCGATTTGTTTGTTTCGAAAGGGGTTTAATGCCGCTCTGATTATCTTTCAGCCATATCCCGGAGGCTGGACCATACAGCAATAGGGGTTAGGGGGTGGGGGTTAGAGCAAACACATAGTATTTGTCTATACATTGTATAGAAACATACTACATATATGTTTTTGCGCTAAGACCTCGATTTATTTTTTTTTCCTTCGAAAAAAAAGCTAAACGGTTCGAAATTTGTCAAGCTATTCGCGTTTTCGGACTACCCTAATACTCTTTTTGTTACTATGCGGACCTTATACATAGTTGATGCCCGACCATAAAGTAAGTTTTTGTCGCCAAACGACGATATTATGCAACTTGTTCATAAAATATCCCAATCGACTCATGTGTTACTCCCAGGTGCGTCGGTGGTTATTTTATACTTGAACATTGTATAAAATTTACATGTCAAATTGGTGTAAGGTCATCAGTCAACATTTTTAATACGTAATAAAGACAAAATTTGCGTGAATAATAAGTTGTTTTCAACGAGGCGTTCATTTTATTCCCGATAAAAACTGGCAATCTTTGTTTATAATGACTTCACATTTTAGATGTATGAGCGAAAAACTTCAATGTTTAACCTTCAGTTCTCATTAGTGTGAGGCGAACTTTTTTCTATTTTCTTTTTAATTTCTGTGTTTTTCTTGTAAACTCAAGTAAATATCTCACACGCCATGTAAAAAAAACCCTCATACACTAATCCTCGCAAAGTAGTTTGCCATCCTAAGTGAGCAAAAAAATTAATATGAATGGTGTTAATTATAAATAAATAAATATAATTCTTTCGATGTGTCTTTTAATTTTTGTTAACACACAAAAATGGCAAAAACCTGCTATGATTCGTCAAATAACAAACGCGAAGATTCCGTCTTGAAATTCGAGACACATCAACATGTAAGTGTCAAAGTTAGATCGTGTTATTTGAATGAGGTATACGGCACATATACGATGGATGTCTTCACAACGTTATAACTTGATATATCGTCCAAGGCTTAGTGTTACTGATTCGTGATTTCTTTATACATGTGCAACGTAAAAGGCAGATTAAAATTAATGACTCGATACAAATTTTAACAAACGAATGGTACACTTTGTAACATCAAGAAATTAACGTTCGTCTCTCTCAAATTCAAAATCGCTCACTCATTGATCTATTCATTCATTCTGAACACTCGTCCAAACAATTCAAAAAAGCTCCAAAATGACTAAAAAGATAAGAACAACAACTACACTCAAAATAAACATAGCTTGAAAAAAATCGCGATTTCACTGACAAAAATTGAAATTGTAAGCATCTTATTGGCTCTTGAAGGAAAAGGAAGCTATTAAAGACATGTGTGCATATTTTATTAAAGGGAGGTAAAAAAATATCGCTGATTTTTTGATCATCCTTAATAAAATAAGCGATATTGCATTACTTCCCGTTAATTTCACTCTAAACCCTATTCATCGCACTCGTTTCAAAATCATTCCAATATGTATTTACAAAGTAAGCTAGACTTCGCCGTTTTGATTTACGGTTTTCTTGAGGTAGCAATGGTCACACGGCGTCATTTCTTTCCGCTCAATAATTTTTTTCTCGCTAACATATGTTGTAGATTAACATTGTATAATCATTATATCAAAATTTGAAGGTACCTTTCCAGGCTCGTTTTCATGCTAGAGTTATAGGCCCTTGAGTGATACTGGCCATTTTTAAGAAAAACGTTTATATTCGTTTTAGGTCTAGTATAAACTCAGTTCCAGCTGATAGCTATAAAGCATATATACATGTTGATAGACCTTATACATGTACACAATGGCGGTTGCTTGATCAATTGCATTTGCAAAATTTGCTTTAAAAATTAAAAATGCGCTTATTTTTGTACTTGGGGGAAATTAGAAAAAAGAAATTATTCAATGAAATTTTCTTATTTTCCGATATGTTGAAAAAAGGTATTTTTCATTTATTTGGTAAAAAATTCAGCATACCTTTCCATGCATATTAGAAAGTTTTTCGTTATTCTTTAGTGACCCCTCCTAGTTGAATGAGACTTATAACGTATTTTTATTGTTAAATTCACTGATCAAGTCATTCAATTGATATCAAATATTGAAAAGAATCTAAGTTATGAAATTATACCATCATTACTGTTCGTTATTTCCACAAAAATAATGTTATGAAAACAGGTCTTTTTAAACAACGCGCAAAGGAGACGTAAAATAAACAAAACCTCACTTCCGGTTAAAAGAGTCGGAAGGCCGCTGTCCGTTGCTACCTCGTGAGGTTTATAACTTGTTTGTAGGTCAATATAAAAATCATATCAGCAGGTATTTAATACCGTTATTTAAGATCGATATAATATTTCTTCCTTGATTATTAAGAAAAAACAAATACATGTAACCTATACTACTCAAAATTTAATAAGCATCACTTTTGCTGATGAGTTTATTTCTTGCAAAAGATTGAGAAATCAAAAAGTTGTTTTGATTCTGAAAGGTAACAATTTTATGGCAAAACCGATTGAGATTAGAAACTGTTAGAGCGTAACAGTTTTTGAAACGCGATTGAGTGCAATGTTCAGGTAATTCAGAGAATGTTAGAAAAAAGACTTTTTAAAATCTTGACGAGCGTCTAAATTTTGGTACCTTTTCGCAAGCGTTTTGCCTTTCTAATACAATCCTTTTTGACGGCTTCCTAGACGATTTATAAGCCCTTAGAACTTATCTTTATGAGATTTGAGCAGTCTAATCAAGTGTTGCCAACAGTAGGCCGGAAACCTAGATGATCAAGTCAAAGTCGGGTTCAGTTATGTTGTGGATAAACTAGTGCACCGTGTATCAACGTACACCGGATATAGCAATTAGTGAGTCGAGGGAAATGTCACGGGGTATTGTACAAGGTGATTTTTTTCTCTTTTTTTGTCAAATCACGTAAAACTTTCCTGTAAGCATACAAGACAGGCGTTACTGATATAATCATGTAGCTATCAACCCGTACCAAATGATTGGTTAGCATCCATAAGCGGCTACAATTTAAAAAAATACCCCCTAATCACCGATGATTTCCGTTTGTCCATCGCGAAAATACTGTTTTGACTGAATTTTTAGAGTTTCTCATACTAAAACCCATGATAAATTGCCTACCATAACACAGAAAATCACTAGAAACACTCCTGCCTTTTGTATGAAGTGAATATACCGATAAATTCACATGTTGTTTCTTCTCCCGGTGTACGGCCTATAGGGAGATGGTGTACGTCGTATAGCAAATCTCCCGTTAATAGTGTACGGCCTATAGCAAGAAAAAATATTTCTTAAATGGGTTGTCTAGCGCTAAATTAGAACGTGTTTGATGGATAAAGTTATTTTTTTGTCTTTTGTACATTCGATGGAGCCTTTTCCCCTTACCAATGCAGTTGCCATGACTAATTTAATCTTTACCACAAATGAATACCTGTATCAGTATAATGTTATAGTCAAACCTTGGTAATTATGTGCTTTTAAACAGGCTTTAGACAAGTATGATATGTATAAATTGGGATCAGCGAGATCCTCGCTGTCATTTTCTCTGTCTCGACTTAAAGAAAAGAAACTCAGCATTACTGGCATCTCTTTCATCCTTTCCAAATTTTGGATATCAAAATCAGACGAGTCGTACTGTTACTGCTCTTTTATCCCTTACTCAGTTTGAAGATATGACTTTAATTTCAATTGTAAATAGTGACCATTCTTTCGGTGAGAATCATTTGTGTTTTGTTTTGAATGCCCCTATAGCTTTTATCGATATAAACATGGCCAAGCTTCATGGATATATCCAAAACATGGGCATTGTCCATTTGTTGTCGGTACCGTAGTTGTCGTCTTCGTATGATTAGATAACAAAATTGAAATACGATTTTTAATCAATTTAATCACGGCCGTGCTTCATGGGTATATCCGAAGCATAGACATTGTCCAATTGTTTTCAGCATCGATGTTGTCGTTATGTTCACCAGACGCCGCGGTAAGACTTTTAAAGTAAGACCCATTCAAACATATATTAACACATTTTTAACACGGGTTTTAACGCCGCATTTCGAGGGTTCAGCGCAAAACTGTATTAATTATTATTGTATTGTCTATACAATATATAGACACTTAGTATAGTCTTGCGCTGAACCATCGATTTATTTCAGTCATGTGGCGGCGACTGGAGTACTCAACAATAGATTCCTGTTATTTCTATCATCAGTATTACCATTGCATACTTTCCTAGTCTCCAGCTGCTATCCGACTGAGATATACAATTATCCTCTCGTTTGTCTAAGATAATTAATTTATTCAAGAACATTCAACGTAGAACCCTGATGTTTGTAATGATTATAGATATCAATAGTACGGATCTGCAGATAACAAATTTAATGTCATGAAACAAGGTAATTAATTGTAATCTGCCCAGTTCAAACCTCTGCAAAACTTAACCCAAAACAGTTATGAACATCGTGTAATTGACACTCAATCGGATCAAAATCATTCTTAATCGCTCACTCAGCATCCAAAATTAATTCCAAACACTTCTATATTCAAATCGCTAGAAAAAATTCCACGATTTCACTGACTTACTTTAATTTTTAAGCGTATGATTGGTTCCTTAAGACATTACTATTATAGAACTGATATGTATATTTAAATAAAGAGAGTTAATAAATATGGCTAGTTTCGTTCAGCTTGGACAAAATAAGCGATATTGTAATAACCCCATGAATTTCATCCAAAACTGGCTCATCTAACTGATTCAATTTCATTCCGAAATCATTCCAATATCATTTAACTTGTCTAATTCACTTTGTTCTTATTGTACTTAACACGTCCGATTACCTCGAGCATTCTTAAGATAAAGTAATCTACAACACGAAATTGGATTGTAAAACAATTGTATGTGGCTTCGGCTAATCTATCAATTTCAAAACGGTAAAGAGACCAATCCGATTTATATTTATTATTGTATACCCCTACCCATCTGGGAACGTTTGCATGATGTAGGTAAACGGTATTTCAACCAGTCATGCGTTTCGAATATCAAATCGTTCCCAAGCACTTCCATTTTGAACTACAATTGAGACAGGCTTAAAATGGATTTTGATGATGGTCTTTTCTAACGTATTCGTTGGTTCTTATTTTTCGGGGATATTGGATATAGGAAATATATCAGTTCAAAATTGTTATCGGTCATATTGATGTGCGTGAATAAACATGGTTCGAAAGAACGCGTTAATTATTACCATGTGAATATCATAAATCGTCTGAGGCCGCTCAAATGTTTTGGGTGGAATCGTGATTCTTTAACAACCTTGTTAAAAATCACATCTTTTTTCTCTATATCTGTTAATATTTTGATGTAGAAAGGTGTCTTGTAAAAATCAATGACCCCATGGTTAAAACGCCGCGATTATTCAATGGCATAGGACGATAGGGTAAACATTTAAATGATAGTATTCTGATACATTACAAGAAATCGACCTGCTATCCGATTCTGAAACAGTTCGTACAACTAGTCTGACATTAACCTGACGCTTAATCTTAAGAAATGCGAAATTTTAGCTTATAAATTGAATTCAACGAAACAACTTGGTTTCACAGGAAGTTGCCTTCTGCAACGGGACTACCCGTTTCTAAGAAAACCATACTAAGAATATGTTTACAATCAATGTAATGAATAATTATGTTAGGAGGTTCATAAAGTTCTGTAAATGATTATCATCTATATTTTTTAATCAATATGATTAACGATTCCCCCGTTTTTCGCAAAAAACTAGAAAAGAACCCTAAACGAAAACGCCAAAATGTTACTATAGAGTCATGTAGGCGTTTTCATACAAAATTTCTTATTTTGCGCTCGTTTAAGGAAGGATATTTTACCCTTCCCTTGAGCTATATTCGTACACTTCTTTTTCTATCGTTCGTACACTGATTTGAAATTGTCTGCTATAGGCCGTACATCGGTAGATTTTTTCCTATCTAAATATTCCAAAAACTAAAAATAATCTCGCAGTAAAATTGAGTATGTAAAATCTTTGGACAACAAAGAAAGTATAGCAAAGTAAATCGTAGGCCAGTTACGTAAAATATGAGCATTTTCATTCGATTTCGTAGAGGGCAAGAAAATTGTCAGTGATTAGGCGGTTTATTTTCCTTTATTCTATGACAGAAACAAGTTATTTCATGTTTTCCAAAGAGACAAACATAGCCGACTACCTCAGTGATGTAAATTCGTTTTTCACTAAGTAAAAACACAACAAACACAGAAATAATAAAAGAAATACTAACCATGGATCCCACTTCGTAGATATTTCCCTCGACTCACTAATCGCTATATCCGGTGTACGTTGATACACGGTGTAGTGGTTATTAAGGAAATTGTATATTGTAAACACTTCAAATCTTCGTAACAGACGTGGCTCACATGCGTGGATGTTCCATTTTAAGATGGTAGTTTAGGTTCTGATTTTATACTGAACAAAATTAGCCGTATTAGATTACCTCCCTTTAATTTCACTCAAAACTCACTCCTCGCACTCATTCGATTTCATTCCAAACCATTCTTAAATCATTCGCCTCGTAAATTTAACGATGTAGTTATCCGTAGCCTTGGCGTTACATTTCCAACATTTTCAAAATGTGCACCAAGCAAGACCCTTGCCAGCATTTGCAATTGACGTCGCGCACGCTAATGCTTAACATTTTGTAACGTTCATTTGCTATTTTGACGTTATTACAACGCGCACTTTTCTGAAGCGCTTCTTGCTTTTTGAATATTGATTTATGTATTTATTTTAAATTGCCATATAAATAATATACCGAGTAAGACAAGATATATTTTTCCCACAGAAAGCAATTTTATCATCAGTCAGCTTTAATCATTTTGTCATTGAATGCTCAAAAAAGGACAGCGCGCAATTTAATAACGTAAGACGTTAAAAAACAATACGTTTTTGAGAAGTATGTCCACATCAACAAATCTTAATATTTTTGACATTTTCAAATGTATCTATACGAAGTTTTTCCAGGTGATTGTACGAAAAAAAATGATATTTCAAAAATATAAAATGATTTATGATAATCATTTTGATAATGAAACGCTGCAGCGAAACATTTTCAAAAATTGCTATAAAATTCGCGTAATGTAGAAATTGTGTCCACACAGATTTTCACTTTTTACTTTGTTGTATATTGCGTATTAGTATTTTGGACCACATTTTCGAAAACAAGAAAAAAAAAATATTTATATTTTGAAATTTCACAAAATTTTATCGATTATTGATAAAGATATTGAGAAAACTTTGCGAAATTTCACTCCCATTTTTCGCTAAAATTTGACGTTTTACAACTTTTAATTTGTTAAATAAATCCCTGTCAATTGTTTCTTATTTCTCTGACAAACGTCTTAGTTCATATTTTAAGTTAAAGAACCTTGTCGCGCAAATATAAACATTCTCAACGAACTATTTAACGTATTTTAAGGGTCTAAATGAAATCCACTAACATATAATTTGTTACGTTTTACAGGCGTAATTTAAGAGTTTTTGTGGCAAAGAAACTTAATTTAGCGAGAATTTGATTTCCATCAGTTCACGTAACGACTATTCTTTAAAAGTATGCCTTCTTTTTGTTCATTTGGTATACAGAACATAGAAATCGGCTTACAGCTTTAGAAGAAAAGGCAGATAGAACTTGACGGGAGACGTACGATTTCAAATGTTAAGCATTACCGTGCGCGACGTCAATTGTACAGTCTGACTAGTATCTTTACTTTACGCTATGTAGATTGATAATGTCCATGAGTGTTTTAAGACAGTTAGTCAATCTTTCAATTACACAACACGGCAGTCTAGGCTACTTACTGTTAGCCCTTGACGCACATGTAATTGTGAATCGGAAATGCTCAGCCAAACTCTCTTACAGTTAACAACATCGTGAAATTGACACGGTGAATGATTTTGGAATGCTTCTGGGGTGAAATTGAATGAGTGTGTGGAGCGAGTTTTGAATGAATTTAATGGAAAGTAATCCAATATCGCAAATTTTGTTCAGAGCGAACAAAATTAGCGATATTGATTGCATCCCTTTATAAAATATGCATACAAGTTCTATAAATAGCTTCCTATTATAGAAGCTATGATTTGAATTTTGTCCGTGATATCGCGATTTTTTTCTAGCTTTATTTATTTTGAATGACGTTGTTGAGTCTTTCTTTTTCAGTAAGTTTTTGGCAAATTTGAATGGTTTGATAGAGTGTTTGGAATGAATGAATGGAGCGTTGAGTGAGCGATTTAAAATGGTTTTTATTTAGACGAATGTCATTTTCATAATGTAACTTACCGTAAGCAAATATTTTCATTATTTTTGTAAAAGAAGGTGAAGTCATTTCTAGCAGTCATACGATTAAAATGAAATGGCCAATAGTTACAGACTTTGATCGTAATTCAATTAGTATTTTTCGTCTATCTAGTAACATTAAATTCAAACATTAAAAGTGGTCTAAATATAAATTTGAGAAGAACCAATAGAATAGCAAGGAGGGCATTTAATAAAATCCCCTTATTGCATATTTCTACGACCCTATCTCAATCTTATGAACCGATTTTGCGAATTCTATTCACGTCATTGTGAGGATTGACAGCTTAATACAAATTGATTAAAAAAGATAAAATCTTTCTATGCGCAAAAAAACGTTTTACTGACCTTCATATCTATACATATGTAATACATTATAGACAAGCTCCAATTTTAAATGCCTGCGAACGTGCATAATTATGTTCGTCCGGCGCATAGAAAATTGCTTAAGGTAGTGGACCCGTAATAGTTCCGCAATGTTTCGGAAGTAATGAACTTAACAATGTTATCCGATGTTTCCTAATGATTTTCATTAGGAAACCTCGGTTAACACTGTTAAAGTTCATTACTACCGAACTGTACGGATCTATTACGGGTCCACTACCTTAATTATATCCTTTTTGCCATAAAGGCTATAATATTTTATATACTACCATATATAACTAAAATCGTAAGGTCCAATAATTGCCTGTGGTTGGGCAACCAAAATATCATGTCTACAGCTTAAATAAGGTGTAGATGTTACATTTCGGTCGCCTCCCATTTTATATGAAAAAATTGAATGTAATACAAACGAAAAAAAGGTTCACCCGAGACTCCACCAAAGGGATTTCATCTTTCAGGGTACAACCTGTGGACGCATTTCGACAATTATCAAAAGGTAACTAAGGTAGATTGATCCAGATTGGTTCAAATAAATTTCCATAAACGAACAGTTTCGATCAAAGCCAGCCTAGATGGTTCCATTTCGCCTTACAAGTCTCTGATACTTTGAAAAAGAAATAGGATTTACATCTACACATAACAAATATAAACAAGAAGTCGTATTTCGGCATTCGATATACAGAAAGGGCGAATGTTCGGTGTAGTTGCAGAAAATCTGATGAAACCAAAGGAGGTGTTCCAAAAGTGCCCACGCACAGATTGTCATGAAACTTTGCAAATACATACTACACATTAAATGTACCACAGAACAAACTTTCATTTGTCAATATCTCAAAAAGGGGTCAAATTACAGCCCCTTGTCTTAATCCATGTTGAGGTAAGAGGGTGGGGTAATTTAATATGCTATAATTTCTTTATACTTATCAATTTTTGAATTGTTTTTTATGTACTGTAAAGTTTATAGTAATTATTAAGATAATGAATATATAAATTGCAAGTTTTACGTTGTTTGACGAATTTTTATACTCTTGAATATAAAAATTTCTTATTTTTTTTAAAAAAATTGAGGAGAATGTAAATTTTGAGCGCATAGATTAGTACCTTCTGATGCTAGTCCAGTTTAGTTACTCTTCAAAAAAAAAAGCTCTACTATCCTTCTTTCTTGTGTAAAAATTTAAAGAATATTGAAAACCGGTAACATTATTTTTTATGCTTATAAATACATATCTTTAGTTTCAAAATTCATCCAAAATCTTGTATTATGTCCTGAAATAGACATTATTTAAATTTCTATGCATTTATCTTTATATAAATTTGCAAATAATTGCTAGTCAAGGCATCTACTGCATAAGATGTTTTTTGTATCACTAAACTGGTCAAATTACAGCCCTTGCTTTACCCCAATGTTGAAAAAGTGGGTGGGGTAAGATGAAAAAAATTAATTTACTTGACTTTCTTTAATCCTTGCAAAAATTTCAATAGTATCTTACAGTAAGTTTTACAGAATTTGTTTCTTATTTTCCTGAGTTGAAAAGAATAGGAAAAATATTGTGTGCTAGTGACTGGCTATCTATCTGTCTGTCTGTCTGTCTGTCTGTAGTCATAGAAATTTGCCTATCTGTCTGCACATCATAAAAAATGATATTTGCCAATTACTTCAGTCCTTTTCTAGATACACTACTCATATGTGACATCATAATGAATCAAATCACTTGAGATCTGAAATCTCTGAGGTCAAGGTCATCCATGTTTAGGTAAGTTGATGGGGTAGTTTAATATGCTATAATTTCTTATACTTATCAATTTATGCATTGCATATGCATAATTTTCATGTACTGTAAAGCCTATAAAAGTGATCAAGATGATGAATATATAAAAATGAAAAGTCCTATGTTGTTTGACAATTTTTTACACACTCAAAAATAAAAATTGCTTAAAAGTATGTATGTATACACATTCAAGTTCTATGTCCAATTTCACCTAAAAGGTTAAACTTAGCAAAAATGAACAAACATGCGAGCTTATTCAAGATATACAATGTTTATTTTTGGTTGGATAAATGATCTCAGGTTAACACATCCAGTAACTTGATGATAGTCTTACATGTGCAAGGTCATTGTCAGCAAACAAGGTTACACTAAAATAAAAAAAACAAAAACTTAGCTTTTTTGTTTATTCTATGTTTGTTTTTAGCTCATCTGAGCACAAAGTACCCAAGATAAGCTAATGTGATCGTAGAATGTCCGTCGCCAGTCGTGTGTCGTCCACAGCTTCTTTAAGCATCTTCCCCTCCTAAACCAGTGGACCAATCTTGATGAAACTTGGCAGGGATAATCCTTGGGCCAAGCTCTACCAAAGTTATTCAAATAAATAAAATCCATCCTTAACTTTCCCTCTACCTTTAACAAAACTGGTGAAAATACGAAAATCTTCAAAAATCTTCTTCTCTGAACAAGAAGGTGGACAGCTTTCATATTTGGTATGTAGCATCATCTAGTGGACCTCTACCAAGTTTGTTCCTATCAAGACCCTGGGGTCATATTTGGGCTCCATCCGGGCGCAACCCTTTTGACATAGAATCAAAGAGCGATTTTTTTTTAAAAAAAACTTCTCTTCTGAAACAAGAAGGCAGACAGCTTTCATATTTGGTATGTAGCATCATCTAATGGACCAAGTTTGTTCATATCAAGACCCTGGGGGTCACATCTGGGCTTTGGTGCAACCCTTTGTAGATAGAATTAAAGAGCGAAAAGGCATATCTGTCTTGCTCTTTGCTAAAACAGTTCATTGTATTGATCTTATGTAGAAAGTGCCACGTTGTTGACATCTGCCTATTTAATTCATGTGATGTCCTAGGGATCAAATAGACTCAGGTGAGCGATCTAGGACCATCACAGTCCTCTTGATTTTAAGATGCAATACTCCTTTTAGGGTTTATGAAAGATTTCCATAATATGTTTATGCATAACCTTATGATATCATCGACCTGGCCAAGTATAAGTACAAAAATGTATCATGGCCAGTAATGAAAAAAAAAGTATATAAACAAATTATTATAACAATAAATTATGGGTTTTTTTTTTATTTGAATGACAACGGAAAAGGGGCCGGTAATATCCCCTAGGAGACATATTTTAGATTTTGATGTTGTTTTGCACCACTTTTGACGGTCTTTTATCTATTGAGCAGAAGTACAGTTCACAAGAACCGTAACTCTACCCATCATATTTTTTGAGATATTGCCCTTGTTAATTGACAAGGAATAGGTCATTGGCTTGCTCTTATTGGGGGGGGGGATTAAATGTTTTTAAAACATATTTTGTTTCTTTCAGGTTCAATGTCCTAATTCTGTCCCAAATTTCTAAAAGAATTACCATAAACTATTTGGTTGAATTTGATTAAATAAACACAGTTCTAGATCAGAAAGAAACAGAAAATATGTCGTTTGTCGCAATTCGAGTTCAAAGGTTAAAGTCTTACTTTCACTAAATTGGCTACACAATATCTCTTAAACTTTTTAGTTTAATTATAAATGTAATATTAAGATATAATTTAACGTAAAATGGAACTGTATCGTTTCTTGATTTCTAGCTCACCAGAGCACAACATTCCCGAAGGGAGCTTTTAGGATCCCTAGTCCGTCGCAGGTCGTGCATCATGTGGCTTCCGTCTTCCAAATTTCTTAAAACTTCTTCTCCTCCTTAACCCTCAAGGCAATTTCAATGACTCTTTGCCAGAACTCTCCTTGGGTAACCCTTCACAAAGATTTTTCGCAAAATTCAGATTGGCCCATAAATATGACCATGCTTTTTTTCACTATTAAATCATTGAACAACATTTCCTCCTGAACCATCCAGCCAATTTCAATGCAACTTTTCCAGAGTATTCCTTTGGAAACCCATTGCAAACATTGTTCTTGAAATTGGCATAAAAATATGTTTGACTTGGCGGATGAAAACATCATCATCTTTTTAACCAATATACCAATTTCAATAATTTCTAAGCTGACACTTTCCATTGAATTATATCTCAACAACTAGGCTAATTTCTATGAATCTTTGCCAGAATGTCACTTCAGTGACCAATAAAACTCAGGTGAGTGATTTAGTTTCATTCTTTCCCCCTTGTTTACAAACAACATTTACCTTAAGACCTAGGAGAATCATTTATTTACGAAGGAAAAAGATTTTTTCAAATTTTATTATCGTTATAGTAGTATTTCTTATTTGAATAAAGACTAGGGGTCAGCACAGACAATAACCCTCGTGCCGGAGGCAAGTATATATTTTAGGAAGGTCTAGTACATGTATCAGCAATGCCGGAATGCTGCAAGTCCTTCAGGAATGTAGTGATTGTTCATCTTCATTAGTAAACTTAACAAATTCAAATATATAAATTGCCTATCCCAAAACTTGACAATTTCATTACCCAAAGGAAAACACTGTATAAAAAGAAGAAAATGCTTGTAACAAGGGATTCCTTCTTTTCCCACACTGTTTTTCCTTCCAAAGTTTTTCATTTCATAACTTACAGTTTGATTAAATTTTGATTTATTGCTAAAAGTGTCTCGCGTTTTCTTGGGAGGAATCTTATTTCTAAAACGGACCTGTAAAACATAGAACAAGTAACTTCTACAGGATTGTGACAGAAAATACGTAGTGTCAAATCCTAAACACCATCCTCATATGTGGCTTTGACCTTCAAACATGACTTTGAGTAAGGAAACAACTGAAATGAGTTTGTTTAAAAGAAAATCTGACATTGACCTTCACAAATGACTTTGAGTTAGGAATTATTTATAACAATGACCTTGATAATTAACCTTGACCTTGACAGTTGATTTTGATTAATCTTTGTAATAGGCTTTGTCACAAAGGATCCATGTATGAAATATGAACATCCTGTCTACAGCCGTTGAAAAGTTATTCACACTTAAAGATTATCCGATGGGTGAAATCTATATCTTACCCCACCCACTATCTTCTACACTAAGAGATTTACGACTAACTTACCGGTTTTCAATTTCAATGAAACTTTCTGTAAACATAAAGAACATATGTATCTTAATTTTAAAAGAGTTTGATAACTGGACTAGAGCTACAACTTAAAAATTTTAACCCCTTAACTCAGAACATTATTTCATTTTTATCAAATTTTCATGATTTTTTCAAGAACTTTTTTGGTTATCTGTTAGGAGGAAACAGACATAAGATCCAAACCTATATAAAAACATAAAGGTATCAATTGTCTTTTAAATCAATAACAAATTCTTTTTACAGATTCCAAAATTTCCTTGCAAGGTGATTTTTTCCTGACACCCCTTTGCAATCTATAAGATGTGCTTTCGGGTACTTTATGGTCGACCCTCTTTACTCATTTTGGAAAAAAAGTCATTTTCTTAATCAGTATACCCAGTACTACAATTACCCACAATATCATAAAAATCTAAGCGTGGGCACATTTTACTATATATTTGGAACACCCCCTTTACTTTTTGTTGTTTTTGACACAAATGATAGCTTAGCTCTAGATACTGGGAGTGAGTGCACTTTCAAATTTAAGATAAAAAATGGTAATCAGTCATAGGAGTCCTATGTTGTGGGTATTTCTTGGAATCGTCTCGTCAAGACGATTCCAGTGAGTACCCAAAACTTATGGTTTGGTTGAGAAATGACGGATTGTCATCTAACCCCTCCTCCCTTTCCATATCCCTCTAAGATAAGGTGGGTGGAAAATGAAGAAATAAGTGCTACATAGTAAGGAAAACATTAAAGAATGCCAATTTCTGAATCAAAAGTTTAGAATGAGTTTTGAGCGTAAAAAATGAGAATCTGTGTTGCAATTGATTACAACAGAAAAGGGTATGAAATACCCTAGATAGCCAATTGTTCGATTTATTGATCACTCTCAAATACGTTCAAATCTTCCGGGTCCAAAGTTGCGCAACACTCACTTCCATTTATAACCGTCATTATGCTACGACAAAGATATAAATAACTGAAACGTTGTCCGCTTAAAACCATTAAACACAAAATGATTTCGGGGAGACAGTGCTTTTTTCAGCACCTGTAGTGTAGGTCTCTCTCTTAAATTAACACTGCAAATCGACAAATTTAGAAGTGACCACTAAGTGACCAGCCCCGTGTTCAGGATGACAAAAAGGTGCAAAATGTTTGAAAATTACACCCGCTTTGCACAAGCACTTACGTGCGATTAACGTAGGAATGGGCAGACAAACTTGTCCTGCATCCAGGAAAACGATATGCACGCTAGCGTTTCGGAGATGGTATGCCTCAGTGTTTTGAATGGTATCCATTAACGTCTAGAACGATACGCATGCTAGCGTTTCGGAGATGGTATGTCTCAATGCCGTTTAGAAACTTATCCAAAAACGTGTTTTAAAGACGAATCGCTCTCGAACGGTTTCTTATCGCGAAAGTGGGTTCATGTTTAACCAGAATCTGAACACTCTTCATTGTAATTTCAACTCAACTCATCAAATATTTTATCACATAAACACAAAAACCTTTGGCGATTGTTACATTGAATTTCTTAACAATCACCTGTGTACAACGCCTATGGCTCTATGTACAATTGTGTCGTCTTCAACCGTCTAGATTCGGACTGGTCTACTATTGTGTTCAAATTTGGCGAGGAACGTTATATACACGTATACTTTCTTTGCTTATACACCACCCTCATAAATCTTC
Organism: Fragum whitleyi; assembly: GCA_948146395.1. NCBI lineage: Eukaryota > Metazoa > Mollusca > Bivalvia > Cardiida > Cardiidae > Fragum > Fragum whitleyi. The sequence goes on along the minus strand of OX411543.1, from coordinate 59,236,563 downwards.
GTTAATAACGGTCAGATGTCATTACAGCCTGGCATATGCATAACCTTTACAACAATTTCACATGTGTGCAATGTTAAAACCCGGACCAGCCTGTGCATCTGCACAGTCTTATCAGTCTTCACGATACGCATAAAAGCCTTGGGTACGTATATGGCCAATCTTGCTCGAGCGACCACATACATTAAACGAAGAATGCCATTATATGCAACGGTTTACATAATCCTCTTCCTCATACAGTTAGTAACATCGTGAAATTGACATTCATCTCAATCAAAACCATCTAAATCGCTCACTCAGCGCTCAATCCATTCATTCCAAACACTCACTTAAACCAATCAAAAACGGTCCAAAATGACTGAAATAGATTAAATGAACAGCTACATTACAAATGAATGTAAATAGAAAAAAAAGAATTTCACTTACATAATTGAAATTGTAAACGTCTGATTGGCTCTTGAAGAAATTTGAAGCTATTTAAAGATCTTGTATCCACATTTTATTGAAGGGGGCGTAATAAATATCGATAATTTGTTCATCCTGAATAGAATTAGCGATATTGGATTACCTTCGTTTAATTTCACTCAAAACTCGTTCCACATACTCTTTCAACCAGAACCTTTAAAAATCAAAATCAGGGAATAAAATCGTAGAATATTTTTTTTAGATTTGAATAAAAAAAAAGTGATCGATTCCAACAATTTCGAAGTCAAAAAAAGTTCTTTGACACTGATTTAACATACAATTTTTCTGAGTTCATGTAAAAACTTTGATAAATTTTGATTGATTTGTAAACAGTAATAAGGATGTAAAAATATCACATGTAAATGCGATAAATTACTAGACCACGTTTCACAATAGAGACGTCAACGTCAAATAACGTAAAATCTGAATTCTCATGGAGCACGTGCAGCTTTGGAATAACTGAAAAGTTTTGATAGCTCTCCATTATGTTGCGGATGAAATGCCATTGCTTGATTGCCTATGAAATTGAACGTCTAGGCACACACCTGTAATGAAAACATGTCAAGCATTCGGAGGAACAACGTTATAAAGTTTTTGGTCGCCACAACGCAGGCTCTATAAGACAAGCCGTTGCAAAGGACTTGGTTGTTTCCGGACAGACTATCTTGTACCTTTTGACCCGTTATAACATGCCTCACATCGTTATGTATAGAACCAGATCAGTTTTACGCTGGATAACAACGTTCGTCCAGGACGTCGAATGACGTAACGATATTTAGGATTTTTTCAATCTAACTGCTACGTCAACTTACACTTAGGTCTCCAGTCTAAGTTGGATCTCTGGTGAGAAAGTGTGGAACCAGATAAGAGAGGCCAAGTTTGCCATTATAAGACGCGTGCGACGTAAAGTCCTTAATCAACGTCTCTGTTACAAATCTTTGATCAAAAGAGTAATTTTGTTTTAATACAGTGTGAAGAAGCATTGACTCCAACCTCATTGATTGACTTTGCGCATACATATAGATATTTATGTCGAAATTATAATCTGCATATAAATCAAATGTCAAAGAACTTTTCTTGAAGAGTATATATCTAATAATCATATATGTATCATTTTTTCTATTTAATTTCAGAATGGAAGCACATACACGTCGTATTGGCTGGTCCTCAAAGGAGACATTATGTATATCTTCAAAAGCAGAGAAACAACCGACGCAGAAAATGTAAGCTTGGTTTTGATATATAGCTTTAAAATTCTTTATCGTCGTAGAGCGACCAAAATTTCAGATGAAAATAATTTACACTCTAAGCACAAAAATATTCGCTTACTAAAAAAAATGTTGACCCCACGTTTTTTTTTTTTTTTTCAATTATGCCTTGTAAGGCATCTCAACAGGCTCCTCAAGAGAACTGGCTGGTCCGGAATCCGTTGCAAAGTTGGTGAAATCTCAATCATGATTACAGTTAAGAATATCGGGTAATTGATAAAGTGAATGATTCTGAAACGATTTTGGATTGAAATTGAATTGTTTAGATAAGTGAGTTCTGAAAAGATTGAAAGGAAGATAGCATGAAAGCGGTTATTTCGTACATTTGGATAAAATAACCGATATTTTATTAACACACCGCCTTTCTTTTTTTTTTTAAAAGAATCAGCATTATTTTCTGTCTGTGTCTTTTCGCAATACAATCAGACGCTTTAGAATAAACATCAGCCATTTAAATCGTTAAAAGTTTTCCATAAATTTGAATGAAGTAGCTGATTGATTTGAACCATTCCGAAGCAAATTTTGACGATTTCTGAGCGTTTTGGAGTAGGATTGGAACGCAACAGATGGAGCCCTGAATAAGAGATTAAGAATGGTTTTAAATGTCAATTTTAATACAACGTCCCTGTTCAGTCCTAGATGTCCTAAAATATACATGTAGAAAAGCTTTATACAATAAACAACATCGTAAAATTGATAAGGAGAATGATTTCGGAATGAAAAAGAATATGTGCAATGAATAAATTTGAGTGCAATTCTAGGGGGTAATCATGTATCGCTAATTCTGTTCAGAATGAACAAAATAAGCAATATTTATTACCTCCCTTTAATAAGATATGTATACAACTTTTATAAAAAAAAGCCTCCGAATTCTTCAAGGACCAATTAGACGATTACAATTTCAATTATGTCTAGCGAAATCGCGTATTTTACTATTTATATTCATTTTTGATGTAGATGTTGATTTTTATTTTTTTTATTCATTTTTGAGCATTTTGAGTGGTTTAAATAAGTGTTTGAGATGAATGGAGCGTTGAATAAATGATTTCGAATGGTTATGATTGAGATGAATGTCGATTTCAAGATGTTAGTAACGGTATAGAAAGTAGGTAGACTGTAACGAAAGGCAAAAAAGAAAGCAAGTTACGCAATAGATCTTCTTGGTTTGTATTTCTTCCTTTGGAAAATGGTGTCAGAATCATAAAGTTATCTAACATCTTTAAAAATTACACGCATCTATGATTTGGAACACTTATCTCATGTTACATATTAATTTGGATGCATACTTTGTTTTTAAACGAAGACTGTAAGGCTGAGAAAACTTCCTGGTTAACATGAGATTCGATAGATAATAAAATAAAATTATCATAAACGAGAAAATTGGCATAAAATAAGACATTTAAAAACGATAAAGATCATCAAATTTATCAAATTATCTGTTGCACTGTTATTGTCAAATCACAGCAGAATTCAATAAGTTTTCAAATGGATTGGTATCGGCTCCTTATCTCAAATGCATCAAAGAGTTATTTTTTCTTACATCTACCGAACTAAAACGCCAAATTATTGCAAAGCAGGTTGTGTTTTTATATATTGCTTGTACTGAAAGTGGCAGAAAATATATGTGACCCGTCGCACGAAAATGGACCATCTGGGAACTCTGTAAAATAAATATTTGAAAAAGAGATTGGGTCCAGCATAGGTCGACTAGAGGTCGCAGATTAAAAATTCTTTCACGGGAAGGTAGTTTGATCATTCTAGAGGCGGAAAATAAGCTAAGTGCGAAAAGTTTCAACCCAAGTCATTCTGCGCAATCCGCTGGTCCCTTTTTGCGTGACGGGTCACATATTTAAAATCAGTGATTCTTCTATGAACAATCTTTGCATTATTGATTCTTTGATGTTTTGAGGCTGAAAAGTAGAAGAATAAAAAAAGAAAAAGAAAATAAGTAATTACTTATCTCGGACAATGGTTAGCTTATTTCTTTTAACCATACCATATCAGACTGATTAAACCCCTAACCTGCTGAATTTGGATTTGATTTCAAACAAATTGCAAATACTTAGGACATAAACCAGTTAGGCTCAAGTTTTCCCCATCGAAATTGCGTTGGAAACTGATAGTGTAGGATAAGGTCTGCTTGCACATCTGTGCAGGCTGACATTAGACTATAATGCCAGCCAATTTTTGTGTACAACAGGAATAAGCCGTGAAGAGAATTAGAAGATGTAATCAAAATAACATGTTTTCATCTGTAACATACAAAACTGTTTTAAGGTAGTGGAATAGGAAACCTGAGTTAACATTGTGAAGATCATGCGTTACGAAATGTTGCGGAACTATAACGGATCCAATACCTTAAATAAATGGCATTGTGAATTCTCATAAACGCATACATGCATGAAAGGGTATTTTAGTATGAATGTATCAGCACAGAAAAGGAAGATAAAATCTTCACTACAAATCCCCTTATGTAAATAAGTTCATCTCAAACCGTGTCAAATCTTTTTTTATAAAATACTGATATGAAACAAGTCACGATAAAAGAAGTCTTGCGAAAACGTTACATGAATAAGGGAACGTAGAATAAAAAAAAATCTTCCACAAGCAAGCAATGTCGACCTAGGCGGACTGACAAGGGTCGACACATTTGCATTTCTAAGATAGCCATTTTTCGCGTGATGGGTCTCCTTGTGAAATAATTTGAAAATGATCGAGCAAGTCCACCAGTGTGGGTTACAGGTAACAACATTGTGAAATTGACAAGGTGAGTGATTTTGGAGTGATTAAGGAATGAAATTGAATGAGTGAGTGGAGCGACTTTTGAGTGAATTTAAAGGGAGGTAATCAATTCTCGCAAATTTTGTTCAGGAAGAACAAAATTGGCGAAATTGATTACCTCCCTTAAATAAAATATGAAAACTAGTTCTATAGATAGCTTCCTATTTCTTCAAAAACCTATTAGACGCTTACAAATTGAAATGTGTAAGTGAAATCGCGATTTTTCTCTATCCAACTTTTTTTTGAATGACGTTGGTGGTTCTATATTTTTCAATGGGTTTGAACGTGTGTGGGTGGTTTGAGTGAGTGTTTTGAATGAGTGAATGGAGCTTTGAGTGAGCGTTTCAGAATAGTTTTGATTGAGACGATTGTCAATTTCACGATGTAACTAACTGTACTAAAAATAAAGACAAAGTGGAGCAGGTATAAAAAATGAAAAAAAAACACATGCACACTTCGAACAAGTCGACTCGTAATTTTCTTATTTCTATCATTGTGGCTGTAACATCGATATATTTAAAATAATCTCTCATGATTAAATATTTAATTGTGTCCACAATGAAAACTTTTTCAAGTTTGCAGCTAATTTCAAAGCTTCCACAAAAAGGAGTGTTGTAAGAAATCAGTTTCATTATGGATAAATCTTTACATTTGTGCATCATTCTATAAAAAAATAATAACATTTGAGGAGAGTATTTGATTATTTCATGGTGTTATGAACACAATATCATACCCATATATAAATCTTCTTCGCGTTGTCATAAAGTTTGGTTTCGATTTTTTAGTTTCAAACATCCATAAAATAAAAAAAAAAAACAATTCTCTCTATCCCTTTATTACAGTTGATTGGAAGTCTGACTATAGACAGTGCCACACAGTTCAAACCAGATGGTGGAGACGCGAAAAGTGGTTATAAGTTTGATCTCAACACACACCAGAGAAGAAATAGATTCAAGGTAAAAGTAATTTACATATCATCGACTGGTAGTCTAGAGCCTAGCAAGTCAAAATTGAAAAACAACAACAACAACAAAACAAAAAAACACCGTAGTGTAGAAACGCATTTTCGGATATCCTGGAGGCTCCCTTTTGGCTACGCTATATCGATATACCGTAGCGAATAGGGATACCCCGGGGTATACGAAGACGGTAGTAACAATGTGCTTGGTCACCTTTTTAACTGGTTTCTATTCAGTGAACATGGTCACAGAATAGCCTCCTGTCTTTTAACCACGGTGACATTTTGTTTCCGACCAATCAAAACGCTATTCATAAAAAATAATTCTCGAATAATATCAGTTTGGTTCCATGTCGCACACGTATAAGGCAAGTCTTGAACACTTATTTTTAAAAAAAGGATAATTTGCTAGTTTGAAATGTTGTTTACGTCGCTTAAAACGATGTTTCGGCCATATTACGACAGAATTCACGAGTTTGTGTACTTCCCGGGTTTTACCAGTTCTAGGCTTGGGCTCTAAGATGTGTTGCCCAAGGACATACATTTAAAAACATCGTGAAATTGTCTCTCATTCCGATCAAAATCATTCTAAATCATTCATTCAGCGCTCCATTCATTCATTCCAAGCACTCACTCAGATCTATCGAAAAACGATCCAAATCAGAAGAAAACATTTAAGAAGTTTTCAAACGAACAGCATTTAATTTAATTGGCTGGTGTAGAATTTAAAGTACCTGATTGGTCCACAAAGACGCACAAACAGATAAGTACGTATATTTCATTAAAGGGAGGTAACAAATACCGCTAATTTTGTTTATCTTGAACAAAATTAGCGATATTGGATAACCTCCCTTTAATTTCACTCAAAACTTGCATCACAGACTCAGTCAATTTCGTTCAATAAAATATTCCAAAAATAATAATCTCATCAATTGCAAGATGTTTTGATTGTAGCGATATTGCCCGTCATTCGACAGGTATTCAAACCCACAGCCGTCGATTTCATTGATCACGAATCCAATGCCACAACCATTGAGCCACGTAGGTCCCCTTAAACAATTGATAATGACATGTGTTTAAGGTAGTGGACGCGTAATAGTTCCGCAACGTTTCGGAAGTAATGAACTTTATCAGTGTTAACCGAAATTTCCTAATGAATTTATAATGAAACCTTAATAAAAAGCTTGAAAGATCATGAGTTCCAAAATGTTGTGCAACTATTCAGTTAGTAGCATTGTGAAATTGACATTCATCTCAATCGAAACAATTCTAAATCGCTCACACAGCGCTCCATTCATTCACTCCAAACATTCACTAAAACCATTCAAAAGCGCTCAAAACTTACTGAAAAAGATAGATACAACAACGTCATTCCAATTAAATAAAGCTAGAAATAAAATCGCGATTTCGATGACAAAATTGAAATTGTAAGCGTCTGATAGGTTCTTGAAGAAATAGGAAGCTATTTATAGAACTTGTATGCATATTTTATTAAAGGGAGGTAATCAATATCGCTAATTTTGTTCATCCTGAACAAAAATTGTGATATTGGTTTACCTCCCATTAAATTCACCCAAAATTCGCTCCACATACTAATTCGATTTCACTCCCATATCATTGCAAAATCATTCACCGTGTCAATTTCACGATGTTGTCAACTGTATTAATCTACCTCTACCGTCATTACAGAGTAAGAAGCTGTCAGAACGTGAATTATGGCGCGGTTACATCATGGGGGTAGCAACAAACAAAGTACCTGATGATCTGGATCTACTAGAATGTCAGGTTGAGACGATCCGAGTCGATGTCCGCGCCTACAAGACTGGACAACCTATAGGTCCAGAAAATAGAGTGTCCATGATATCTGGTAAGTCGGTGTTTTTCGAGGGAGTTTTCACTCTGTTACAACTGTTTTGGTCTACGCAGTTATAAAAAGTGTAGCTACGAAGCAAGGTTATATTCGGAACATTGCTCTTTTCCGTCACGGGTTCGATCCCCGACGGCGGCACTCATTCTTTCCGACTATTTGTCTCTCACCAATGTGAGATAGCGGCTGGAGGCTAGGAAAGGATGTGGTGGTTGTTCTGGTGAGAGAAATATCAGGAAACCATTGTTAGGTGCTCCAGCCGCCGCGATATAACTGAAAAAATGTTGAAAGCGGCGTTAAACTCCATTCATTTATTTATTCTTTTCCGTCAACTGTATGGTACCTCGGGCATGAGTGTAGTAATTTTGTGTCATTTTCTGGTTAATTCGGTTTCTGCGGGTACTTAGGTTATTTAATACGATTGAAATAAAACACATCTTGTAAATTCTTTTCGACCGCTTGTTGAAATATTTTTGGCATAATATAATTTGATAACAAAACGCAGTAAAAAACTGTGTTCTGTTATCAAATCATAATATGCCCATTTTATCTTTTCATTGCAACGTCATCCGTAGTAATAATTGTGACGTCACATGAACCCAGTTTCGATGTGACGCGCTTTCATGTCTGGAACCTTATATTTCCCGAGGTCTTTTCCGTAGAATCGCCGAAGTATCCCGAGTGATAAGGTTAGTGAGAGTAAACCGACTGAAAGAAGACAGTTATACCTCGACCACTCTTCGTGGTTTTCTTCAAAAACAGTCGTGCTAAAAACCATGTTACGTATCAGGTGTCTTTGAAAAAAGCGCATTTGATACATTTAAGATATATCGCGAAATTGACATTCACTTCGATCGAAACCATTCTTAATCTCTTTTCAGTGCTCCATCGGGGATCGAGGTTATAAAACTTTTCTCATTCTCAAATCATTTTTCTCCAAATTTATACTTCTGTTGTATGCTATAATAATATAAATTTATGAACATAAGCGATAATATTAATAAGTTGTTATTTATGAGAACTAATTAATGTTATGTTGAATGTCCATTTATTTGAATTCTAACTTCAATAAAGTTCCGTGTTGATCTCAGTTGATCACGATTAAAGTTTCATAACCTCGGACTCTCGTGCATTCAAATCGCTCACCCCAACTACTTAAACACAAAACAATCGTCAAGAATCACTTCGAAGTAGTTCAAAACGAAATGGATCAATTAATTCTACGATTTTATAAGCCGGTGTTCCTTACAGCATCTAATTAGTCAGCGAAGAAGAAACCATCCACAAAACAACAACAACAACCAAAAAAAAAAAAAAAAAAAAAAAAAAACACAGAAAAGTGCGCAGATTTTATTAAAGAGGGGTTAATATAATATTGCCAATACGTCCAATTGGACGTAATTTCCCTTATCACAATTTATCTTATAACTATACAAACATCCGTGTGATAACATCCCGTATGATATTTTTTATAATATCACATAATTAGTTTTGAAACAATGATATAATGCGGTTATTTTTAGAAACTTGCATTTCAGTTAGAAACATCGACGAAAACAAAGCAAATAGAGGTTATAAGATAAATATAATACATACTTAGTGTATTATATGAAAAAAAAATCTAACTCGGTTGTAAGAATTGATAATTGTCTCGGCAGAGCCTCGACAATTTTCAATTCTCCCAACATCTCCCAACATCGTTAGATATTTTTTTTCATATAATACACTAAGTACGTATTATATATAACTCGCTTAAATTTCAGTCAGCGCTAGTTCATTTTGATTATTCAATTTCATTCTAAAATCATTCCAAATATAATCTATCTTGTTACTGGCCAGTACACGGTGATGTTAACTTTATACGCGATATTAAAAGTTCCTATGCCTTTTCGTATCAAAATTGAACCTTTCATTATAATCTGTTATGCTCTTTTCCGAGAAGGTTTACTCTCACTTGTTCTAATCTGTAATCGTCTACACTATAAGACAAAATAAGTTAATATAAAAAATCTCGTTTTTCTTATCCTGTATGACACCTTGTCATTTGCAATAACGAGTGTTTTATGCCCATTTAGAGTATCTTTGTTTGGATAAACAAACTAAAAAAATTAAATATCAAGAAACAAAAACGGTATATTTTTATGTTGTAGATTTCACCAATAAAACGGGTATGGCATCATTAAAATGTCGTAAGTGTGCGTTTAAGTTTAAGTTTCTGCATGAATGATAGCGATTTTAAAGTTCATTGAAATGGGTTTTCTGCTAACACAGTGGCCATTATTGTTTGTTTGAATATTTGGATTTTTGTAACACGATTTCGAAATGATGAAATTGATTGGCGTTTACTCTTGCTAATTTAAAAAAGGAATATTCGAGGTTATTTCCCTTAGAAGTATGAATTCATGGGAGGGTTTCCTTGAGTGAGGTTTTGATCACTATATCCATCACTTCGCAAATTTAAGCTTACGTGTACACACACTCAGTGAAGCGTGAACAGTAAAAGAGAAAAGGCTGGAAATAACGTTTAGGACCGAACAGAATGAATTCAGTTTTTCTGAATCTTGAAATACGAATCATCCTTCGTTTCTATAGTATTATTTTAAACCTAGGACCTTTCAGTGATATTTTCGGCTTTTATCATCTTATTCAAGGAGTTCGCGTCCTCTTTCGCGGGTCCGGTTACAAATGAGTACACGATGTAGGAGCCAAAAAATGTGAATCAGAGATATATTTAGGAAGCCTGGCATAAAAATCTAGTTAGTATATGTTTCATTCTGAACTTGACTCTCAATTCGGACAAAGCCATCCTATATCACTAGCTCAATGATCAATAGAATAATTCCAAACACTCACTTAAACAATATTAGAACACTCTTGAATAATTCAAAATGCTCCAAAACGGTTGTTTTATTAAGCATTTTATTGGTCTGTAAAGAGACACAAGTTTATATATAGAATGAGCCTGTGCTTGAAATTTCCAACAATTTCAAATAACTGCAAAGGAAAGACTCTGGCCAACCTGTACATCCGCACAGACTGACCAGAGTCTTCACTATGCATTTTATAGATAGATGATGTTTCAAAGTATCTGTAGACCATCGGGTGTTACATTTCCATCATGTGGTTATCTACGCTGCTCAATGTTTGTCCCTCATACACATTTCGAATTTGTAGGAAATATCACGCACAGGCTCAGATTAGTTCCTTGATTTTCATTAAACAGAAGTAGTAAAATAGCATTCCTTTCGTTCGTCGATTGGAATCAGCAATAACTACGATTTATATTAACTATGTTTTTTTTTTTTTTTCCATTTCATTCAAACGCACTCATCACATCCATTCAATTTAATTCTAAAATCATTCAAATGTAATCTATCTTGTCGATTTTGCGATTTCCTTAATCTTAAGTTTATTGGTCATTCTTACTCCAAAATTAACAGTATTAAAAGTAATAATCTTGCAAAACTCTTATCAGGTTTTTTACAACTGTAATAAGGTAGTGGGAGCGTAATAGTTCCGCAAACATTTCGGAACTCACGATCTTTCACAATATTGACCGAGGTGTAAATAATTAGGAAACCTCTGTAAACACTGTTAAAGTTCATTATTTCGGTAACGTTGCGGAACTATTACGAGTCCACTTCCATAAAAGATTTTAGCCATCATTTGGCACCTACATGTGGTGCTCTTGTTTAGTAAATAAATAATATCCTCAGTTAACAACATCGTAAAATTGACAAGGAAAGTTATCTTGAACGCTTTTGGAATGAAATTGAACGAGTGCGACGAGTGAGCTTTGATTGAAATTAAAGGTAGGAAAGCTAATATCGATAATATTGTTTAGGATGAACAAAAATAGCGATATAGCCCCACTTAAATGAAATTTGCATACAAGTTCTATTAGTAGCTATCCATTTCTTCAAAAACCAATCGGGCTTATAATTTCAATTATGTCATTAAAATTGAGATTTTTTTTAAAATCTTCATTGATTTCGAGTGTAGTTGTTTATCTATATTTTTAATTGACGTTTTCAGAATTCAATTTGTTAATTAGAATGCCATTTATCTAGGTCCGTGAAGTTGGCAGCCTAGCAGCCTAGCAGAGTGAAGTTGGCAGCCTAACAGCCTAGCAGCCTAGCAGACTGAAATTTTTTTTATCAAATTTATTGATATATAACACTAGTATTAAACACTAGAAGTCACGTCAAACCGAAAACACTGAAAATCTAGCGAATGTAGAACTGTTCCGGATAAATCACGTTATTCAACTTTTCCGACCAAAATGTCCCGAAAATTGCCCGCAACATATCAATACCGCCCTAACAAATATGAGATCTTTAATCTATTGATAAAAAAACGATAGTGGTCGTTTTAGTATGCTACGCCGCTAGACTGCTGGAAATGTGAAGTTTGCAGTCTGGCAGCCTAGCAGCCTAGCAGCCTAGCAGAGTGATGTTGGCAGCCTAGCAGCCTAGCAGCCTAGCAGTCTAGCAGACTAATTTTTTTTTATCAAATTTATTGATATATAACCCTAGTATTAAACACTAGAAGTCACGTCAAACCGAAAACACTAAAATTCTAGTGAATGTAGAACTGTTCCGGATATATCACGTTATTCAACTTTTCCGACCAAAATGTCCGAAAATTGCCCGCAACATATCAATCTCGCCCTAACAAATATGAGAACTTTAATCTTTTGATAAAAAAACGATAGTGGTCATTTTAGTATGCTACGCCGCTAGACTGCTGGAAATGTGAAGTTTGCAGTCTGGCAGCCTAGCAGCCTAGCAGAGTGAAGTTGGCAGCCTAGCAGCCTAGCAGTCTAGCAGACTAATTTTTTTTTATCAAATTTATTGATATATAACCCTAGTATTAAACACTAGAAGTCACGTCAAACCGAAAACACTGAAATTCTAGTGAATGTAGAACTGTTCCGGATAAATCACGTTATTCAACTTTTCCGACCAAAATGTCCCGAAAATTGCCCGCAACATATCAATATCGCCCTACCAAATATAAGAACTTTAAACTTTTGATAAAAAACGATAGTGGTCGTTTGAGGATGCTATGCTGCTAGACTGCTGGAAATGTGAAGTTGGCAGTCTGGCAGCCTAGCAGCCTAGCAGAGTGAAGTTGACAGCCTAGCAGCCTAGCAGCCTAGCAGACTAAATTTTTTTTTATCAAATTTATTGATATATAACCCTAGTATTAAACACTAGAAGTCACTTCAAACCGTAAACACTGAAATTCTAGTGAATGTAGAACAGTTCCGGATATATAACGTTATTCAACTTTTCCGACCAAAATGTCCGAAAATTGCCCGCAACATATCAATACCGCCCTAACAAATATGAGATCTTTAATCTATTGATAAAAAAACGATAGTGGTCGTTTTAGTATGCTACGCCGCTAGACTGCTGGAAATGTGAAGTTTGCAGTCTGGCAGCCTAGCAGCCTAGCAGCCTAGCAGAGTGATGTTGGCAGCCTAGCAGCCTAGCAGCCTAGCAGTCTAGCAGACTAATTTTTTTTTATCAAATTTATTGATATATAACCCTAGTATTAAACACTAGAAGTCACGTCAAACCGAAAACACTGAAATTCTAGTGAATGTAGAACTGTTCCGGATAAATCACGTTATTCAACTTTTCCGACCAAAATGTCCCGAAAATTGCCCGCAACATATCGATCTCGCCCTAACAAATATAAGAATTTTAATCTTTTGATAAAAAAACGATAGTGGTCGTTTGAGGATGCTACGCTGCTAGACTGCCGGAAATGTGAAGTTGGCAGTCTGGCAGCCTAGCAGCCTAGCAGCCTAGCAGAGTGAAGTTGGCAGCCTAGCAGCCTAGCAGCCTAGCAGCCTAAAATTTTTTTTTATCAAATTTATTGATATATAACCCTAGTATTAAACACTAGAAGTCACTTCAAACCGTAAACACTGAAATTCTAGTGAATGTAGAACTGTTCCGGATATATCACGTTATTCAACTTTTCGGACCAAAATGTCCCGAAAATTGTCCGCAACATATCAATATCGCCCTAACAAATATGAGAACTTTAATCTTTTGAAAAAACCGATAGTGGTCATTTTAGGATGCTACGCTGCTAGACTGCTGGAAATTTGAAGTTTGCAGTCTGGCAGCCTAGCAGCCTAGCAGAGTGAAGTTGGCAGCCTAGCAGCCTAGCAGACTGAAAAAACTTTTTTATCAAAATTATTGATATCTGACACTAGTATTATTCACAAGGTGTCACTTCAAACCGTAAACACTGAAACTGTTCATATTGAAAGCTGTCAGTACCTTCATTGGTTCAGAATAACAGTATGATCGCGAACGCTTCACTCTTAGATACGCTTCGCTTTGTTGTGGAGGGTATAATTTCTGATTCGCTTGCAGATGCCTTTTTTCCTGAGCATTGGACAGGTCACAGGACTATCGCGTAGGCGCCTCCTATTTTTTATTTTTCGATTAGAAAGAATACAACGCTAGCGTTGTACTTGTCTTCTTATCACCTGCGAAGCGAAATGTCGACGACTGGTCGCCAAAATCTGACGGAAAAGGACAAAAAATATAGAAATATGAGAAAAAGAATAAAAAGAAGATGGTCGGGGGATTAAGTCGCTGACTAGATCGTTAAATTTCAATTTTTAGTTAAAGTTTATCGACACGTCAACGATCTAAGAGAAATCCTATGTATCGTTGATTTGACACATTTGTCACAAACTTCTTGTAGAATGTGACTGCTTTTCGAAATAGAACGGTGAGGCCCTCGCTACATCGAACAATCTGACGTACATGTATGATATCTGTTAAGAAAAGTATTGGTATTTGTGATATTAAATCATATCTAAAATATTACCTTGTTTTATTCAAAATAGTTTTATTCGAATGAAATGATAATATAGATAAGATTTAGATGTAGTTGAGAAATTTGTATTACCTTGTAACGTGTCGTTTTGGAAAACGTTGACAGTAGGTTCAGGGCAACTTGCTAGAAAACTGTTCATATTGAAAGCTGTCAGTACCCTCATTGGTTCAGAATAACAGTATGATCGCGAACGCTTCACCCTTAGATACGCTTCGCTTTGTTGTGGAGGGTACAATTTCTGATGCGCTTGCAGATGCCTTTTTTCCTGAGCATTGGACAGGTCACAGTACTTGGATGCTAAAGGTGTTGAAATCAAACCTTTCGTATTATAAAATAAAACGCCACAAATAGGACCGTGTGCAGGAAAACCTGAGCATTCCTTGACGCGAACATTTTGAGAGACTTTTGAAAAAAAATGCTTCACAAATAGGGTACAATCATTTCAAAATACCGTGTTTCTTGCTCTTTGATTCGTTATAATTAACCTTTAAATCTACAATTATGTCTTAACTTCTACTATTTTACCTATTTTTCTTCTATTTATTAAAATGTAATAAATAAACTGCTTTTCGCCAAACTGTAACTTGATAAGGACCATTATTGGTACTTATCAAAAGGGACACGGACAAAAGCCCCCTAGGACAAAAGCCCCCTGGGACGAAAGCCCCCATGGACAAAGCCCCATCGGACAAAAGCCACATGCCCTTAACTGAAAAGTGGACAAAAGCCACATAGACATAAAAAATGTTTTTTGTGTATGTGTGTGTGATTTTTTGAAAAAAGTCTTAAAAAGGTAATGACTTTTATAAGAATTTGTGAAAATTAATTTGTTTATTCTTCAAGGAAATGAATATTCAAGTAATTTTAAATGGAATTGCCGCTCGAGAGCCGTTAACCCGCCTAGCGATCGACCGCGATGCGGGGCAAATTTTGTGTCTTGGGAGCAAATCTAGGCTTAAAGAGCTGGGCTGTATTCGCTCCGCCGCTAAAACCGCGGCTCGATCGCGTCGAGGCGCTACTCCAACGAGAATCGCTGTAGCTCTGACGTTTTTCGCCGCTGCCCAACCAAACTCACCGCGATTGTAACGACAACATAGGAATCGGTTCATTAGTTCGAGCCCTGCATCGAGTGTCTCACTCCCATAAACACTTCGCCTCGGCGCGAGCGGCTAACTGTCTGCCTAGCAACGGCTACTGAGCCGTCCTAAATCGCCGCTCGAGAGCCGTTAAACTGCCTATCGATCCACAGCGATGCGGGGCGAATTCCCGACTCTCGGAGCAAAACTACGCTTCGAAAGCAGAGCTGCACTCGCTCCGCCGCAAAAATCGCGGCTCCATCGAGTCGAGGCGCGACTCCAGCGCGAATCGCTGTAGCTCCGACGTTTTTCGCCGCAGCCCAACCAAACTCGCCACGACTGTAGCGCTTGAATAGGGCTACACGACGGTACCTACAACATAGTAATCGGTCCATTGGTTCGAGCCCTGCATCGAGTGTCTCATTCCCGTGAACATTTCGCCTCTGCGCGAGCGGCCCACTGCCCGCCTAGCGACGGCTACTGAGCCGTCCAAAAGCGTCGCTCGAGAGCCGTTAACCTGCCTGGCGATCGACCGCGATACGGGGCAGATTCTGTGTCTTGGGAGCAAATCTACGCTTCAAGAGCAGAGCTGTTAATCGCTCCGCCGCTAAATTCACGGCTCGATCGCGTCGAGGCGCGACTCCAGCGCGACTCCCTGTAGCTGCGATACTATTCGCCGCAGCCGAACCAAACTCACCACGATTGTAGCTCTTGCATAGCTCTTCACAACGGTACCTACCGCGATTCGGGACAGATTCTATGTCTTTGGAGCAAATCTACGCTTCAAGAGCCGAGCTGCACTCGCTCCGCCGCAAAAATCACAGCTCGATCGCGTCGAGGCGCGACTTCAGCGCGAATCGCTGTAGCTCCGATACTATTCGCCGCAGTCCAACAAAATTTGCCACGATTGTAGTGCTTGAATAGGGCTACACGACGGTACCTACAACATAGTAATCGGTCCATTGGTTCGAGCCCTGCATCGAGTGTCTCACTCCCGTGAATACTTCGCCTCGGCTCGAGCGACCAACTACCTGCCTTACAACCGCTACTGAGCCGTCCTAAATCGCCGCTCGAGAGCCGTTAAACTGCTAAGCGATCCACCGCGATGCGTGGCAAATTCCCGACTCTCGGAGCAAAACTCCGCTTCAAGAGCCGAGCTGTAATCGCTCTCCCGCTAAATTCACGGCTCGATCGCGTCGAGGCACGACTCCAGCGCGACTCGCTGTAGCTCCAACGCAATTCGCCGCAGCCCAACCAAACTCACCACGATTGTAGCCCTTGAATAGCGCAACACGACGGTACCTACAATATAGGATTCGGTTTATTGGTTCGAGCTCGCATCGAGTGTCTAACTCCCGTGAACATTTCGCCTCGGCGCGAGCGGCTCACTGCCCGCCTAGCGACGGCTACTGAGCCGTCCAAAATCGCCGCTCGAGAGCCGTAAACCTGCCTAGTGATCGACCGCGATGCGGGGCAGATTCTATGTCTTTGGAGCAAATCTACGCTTCAAGAGCCGAGCTGTTTTCGCTCCGCCGCTCAAATCACAGCTCGATCGCGTCGAGGCGCGACCACAGCGCCAATCGCTGTAGTTCCGACGTTTTTTACCGCAGCCCAACCAAACTCGCCACGATTGTAGCGCTTGAATGGGGCTTCACGACGGTACCTACAACATAGGAATCGGTCCATTGGTTACAGCCCTGCATCGAGAGTCTCACTCGCGTGAACATTTCGCCTCGGCGCGAGCGGCCCACTGCCTGCCTAGCGACGGCTACTGAGCCGTCCTCAATCGCCGCTCTAGAGCCGTTAACCTGCCTAGCGATCGATAGCGATGCGGGACAGATTCTGTGTCTTGAGAGCAAATCTACGCTTCAAGAGCCGAGCTGTTTTCGCTCCGCCGCTCAAATCACAGCTCAATCGCGTCGAGGCGCGACTCCAGCGCGAATCGCTGTAGTTCCGACGTTTTTTACCGCAGCCCAACCAAACTTGTCACGATTGAAGCACTAGAATAGGGCTACACGACGGTACTTACAACATAGGAATCAGTCCATTAGTTCGAGCCCTGCATCGAGTGTCTCACTCCCGTGAACGTTTCGCCTCGGCGCGAGCGGCGCACTGCCCGCCTAGCGACGGCTACTGAGCCGTCCAAAATCGCCGCTCGAGAGGCGTTAACCTGCCTAGCGATTGACCGCGATGCGGGGCAAATTAAGTGTCTTGGGAGCATATCTACGCTTCAAGAGCCGAGATTGATATGTTGCGGGCAATTTTCGGGACATTTTGGTCGGAAAAGTTGAATAACGTGAGATATCCGAAACAAATCTACATTCACTAGAATTTCAGTGTTCACGGTTTGAAGTGACTTCTAGTGTTTAATACTAGTGTTATATATCAATAAATTTCATAAAAAAAATCAGTCTGCTAGGCTGCTAGGCTGCCAACTTCACTCTGCTAGGCTGCTAGGCTGCTAGGCTGCCAGACTGCCAACTTCACATTTCCAGCAGTCTAGCGGCGTAGCATAATAAAATGACCACTTTCGGTTTTTTTATCAATAGATAAAGGTTCTCATATTTGTTAGGGCGAGATTGATATGTTGCGGGCAATTTTCGGGACATTTTGGTCGGAAAAGTTGAATAACGTGATATATCCGGAACAGTTCTACATTCACTAGAATTTTAGTGTTTACGGTTTAAAGTGACTTCTAGTGTTTAATACTAGTGTTATATATCAATAAATTTGATTAAAAAAATTTCAGTCTGCTAGGCTGCCAACTTCACTCTGCTAGGCTGCTAGGCTGCCAGACTACCAACTTCACATTTCCAGCAGTCTAGCAGCGTAGCATACTAAATTGACCACTATCGTTTTTTTATCAAAAGATTAAAGTTCTTATATTTGTTAGGGCGAGATTGATATGTTGCGTGTAATTTTCGGGACATTTTGGTCCGAAAAGTTGAATAACGTGATATATCCGGAACAGTTCTACATTCACTAGAATTTCAGTGTTTACGGTTTGAAGTGACTTCTAGTGTTTAATACTAGGGTTATATATCAATAAATTTGATAAAAAAATTTTTTAGTCTGCTAGGCTGCTAGGCTGCTAGGCTGCCAACTTCACTCTGCTAGGCTGCTAGGCTGCCAGACTGCCAACTACACATTTCCAGCAGTCTAGCAGCGTAGCATACTAAAACGACCACTATCGTTTTTTTTATCAAAAGATTAAAGTTCTTATATTTGTTAGGGCGATATTGATATGTTGCGGGCAATTTTCGGGACATTTTGGTCCGAAAAGTTGAATAACGTGATATATCCGGAACAGTTCTACATTCACTAGAATTTCAGTGTTTACGGTTTGAAGTGACTTCTAGTGTTTAATACTAGGGTTATATATCAATAAATTTGATAAAAAAATTTTTAGTCTGCTAGGCTGCTAGGCTGCTAGGCTGCCAACTTCACTCTGCTAGGCTGCTAGGCTGCTAGGCTGCCAGACTGCCAACTACACATTTCCAGCAGTCTAGCAGCGTAGCATCCTCAAACGACCACTATCGTTTTTTTATCAAAAGATCAAAGTTCTTATATTTGTTAGGGCGAGATTGATATGTTGCGGGCAATTTTCGGGACATTTTGGTCCGAAAAGTTGAATAACGTGATATATCCGGAACAGTTCTACATTCACTAGAATTTCAGTGTTTACGGTTTGAAGTGACTTCTAGTGTTTAATACTAGGGTTATATATCAATAAATTTGATAAAAAAATTTTTTAGTCTGCTAGGCTGCTAGGCTGCTAGGCTGCCAACTTCACTCTGCTAGGCTGCTAGGCTGCTAGGCTGCCAGACTGCCAACTACACATTTCCAGCAGTCTAGCAGCGTAGCATACTAAAACGACCACTATCGTTTTTTTATCAAAAGATTAAAGTTCTTATATTTGTTAGGGCGATATTGATATGTTGCGGGCAATTTTCGGGACATTTTGGTCGGAAAAGTTGAATAACGTGATATATCCGGAACAGTTCTACATTCACTAGAATTTCAGTGTTTACGGTTTGAAGTGACTTCTAGTGTTTAATACTAGGGTTATATATCAATAAATTTGATAAAAAAAATTTTTAGTCTGCTAGGCTGCTAGGCTGCTAGGCTGCCAACTTCACTCTGCTAGGCTGCTAGGCTGCCAGACTGCCAACTACACATTTCCAGCAGTCTTGCAGCGTAGCATCCTCAAACGACCACTATCGTTTTTTTATCAAAAGATCAAAGTTCTTATATTTGTTAGGGCGAGATTGATATGTTGCGGGCAATTTTCGGGACATTTTGGTCGGAAAAGTTGAATAACGTGATTTATCCGGAACAGTTCTACATTCACTAGAATTGCAGTATTTTCGGTTTGAAGTGACTTCTAGTGTTTAATACTAGTGTTATATATCAATAAATTTGATAAAAAAATTTCAGTCTGCTAGGCTGCTAGGCTGCTAGGCTGCCAACTTCACTCTGCTAGGCTGCTAGGCTGCCAGACTGCCAACTTCACATTTCCAGCAGTCTAGCAGCGTAGCATCCTCAAAAGACCACTATCGTTTTTTTATCAAAAGATTAAAGTTCTTATATTTGTTAGGACGAGATTGATATGTTGCGGGCAATTTTCGGGACATTTTGGTCGGAAAAGTTGAATAACGTGATTTATCCGGAACAGTTCTACATTCGCTAGAATTTCAGTATTTTCGGTTTGACGTGACTTCTAGTGTTTAATACTAGTGTTATATATCAATAAATTTGATAAAAAAAATTTCAGTCTGCTAGGCTGCTAGGCTGCCAACTTCACTCTGCTAGGCTGCTAGGCTGCTAGGCTGCCAACTTCACGGACCTCATTTATCTTGCAAACATATATATTTTTTTTTTAATTTGTTTATCGACTAAAAATGTAAGTAACAAACTTACAAACGAGCTTTCAACCAAGAAATGTTAGTAATTATGCATTTAGTTTAGAGGCCAAATCTATCAATACTTTTGTAATTGACCTATCGACATCTCTCTCCCTACAGGTGACTCTGGAGACAGCGGTGTGGAAAGCAGCCTTATGTCCGGATTTTCTGACCGGCGGACCATCCCCGAGTCTCGGACCAGTAGTGGTAGTCGAGGTAGTGGGGGTAGCGGTGGGAGTGGGGGAGGTCCGACCATGGTGAGTAGCCTAATACAGAGGTATAAATAAGAGAGGGTAAAGCCAGTTTTTTCTTCAATGAAACCATCTACGAGACGATTCCAATTAGTACACAAAACATATGCAAACATTATCTAAATATTTGAATCTAAATAAAAAAATACCCCTTCTATCCGTAGCCCCGCAAATGTATGTGCGTGACATTTAAAAAGATCATCTTTAATGCTTTCCGGTGGTTTATCGAGAAATAACGGTAGATTATCACTTGATAATCTCACCGTAAAAGCAGTGAAATTATCAAAAACTTATACCCTGCTTTGGTGCATTTCATCCTATCTGACGTCATCTATGCGGGCGATATAAGTGACGTCACAATGAACGTTGCATAGCAATCATGCGCAAAATGACGAGCTTTATGAAAAAATGTCCTAGAAATGTCACATTTTGTCTCATTTTTGCATTAAAGAAATAGAATAATCGTTTGTTTTTCGTGTAAGATCGATAAATATTTCATTTTGTGAACAACAAAAGCTATATTTTCCTCGTGAAAATATAGCTTTTGTTGTTCACTCAATAAAATATAAATCGATCTTACACTGAAACAAACGATTATCTTCTATATATTTGCTCAAAGCAAAACCTCTAGCCAGTCTTTGCATCCACACAGACTAATCAGAGTCTTGGCTTTGTCCCCCGCCGATAGTTTGGGTCTTTACCAATCTTAAAGGGGTCAGATATCATTTTCATTGACTTATTTTGTTGTCTTTGTTGCAAAATGTTTGTTCCTGGCGCACATGATTTATTGCTGTAACTGCCACACACATGTTCAAATTTAACCTTTGCCGGGTACCTATAGTTCAAACGGGTCATTAAAGGCTCGGTCCCATTGCGAAACGGTCACAAAACGGATGTTAAGCTTACACAGCGGAAAAATGAAATTTCCATCCGTTCCCATACGCCTGATAAAAACTGATAAATGTGGCAAAAGATTGCGGAAACAGAACGGACAATATCGGACGCCTAAAGGATGTAGCCGGGGTGATGAGTGGATGTTCATCGGAAACCTCGCGGATAAGACCGAATGACAGCTGAGAAGAGGTCACAGCGTGTAATTGTGACGTATTCGAGTAGCGGAAAGAGCGGATACATAAAGCATTGGCCGTATACACCGCGAATGCTGAGCGGAAACAAAATGGATAGAGCGAGGACCATTAAATTTTACGTGATGCATACGCTTACATACTGACATATCCGCGTAACTTCCCCTTTATAAACTTTTCGAATGCCCTATAATTCTGAAAACTTACGTATTAACTAAACCGGATTGGAGTTCCGAGCATGCCTAACGGACGGATTGAGGATGCGGCGGAAACATAACGGATGGTATCGCAAACATATGTGTTTGTTCCTCGTATTAGTTCGAAATTACATCGTACATAGCGGAAAGTTTATCCGCTCTACTAGTTTTGTGCAGCCCAAAACTTTGCGCGCGTATGAAATCACAATGGACGGATGCTAAACGGACAGAGCGTATGCAAAGCGTATGTACAGGGTAATAAACAGATGTAAATTGTCTTTTCAACGGATTGAAAGATTTTCATGCGTTTTACATCCCCTTTACATCCGTAAGTGTAGTGGGACCGGGCTTTTAGATATAAGTATAAAAACCGTGGATTTGCTTGGTGTTTGCCATCTTTAGATGATGAGCAATATGAATTGAGTATTTCAAGGACAAGATCTTTTAATTCCTTTCAATGTCGTCAACAAATCCAACTTTGTTGCCACTCGGTATGTTTTCCCCCAGGTAATGCCTAACCATTGTTGCTAAAAGAATTTGATTCTATTTAGAATTGTTCTATTGTGTCATGGTAAACGAAAGCTGAAACAATAGGCCAACAAAGTTCTCGCGTTTGTGTTGTTTAGGTCACTTTTCCTTACGTTTTCTCCTAATATTAGAGGTTCGACAGGCACCAACACCTAATGTAAGGATAACCAATAGTACGTATTGTTAAGATAAACATCACACGTTGTCTCCCTTAACTTTTTCTTTTCTTGTCGCCCGACATTTGAATAGACACTAAAGCATGCATTATTTGACTTACCGATGAACGAATGATAACTATAGAGCATAAGGCAGAATGGAATAAAAAGGTGTGGCTGTGTTTGAAAGAGGATTGACGAGTGAAAACGATGGTTGAATAAAGTAGCTGTCACGGAAGACCCGTATGCAACTAAGTCTACACTTGTCCTTCATAGCTTTACGGCGCGCGTACGGTTCCCGTAACCTTGACGTTATCCAAAAATCTAGTATTGCTACATTGTCTATAGTATTATTAGGTTTGCAACTGGACTTGCCTTGAAGTCAACGCCTTATAGTGGGTTCTAAAAAAAATCTATAACTAGTAATGCTCTTTTCACCCAATCTTTGTGAATAAATACAGTTAAAAAAAATGACATTCAACTCGATCAAAGCATTCTCAGTTGCTCACTCAGCACTCCATTCTTTTAATCATTCCAAACACTAACTCAAACTAATAAAAACGCTCGAAATTTCTCAAAAGATAAGATCAACAACTACATTCGAAATGAATATAGATGGAAAAAAATCGAGATTTCAATTAAATAATTGAAATTAAACTCGTCTGATAGATTTTGAAGAAATTGGAAGTAATTTAAGAACTTGTATGAAGCTTTATAAAAGGGGGGTAATAAATATCGCTAATATTGTCTAGGATGAACCCATATGACCATTGGATTACCTCCCGTTATATAATTTAACCCCTAATACACACACTCACTCACTTTCATTCCAAAATCATTGAAAAATCATTAACCTTAAAAATTTCACGATGTTGTAAACTGTGCGTGCAAAAAGGTTAAAAACAATGACATAATCGCAGGCAACGATATCTTACAACGTCAACGGCCTATATTAACCATGCTTTAATATTACTTTAAATGAAATCTCAAAGTCTGCGGCACTGGAAAAAAATAATTAGATCGCAAAGACACAGTTGACCTCCGCACGAAGACTCTTAGCCATCCCATAAGCTCCTAATCGGTTTCACTAGACTCGATACAGATCTATCAGCCAAAACAAAATAATTTTTATAGTTTATCACGCTTAAGACAGTAACATTTTTAAACACGCATTCAAAGAAGAACAAATAGACGAAAACAAGACATAGAAGAAAAAGAAGATGACAGAAAAGGCGAAGAAATAATAATAATAAAAACTCAATTTGTTTACTCAATTCAAAGTACCTTCAGCAAGAATGAGGCCTAAGGATAGAGTCTTTAAGTTTTTAGAATGGAGAAATAAAATTGCTGGGTAGCTTGTGCAAAAATGTTTTATTGTGCGTTTTATGGTATATAAATATCCTAATTGTCCTTAAACCCTTTTTGTAAAAGTTTTTCGTTTGTATTTGTACGCTCCTTTATGATATGACCTACGTCTTGGGAGAGAAATAACCTGATGAATATTTTTTGATATGACATGGGTGTTAATTACGCTAGTGGAATAATTATGTAAATGAGCTAAGAACGTATAGCAACGTTGTTATGTTTCGTATTCTCATTCTGTTCCAAGCATAACTTGAAAGTGCAAAATTATACATTAAAATACACGTACAAATAAATGATTTATAAGAATAGAGGATAATGAATGAGTGGTCATGGAATACCGAATTTATTAAACGCCTAGTTTTTATCTGTTTAAGATGACGAGTTTAATAAATTCTGTATTTTATGACCACAAATTTTATATTTTTTTTATAATACGACCCGAAATTTTGCTAAATCAGCATTTCGATTTTCCGCGAAACTAAAAACGCCGTTTAAAACTCACGTCACAAAATATCCATTATGACGTCATTTTCGCGGTTTCAAAATAGCGTTGCTAATGCTCTGGGCTCATTTGCATAGTTATTCCACTAGTGTAATATCACCCGTGTTATATCAAAAATATTCAACGGTGTTATTTCACTCCTGCGACGAAGGTCCTATTAAAAGTAAATAATAGATTTAGCCTGCGCATAACATTTCGAACGATTTCATATTTGCGAGACGGAGAGTCTTGAAAGCCACACAATGCAAGCGGGTATTCGCAGATCACATGGAATGGGATTAAGCAGGGCTCGTGTTTGACCCTTAAACCAAGGTTTTGACCCCCAAAAATCTGAAAATATCTTAATTTGACCACTAGAAATTTCTCTAAAGGGGGTCATTTTGACCCCCCCCCTTGAGAGAATTTACTAAGGGTCAAAAAAAGTTTTTATGCCTAAGATTTTCACAAATTACTATCTTAAGTTCTATAAATAAATTACTTGTTTCATATCATTACAAGAAACAGTTAAAGTGACTCTTAAATATGCAAAATTATACTTATGATTTGCTTTTTTCAATCATTTTGACCCCTTTTAATTCAGATTTGACCCCCATAATTTTGGAGGTGAGGAGTCAATGACTCTCCAATATCAAACAGTAACACAAGCGCTGGATTAAGATTAACTATCTACAGAAAGCATACCGAATACGCTTGTCAGGCTGTATAAAGACATCTCCTCAGTCAGAATTAGGGCGATATCTTCATAATCTCTTCAATTGTTTCGGGGTTAACCAGGGGTGTGGAATTCCCATGCCCGACTTGTCCGTCATGGGCTTTTCTACTTGCGGGCAAGTACATTTTTCTAGGCCACTTGACCATGGACAAGTAGATACCAGAGCAAATCTTGATTAAGTACTAAAAAGATATAGGAGAAAACTCACCCTTTTGTTTGTATTAAATTGGAGAAAACATTGTATTTAATGAAGAAAATGCTGGGTTACAGAATGCTGTAACCAAGCATTTTCTTCATTAAAAACAATATTTTCTCAATATTTGTCTTCCTACTTTTTTGTGGACAAGTCAATTTTGATCCTTGACAAGTAATAAATCAGCTTTTACTTGTCCAGGGACGACTGGCAAATCTCTGTATTTTCACATTCCTGGGTTAACAATATCTTGGCAGTCGTTCACGCCTTTATTCCTCAAGTAAACAAATTATTGACAAAACGAGTACTTTATACGGTGTAAAGTTGAAATAAGTGTAAAATAAAACAGGAGTACTGAACCGCATCACGAATTTCATTATAGCCCTATATGTATAGTATTTGATGGTTTATTACCCCGCCTATTTAAAATATATGTGGAAATTCAAGAAAACCTGTTGTAGAAGTATGGTTTTACATGCATGTGATAAAACTGTGTCAACTGAAAAGTTCTTGTTCGAGGATAAATTCATGGAAAAGTCGGAATTATCAATTATGCTGTGAGAAAAGTGTTTCGTGTGTATCTTTTAATGGTATTCAATGGTATAATTAATGGCTTTTATAGTGTTTAAATTTAACCCTTTACTGTTCCGGGTATTGTGCATTTAAAACAAGCCGAATAAGTGCAAAAACTAGAAGGAAACATCATGACAGTCTATCAAATGTCTTTGAATCGCTCAGATAAGCATGAATTCAAATAAAGATACCAAAGCTTTCTTCCTTCGGAAATTGATAGCTGGTGACTAGGAAAGGATGTAATGGTAGTACTGGTGTGAGAAATACCAGGAATCTATTGTTAGGTGCTCCAGCCGCTGCGATATAACAAAAATAATGTTGAAAGCGGCGTAGAACCCCATTCAATCAATCAATTCCTTCGGAAATTGATAATTAAATTTGGACCCTTGTTTAAACTGCTCAATCAGCAAAATTTGGCTGGTTTGGATATCGCAGGGCTCAATATTTCTGCGAGAAATGTTCTAAATTCCGGGGGGGGGGGGGTTAAAACTTGTGATACTTTACTGTGCTACATGTATGTTAGGCTAAATTTCGCCTCGCTGACATTAAAAACGGCTTTGGTTTATAGATTTCCTTTTAAAAGGAAACAAAATTAACCACAAATGAGAAACACAGAATGGTCTATTATCAAAGAATTTTTTATCAAAATTGATAAACCAATCACAATCGATGGTATTACACACAGAATTAAAGCACTTAAAGTTTGTATAAAGCATTCTCAAACCATCACTTAAATTATCACAGACCAAAGTTCCCCAATTTATTCACTGTACCTTAAAGACATTTGTGCTAGCGTTATTGCTTCATGCATTTGTCATTTGGGGTAGATGTTGATGTCCGACACTAGTGAACAAAAACAAAATCAAGTCAATAAACACAACCGTTTAAGCAGATCGTATAACTCGAACACGGTAATGCGACTTGTGATTACAGTACGTCTGTACACTATCGACGAGTCAACAAAGCAAATTCGACTTAAAATTATATTGATGAAGTAATTTTTTATGCATTGTTACATGAATAATTCACATTAAAATATGACCTACCTCGCGGGAGTGAAAGAACCCCGTTGGATATTTTTGATTTTACACGGGTGTAATTAAACAAGTGGAATAACTATGCAAATGAGCTCAGAACGTTAGCAACGCTATTTTGTAACCACGAAAATGATGTCATAATCTATGTATTGTGACTTCAGTTTTAAACGGCGGCATAAGTTTTGCGAAAAATTGAAACGTTGAATTTCAAGAATTTTGACGATTTTTCGCAAAAAATCGGGTCATATTATAAACAGAATAAACGCAATATTACAATACAATATTCTTTTATTTTGCTCACAGTTTACAAATGAAATTATTACAATGTAAATAAATGTGAGCTAGAAAGTAATAATAGTCAGGTAGTGTGAGTAATGGGGGAAAGGTAGGAATCCCATAATGTCACAAGAATACAAAAAATTACAAGTTCGATAAATGCACGATAGATACCTTTTTGGAGCAAAATAAAAGATTATATCGTTCTATTTCCATATTTTGTCTTATTCTAAATTCCCGAAACACAGCTTGAAGCTAGCTGGGTTAACAAGTATTTAGACCCAAATATGAAAAAAATAAAAAAAAAATGGCTCATAAAATACCGAATTTATTAAACGAGTCATCTAAAACAGATAAAATTCGACACAGACTCGTTTTTATTTGTTAAGAGATGACTCGTTTAATAAATTCGGTATTACATGACCACTCATTCAATATTCGCTATTTATAATTTATTAAAGTTACATCGAGCGACTTAAAAGGAATAGTTAAAGGAGGGTATTGTAAAGTTAACATAATTTTTGCCAGTTGACTTACGTGCATGGGAATAAAACAATTACGTTAAATGTGAAAAACGTATAAAAGCTTGCGGCGAATATGTAAACGATGTGGAAATTAAGATGTCGAAGATAGACCAATAATGTGTGATAAAGTGATTGTTAGAAAGTTTTCTATAGTTTAAGAAAACGGCATTTATTGGAACGTTTTGCTTAATTTCATTTCCTGAACGTCTCGGGCGTTTGGCTCTTTCAAAAGCGCCTAAATGAGAATACTATTCTCTGAAATTATTTTATAGTTGGTGAATAAGGCAAAGGAGGTGTTCCAAAAGTGCCCACGCACAGATTTTCATGAAACTTTGCAAATACATACTACACATTAAATGTACCACAGAACAAACTTTCATTTGTCAATATCTCAAAAAGAGGCCAAATTACAGCCCATTGTCTTAATCCATGTTGAGGTAAGTGGGTGGGGTAATTTAATATGCTATAATTTCTTTATACTTATCAATTTTTGAATTGTTTTTTATGTACTGTAAAGCTTATAGTAATTATTAAGATAATGTATATATAAATGGCAAGTTTTACATTGTTTGGCGAATTTTTATACTCTTGAATATAAAAATTGCTTTTTTTTTAAAAAAAAATTGAGGTGAATATAAATTTTGAGCGCATAGATTAGTACCTTCTGATGCTAGTCCAGTTTAGTTACCCTTCAAAAAAATAAGCTCTACTATCCTTCTTTCTTGTGTAAAAATTTAAAGAAGATTGAAAACCGGTAACATTATTTTTTATGCTTATAAATACATATCTTTAGTTTCAAAATTCATCCAAAATCTTGTATTATGTCCTGAAATAGACATTATTTAAGTTCCAATGCATTGATCTTTATACAAATTTGCAAATAACAACTAGTCAAGGCATCTACCGATAAGATGATATTTTTGTATCACTAAACTGGGTCAAATAACAGCCCTTGCTTTACCCCAATGTTGAAAAAGTGGGTGGGGTAAGATGAAAAATATAATTTACTTGATTTTCTTTAAACCTTGCAAAAATTTCAATAGTATCTAACAGTAAGTTTTACAGAATTTGTTTCTTATTTGCCTGAGTAGGAAGAATAGGAAAAATATTGTGTGCTAGTGACTGGCAATCTATCTGTCTGTCTGTCTGTCTCTTAGATATTTGCCTATCTGTCTGCACATCATAAAGATGATATTTGCCAATTACTTCAATCCTTTTCTAGATACACCACTCATATGTGACATCATAATGAATCAAATCACTTGAGATCTGAAATCTCTGAGGTCAAGGTCATCCATGTTTAGTTCAGTGGATGGGGTAGTTTAATATGCTATAATTTCTTTGTACTTATCAATTTATGCATTGCATATGCATAGTTTTCATGTACTGTAAAGCCTATGAAATTGATTAAGATAATGAATATATAAAATGAAAAGTTCTATGTTGTTTGACAATTTTTTACACACTCAAAAATAAAAATTGCTTAAAAGTATGTATGAATACACATTCAAGTTCTATGTCAAATTTCACCTAAAAGGTTAAACAAACATGCGAGCCTATTCAAGAAATACAATGTTTATTTTTGGTTGGATATTTGATCTCGGGTTAACACATCCAGTAACTTGATGATAGTCTTACAAGGTTATTGTCAGCAAACAAGGTTACACTAAAATAAAAAACAAAAACTTAGCATTTTTGTTTATTCTATGTTTGTTTTTAGCTCACCTGAGCACGAAGTGCTCAAGGTAAGCTAAAGTGATCGTAGAATGTCCGTCGTCAGTCGTGCGTCGTCCATCATGCGTCGTCCACTATTTCTTTAAACATCTTCTCCTCCTAAACCAGTGGGCAAATCTTGATGAAACTTGGCAGGGATGTTCCTTGGGTCAAGCTCTACCAAAGTTGTTCAAATAAATAAAATCCCCCTTAACTTTCCCTTAACCCTTAAGAAAAAGGGTGAAAATATGAAAATCTTCAAAATCTTCTTCTCTGAAACAAGAAGGTGGACAGCTTTCATATTTGGTATGTAGCATCATCTAGTGGACCTCTACCAAGTTTGTTCATATCAAGACCCTGGGGTCACATTTTCGGCTTTGGTGCAACCCTTTTTACATAGAATCAAACAGCGAAAAGGCATATCTGTCTTGCTCTTGGCTGAAAACAGTTCATGGTATTGATCTTATGTAGAAAATGTCACGTTGTTGACATAAGCCTATTTACATAAATGTGATGTCCCAGGGATTAAATAGACTCAGGTGAGCGATCTAGGACCATCATGGTCCTCTTGTTTTTAAGATGCAATACAACTTTCAGGGTTTATGAAAGATTTCCATAATATGTTTATGCATAACCTTATGATATCATCGACCTGGCCAAGTATAAGTATCGTGGCCACTCATGAAAAAAAAAGTATATAAACAAAATATTATAAGAATACATTATGTTTTTTTTTATTTGAATGGCAACGGAAAATGGGCCTGTAATATTCTCCAGGAGACATATTTGAGATTTTGCTGTTGTTTTGCACCACTCTTTGTCGGTCTGTTCATCTATTGAGGAGAGGTACAGTTCACAAGAACCGTAACTGTACTCATCATATTTTTTGAGATATTGACCTTTGTTAATTGACAAGGAATAGGTCATTGGCCTGCTCTTATGGGGGCATAAATGTTTTTAAAACATCTTTTGTTTCTTTTATGTTCAATGTCCTAATTCTGTCCCAAATTTCTAAAAGAATTACCATAAACTATTTGGTTTCATTTGATTAAATAAACACAATTCTAGATCAGAAAGAAACGGAAAATATGTCATTTGTCGCAACTTGAGTTCAAAGGTTAAAGTCTTACTTTCACTAAATTAGCTACACAATATCTCTTAAACTTGTTAGTATTATTATAAATGTAATATTTCGATATAATTTAACGTAATAGGGAACTGTATCGTTTCATGATTTCTAGCTCACCAGAGCACAACATTCCCGACGGTAGCTTTTAGGATCCCTAGTCCGTCGCAGGTTGTGCATCATATGGCTTCCGTCTTCCAAATTTCTTAAAACTTCTGCTCCTCTTTAACCCTCAAGGCAATTTCAATGACACTTTGCCAGAACTTTCCTTGAGTAACCCTTCGCAAAGATTGTTCGCAAAATTCGGATTGGCCCATAAATATGACCATGGCTTTTTTCACCATTAAATCCTTGAACAACATTTCCTCCTGAACCATCAAGCCAATTTCAATGCAACTTTTCCAGAATATTCCTTTGGAAACCCATTGCAAACTTTGTTCTTGAAATTGGCATAAAAATCTGCTTGACTTGGCGGATGAGAAAAAATCATCTTTTAACAAATATACCAATTCCAATAATTTCTAAGCTGACCCTTTTCATTGAATTACATCTCAATAACTACGCTAATTTCTACGAATCTTTGCCAGGATGTCACTTCAGTGACCAATAAAACTCAGGTGATTGATTTAGTTTCATTCTTTCCCCCTTGTTTACAAACAACATTTACCTTAAGACCTAGGAGAATCATTTATTTACGAAGGAAAAAAGATTCTTTCAAATTGTATTATCGTTATAGTAGTACATGTATTTCTTATTTGAATTAAGACTAGGGGTCAACACAGACAATAACCCTCAGGCCGGAGGCAAGTATATTTTAGGAAGGACTAGTAGGCTACATGTATCAGCAAAGCCAGAATATTGCAGGTTCTTCAGGAATGTAGTGATTGTTCATCTTCATTTGTAAACTTAGCAAATTCAAATATATAAATTGCCTATCCCAAAACTCGACATTTTCATTACCCAAAGGAAAACACTGTATAAAAAGAAGAAAATGCTTGTAGCAAGAGATTCCTTCTTTTCCCACACTGTTTTTCCTTCCAAAGTTTTTCATTTCATAACCTACAGTTCGATTAAATTTTGATTTAATGCTAAAAGTGTCTCACGTTTTCTTGGGAGGAATCTTATTACTAAAACGGACCTGTAAAACATAGAACAAGTAACTTCTACAGCATTGTGACAGAAAATACGTAGTGTCAAATCCTAAAACACCATCCTCATATGTGGCATTGACCTTCAAACATGACCTTGAGTAAGGAACCAACTGAAATGAGTTTGTTTAAAAGAAAATCTGACATTGACCTTCACAAATGACTTTGAGTTAGGAACACATTGAAATACATTTGTTTTAAATAAACTATAATTGAAAATCAAAATCATCATTCATTACTTTTGCAAAGTATGTTCCCAAAGCTCAATGAAGTTTTTTTTTATTTATAACAATGACCTTGATAATTAACCTTGACCTTGACAGTTGATTTTGACTAATGTTTGTAAATAGGCTTTGTCACAAAGGATCCATGTATGAAATATTAACATCCTGTCTACAGCCGTTGAAAAGTTATTCACACTTTAAGATTCTCAGGTGGGTGAAATCTATATCTTACCCCACCCACTATCTTCTACACTAAGAGATTTTCGACTAACTTACCGGTTTTCGATTTCAATGAAACTTTATGTAAACATTAAGAACATATGTATCTTAATTTTAAAAGAGTATGATAACTGGACTAAAGCTAAAACTTAAAAATTTTAACCCTTTAACTCAGAACATTATTTCATTTTTTTCGAATTTTCATGAATTTTTCAAGAACTTTTTGGGCTATCTGTTAGGAGGAAACAGACATAAGATCCCAACCTATATAAAAACATATAGGTACCAATTGTCTTTTAAATCAGTAACAAATTCTTTTTACAGATTGCAAAATTTCCTTGCAAGGTGATTTTTTTCCTGACACCCCTTTGCATCCGATGAGATATGCTTTCCGGTACTTTAGGGTCGACCCTCTTTACTCATTTTGGAAAAAAAAGTTTTTTCCTTAATCAGTATACCCAGTACTACAATTACCCACAATATCATAAAAATCTAAGCGTGGGCACATTTTACTATATATTTGGAACACCCCCTTTTAAATAAACAGTTTATGTGTGAAAGGGTACTGTGATAAATCATTGGTATAAACTGTTTTCACTGAAAAAAGCGGGTATGGAAGTACCGTTGCTAGATAACGTTGGATTTTACGTGTTGTGATGTCACAGTATTCCTTTCCGACGTCACCAAGACGTCGAAATGAAGTTCATTTCTGGACAGTCAGACTCCCTCGATATCGGACGTCTAGACCAACACCGGACTTTCACTATCAGTATAATGGGCGTTATCAGGTAACAAGTCAAGAAAATAAAGCTATGACTATTGATTCATTATATTGGTTTTCTTCTTGTTTTTTTAGACACTTGTTTGCATGCAAGAAGAAGAATGCATTTGTATTTTCGTTCGTTTTTCTTTTCCATTTTATTGATGGTTTAAAGATTTTAATAATCCCCATCTGGTATTTTAAGTAAAGCCGAAGATTAAACTGATAAATCGGTCGCCTTATTTGAAAAGCTATACAAAGATGTCCACGTTTTATTGTGCATTGCTACTTCTTGGTATAGGAGTGTCAATTACAAAGACACAAATGTGACCCGTCAAGCGATTAGGGACCATCTGGGAACTCTGTAAAAAATATTTTGAAATAGAGATTGGTTGTATTATAAGCCAACCAGAGGTTGCATATAAAAATATTTCACAAGAAGGTAGATTAGTTATTCTAGATTCAGAAAATTAGTAAAATTGCGAAAAAGTTCGATCCTAGTCAGTCTGCGCAGTCAGACTGCGCAGTCAGACTGGAGTCGATGCTCTACGCACTACCCAGATAGTCCCATTTCGCTTGACGGGTCACAATTGTAGATGAAGAAACACTTTCGTTTTAACCATCGAAAATACACAGCGTTATTTAAATGATAAAACTGCCAAACAACTAAAATGAAGCTGTTGATGCGGGATTTTGGTCGTCTACCAAGGATAAAAGCAATGTTTATAACTACAGAAGTTGGCATGCCAACCATCAGTATTTTTTTATGATGATCACCTTAAGGTTCATGTAAAGTGTTTGAGACCCAATTTTAAGGGCATTCATTTGCCAAGAAAAAGCAGTATGTTCAGGAATATTATGTATCAAAATGAAGCTATTTATGAGCACAAGCAGTTGAAAAACATAAGACTCTTATAACTATAGCGGTATAGCCAAAACATTGTGGAAAAGGGTCATTTTGTACAGAACAAGCAACTGCATGACTGTTGGATAGAATTGGCTCATATTTTAACAAAGTCTAGCCTTAAGTACCATTCAGGTAGTGCTACAACCATTGGTATAAAACTCAGCCGCAAAACGTAGTTATGCAAGCAATTTTTTTACTTACTTTATAAACACATATGTCATATATGTCATTCTAATTTTATAAACGTGTAGATCTTTATAGGGTATGGTGTGTTATCACAACATAAATAGACATTTATTGTTTATATACCTGTAAGGTTGTTTAGCAATACATCAATTTCTATTTCACAGAATGATAAATATATAGTAATATTGTAGATCATTGAATTAAGAAAACTATAATTTGAAATAAATCGCAGAAAATATTTCACAATATTATGGTGTGATGTTGCACCATACCTTACATCTATTTTGAAAACAGACCAAACCGGTTTGACATGTATGTTGACAAAATAAATGGAAATTGATTGTTTCAAAGTAGCCTTTTGAGACTGAGTTTTATATCTAAGGTTGTAGCACTACATAGATAGTACTTCGGACTGTAATTTTATGCAACTGTCATGCAGTTGCTTGTTCTGAACAAATTGACCCTTTTCCACAATGTTTTGGCTATACCGCTATAGCTATGGCGGTCTTATGTTGCCTAACTGCTTGTGATCACGAATACCTTCATTTTGATATATAATATACCTGGACATAGTGCTTTTTCTTGGCTAATGAAGTGCCCTAAATATTGGGTCTCAAACTCTTTACATGAACCTTAAATATGAATCATAAACTGTAAATAGCGCGCTGTCAGATCAAAGATAATTATGGTAATCATTTTGATGTCAAGTGAACATTTTTTTTTAAAAGATAGGTCAGGTTATTTCTACTGTCAAAGATTAATATATACAAGTAAAATTTTAAAACGACTGCACTGATCAGTTAGCTGATTTCAATTACATCTACATTTATCAACATCACCAATAGCTTCGATGCAGCTGCATCGATAGAAGTGGGACATGTTGTTTGTTTTATTTTGTTTTGTTTTATTTTGTTTTGTGTGTTTTGAACCGTTTGTCGGTCTGATTGATTGCATTTAATTTATAATAATGATAATAATAATAATAATAATAATAATAATAATATTTATAATAATTAAAACTTATTTTTTGTCAATTGCATTAAGCCCTTTCAGGATACAAATCTTATATTTCGCATGATGAAAGATCTCTCTAACCATCTACACATGTACCTACACAAGTACCAAACTTAGGGCCATGTAACAATGTCAAGCCCGCCTGTCAATGTCAATGTTCTAAATCTAACTGCAGGGTTTTTTTTTTTTTTTTTTTTTGAGAATTCGTGATTCACAAACACATATTGTTTGTAACGGAATTAAACATTCTTAAAATTGGATTGAGTACATTTCTTACGATTTTGGCTATACATGTATATATTATTTGCATATTCACTGCATTTGAATGGCACA
Source organism: Fragum whitleyi (assembly GCA_948146395.1). Taxonomy (NCBI): domain Eukaryota; kingdom Metazoa; phylum Mollusca; class Bivalvia; order Cardiida; family Cardiidae; genus Fragum; species Fragum whitleyi. Next base: position 59,201,352 of record OX411543.1, on the reverse strand, counting down.
TAGTGATATTACAATTACCCTAAATTACGTGTATATACATGTATGTTATTTTTACTCTTGAAGACATTTGACAGTTATGACGAATTTCAAAATCCAAATTCTAGTTTATATGGCATTGAAATCCACCAAAGGAAAATAGGACAAAAACAAAAGCAACGTGTAAATATTGGAACAATAGTTCACAATATATGTGGCAAAATACAAGTAGCTAATTTGGAAATGCTATCCCTGAAAGACAGTTTAAATGATCGAGCTAAGTGTCATCGTAAACGCTAAACGAACTACTATAGAAAAGGGGTTTAAAAACCACTTCATTAAAATGAATAACACTAACCATTTCTGCATCACTTGTTTTCAACAAGTCTTAAATCCATTCACAGTATGAACCATTTATGAAAAGAGATAGAATACTTTTGAAACTTTTCGACTGGTAAACACTGGCCCAGTGGCCTAATGATTTCTTGGTATATGTTCAATTGCCAAAACTCATTCCGTAAACCCGCAAGTGTAAATGAAGCAATGGTACTCGAATGAGTTATTAAAACAGAATTTGCTTTCGTGCCTAGTCAAACATGTACATTGTATCAAGGGCGTAACTCCCATTAAGAAGTTTATGCAAGTGCGTAAAATAAATAATCATCTGTTGAAAAGTATCCTTGACAAATGATCAGAACATAGAAACTAAAGGTTATTCAAACTCTCATTAAGCCATTTACGCAAGTGAGTAAAAGAAATAATTAATCATCTGTTGAAAAATATCGTTGACGAATGATCAGAACATCGAAACTACAGATTTTTCAAGCTGTAGTTTCGATGTTTTGATTATTCACCGACGCTAAAATCATAAAAACGGATCGAACGGAGGGCATTCATATTTTGTCACAGTCTACATATTGCCTCTATCCTATATATTCTTTGGTTGTCGCCTTCTGAGTGCGTATAAATTTCAAAGTCCTAGAGACGCCTAAATGTATGTACATTACCGTTCAGGATAGCGAATGTGGGTTTTTATACCTTAAATACATTGTATTCATTTTTGTTCTATACCCTTTATCCACTTTCCGGTGCCCCTCCCGTTATTGTTAGAGAACTTTACCCTCGTGGTCAGTTAACAATGAAATCAGATCATGGATTAGGATAAGTAATGCGGGGATTGTTTTGGTATTTTAACCCTTCTTCCACTCGCAGTTTTCTCTTAAGGGTTCTCGTATTTAGACACAACTTTGTAAAACCTTTTACATACGAATTGACCATCTGGAAAATTTCATCAGTTCTACCCTAGCCAGTCTCCAAAGAGACCGACTTACCTTAATTTTCGCTTTTTACTGGAGCAGATTTTCTCAAGCTCTCAACTGCTAAACTCGGTTTTCTGATTAAACAGCTATATGTGAGGAAAAATCTGGGGGATAATTTTTGCCGCCGAGCCGGTAATGAAGCTCAGGCTATCTGATTGGTAGTTTACCGAGTTTTCTTATTGTATCTGCGATTCGACTACGACGTTTGTAATAAATTGGGTAAAGGCAAAGTTAATATGTAAACGCTCTGCTCTCCTTTTTTTTCTATGTAAAATGCATCATTGTAATTTGCATTAAGATGACTCAAAACCCTAGCATATGACGTCACTGGCTAGCTAGTGTCTAGTGAAAAGCTGTAAATACAAGGTGCTACACACACCGCAAAAAGGTAAAACTTAAATTACTGTCAAGATATTGTACTCGTTTTGTTGTGTCCGTATATAGGTATTCGTGATTTTAGAAGATCAGCGAACCGAAATATACCACGTACACTTGCGTGCAAAGCGGGGTATAATTTGCACAAAGTTTGCATCGTTTTGCCATCCTGAACACAGTGTAGCTTTTGACTTTGATAGATGTATTACCTTATAATTATGGTAGGTCGGGGAGGGGGTGGGGTAGCTATAAGTGTAGCGAGTAAGGAGTCAACTTTTGTAAGGTTGCGCGGACTGCACATGATGACTAAGATCGAAATCGATCGTACTTAGCTGATTTTCTGAACCTCAAATGAGCTTCCTCGATAAACAATTTGGAAACTAGATCTTGGGTTGACCTTTTTTCCAACTATCCATCTAACGAGATTCTTAGAATGTCCTATAATGCGAGACGGATTACAACTATTTCTGTCGCACTGTCTACTTTTTAGAACTTGTAAGGCTTTTATATAATATTTTACGGAGTTTGGTTGGTAACGCACATGTCTGAATATTACGACTGTGGTGTCATATTACGGAATGCGTATTTCGATATGTTTAATGACAGATTTGTTTTCAAATTTTAGTCATAATGGAACTGCGTGTTCGTTAACATTGACCATGAATAGGAAGTAGTCTCAATGTTGGACGTAACATATTTCATTGTCGGATGCGACCAGTCTAAAAATAGCATCGCATTCCGAGGACAGAAATCTGAACTAGAATAGGAAGTATAAAATGATAATATTGAGATACTATTTTGATGTATCTCCAATGTTAATCATCATATTATTAACAAACGCTACCAGGATATACGAACGAAAGGTAAGTTTAATGGTTGTGCAAATTTGGAATTATCAACAAAAAAAGAGTGAATGTTCTTTTTTTAAGACTTAAAAATTTTGAAAACAACACACATTTTCGCTCCGAAAACGGGTAGAACAATTTCAAATAAAACCGAACACATTGTTAACGATGTCTGATAAAGGTAGTGTAGCCGGGTTGAGTATAAGGGATGTTTGTACTGCCTTGCCGTACTAGCTAGCTTTTATAGCGACGTGGTAGAGCACTCACTTTGGGATGTAAAGGTCCCGGGTTCGAATCCCGATGGAGTCGAATATTTATGTGCAGGTTACAGTAGTCTCTTCACTTTCAATTTGTGACACATAAAGCGAATATGTGTAATTTGGTACAGACAAGAACATCGTGAAATTGACAAGAAGAATGAAATTGGTGAGTACAGTAAGTTACATCGTGAAATTGTCATCCATCTCAATCAAAACAATTCTAAATCGCTCACTAAGCGCTCCATTCATTCATTCTAAACACTCACTCAAACCATTCAAAAACGCTCAAACCCATTGAGAAATAAAGAATCGACAACGTCATTCAAAATAAACTTGGATTGAGAAAAAACCGCGATTTCAATGACAAAATTCAAATTGTAAGCGTCTAATAGGTTCTTGAACAAATGGGGAGCTATCTATATAATTTGTTTGCATAATTCATTAAAGGGAGGTAATCAATACCGCTAATTTTGTTCATCCTGAACAAAATTTGCGATATAGGATTACTTCCCATTAAATTCACTCAAAACTCGCTCCTCACACTCATTCAATTTCATTCCTAAATTATTCCAAAATAATTCACCTTGTCAATTTCAGGATGTTGTTAACTGTTATTAGGTACAGACAAGAACATCGTGAAATTGACAAGAAGAATGAAATTGGTTGGTATTTCAGTATCGCTAATTTCGTCAAAGTGAACGAAAGTATCGATATCGTTTACCCCCCCTCTAATAAAGTATACGTACATGTAGGTCTAATATTCTGTTTGTGTATCTTCATGAACCAATTAGAACTTTAAGAAATATATACAGTAAGTAAAATCGTGAAATTGACAAGAAGAATTAAATTGGTGGGTATTTCAGCATCGGGAATTTCGTCAAAATTGACGAAAGTATCAAAATCGCTTACCTCCCTCTAATGAAGTATACATAGGCCTAATTTTCTGTTTGTGTATCTTCATGAACTAATTAGAACTTTAAGAACTATATACAGTTAGTAACATCATGAAATTGACAATCGTTCCAATGAAAACCATTCTAAATCACTCACTCATCGCTCCATTCATTCATTCCAAACACTCACTCAAATCGACCAAAAACGCTCAAAATGACTAAAAAAGAAACAATCAACATCTACCTCCAAAAGAATAAAGCAAGAACTAAATCGCGATTTCACTGACATAATTTAATTTCTAAATGTCTGATTAATTTCTAAAGAAATGGGAAGATATTTATAGAACTTAATTGCATTTTTTATTAAAGGGTGGTAATAAATATCACTAATTTGGTTCAGCATGAACAAAATTAGAGATATTGGTTTACATCCCTCTAATTTCACTCAAAACTCACTCAACGCACTCATTCAATTTAATTCCAAAATCGTTCCAAAATCATTCATCTGGTTAATTACACGATGTTTTTAACTGTAAGTCAATAAAACTGTGGAATAATTTGGTCAATTAGAATGAAATGTAGATCTTCTCGAACGATTTTTTTGTGTGTGTTTACACTATTTCGGGGCGTTTTGAATGTTTTCAGAGATTATTTTTACTGACTGACTGACTGACTTCAAAACCGTTCATAACGATCAACATTTCATTCAAATCGATCAAATGATTGCACAATTTTATGACTTGTGTTGATTGGTCCGTAAATACGAGCAATCAGAAAAGTGCGTGTATATTTTTTGAAGGGAGGCAATAGAATATTTTTTAACTGGACAAATATCGTCTTTATTTCCAGGTACACAAGTTTTACCGTGACATGTCTTCCAACCAATCTCCACCAAGGTATATTCCAGTTTAAATTATCGTGAAATTATCAAAAAAGGATGTTTCGAGAATTTCGAAGTAAACTGAATAAACGTATTTGAAGAGTGAGATTTAAATGATAATAAAGCGGCGTAGGGGGTGGGGGAAGGAATGTCACCCGTTTGGTTCAAATTGGACGAAATGGGAGATATAGTTTTGCCTCTATTTGGTGATAGAACCTGTACAAAATGTGAAGTTCGGTCATTTCCAATTGATTTCATTCCAGTTGTCTCCATCCAGATTCATGCACTCTAATTGGCTGAAAAAATCGTACTTATTTTGTTAACTTCCGCAAAAAGTAGTCTTTTAAGAAAATTGTTTTATTGTAGATAATTCTTTTCATCTCTTTTTTTTTGACTAGTGATATCAAATTTTGAAAGATGAAGATAGTTCATTGTATTTGTTGATTTCATGTATGTATAGAACTCATAACCAAATTACATTCATGAATGAATCCGATTCGCGTATTCAAACAATAGGATTAGGTTTTAAGTTCCATACCTAAATGAAATCAACAATTACTTTTTTTATCTCTTAATGATAAATTAAATCGTTTTTAGGGCACACGTTGTCACATTTTTCTATTTCTAGTCTTATTGTACATGTATATATCAACTTTTATGTCTATTTCAGTTGGTTCTTCTCAGGTTGTTCACGAGAAAAAGCTCAAGAAATCCTGACACAGCACAGTGACTATGGTAACACACTGATGCGAGAGAGTACGTCACATATGCAATCCGGAAGTTACGTCATATCTAAACGCGCTTGGGATAAAGAGTATGTATTGGGAACGGAGACCAATCAATGGAAAAATGAACATCTGGGAATATTTTTTGAAATAAATATTTTAAAGGGGGATAAAAAAAAATGATAAGACTTTAACCCGTTGCTGTTTAATCCCTGCTTTTTACATGCCCGTGATTTTATGATTGAGAAAACATTGCGAAAAAAGAAGAAATTGCTTCTGACAAGCAATTTCTTTTTTTCCACACTATTTTCTACCCTACAGAATGGTTATTTTTCAAATTAAATCCACTTTAAATTTTCGTCTGCAAAACCTTTGAATTTGGATATGTCCAAAATTTTTTAAAACAGGAAAGGGTTAAAGAAATGAAGAATTATCATTCTAGATTAAGAGGACATGCCAGTTACGAAAAGGGGTTAAGTCTACTTTAGCCAACTGCACTCTTCGCATAGTCTGACCGAGGGCGACACTTTCACAGACAGTCTCGATTCGGTTAAATGAATATGTATCTATTTTATTAAATGTTAATGAAGGTAACCTCATCAGTTAAAGAATAGTTGAAGAATATACACAACTAAACAATGTAAAAAAGGAAAAGAATGCGAACATCAGATTTTGTTAGAAGCAGACATAATATGCTTGTTGTTTAGAAGTTTGCATGTTTACAGAAATTGTGTTAGTGATAAACTGATATAACCTTAATGTGAAATCATTTTCAAATCTATTACAAATTGAAATATTGAGCGCAGTTGAAAAATTATTAGGTGATTTTAAGAAAGAAAAAAATATCTTAATCTTTCTTTCAGTGAAAATACCTATGTCTTTGAGCATTTCGAGGTAATGCGCGTTGCTGGTGGCTACAAGCTAAACGTCCAAAATGAGGTTAGTGGTCTTAAACGCCATTAGTCAGTTTTTTCTCTTAGATACATAGTCAGAATTTGAACAAATGGTGGGGTTGTTTAACATTACTTTCCCGATATTCATAGTGTTGTTCGAATACTTTTGATAGTTTCTGACTTTGTCGAGATCTTTAATGGAAATTGATACATTAAATTGATACATTGGCATGGATCAGTGAACGGATTAGTTACTTCATCATCGTATTTACGAACTTTCCGTAATTTAAATTGGATTGCTTATAAATATATTTCAAAACAACTTGTATACACTATACACACAATAGATTATGGTTTCCTCCATCTCCAATAAAACATCTTCAGAGAGCATGCCAATATGAGACCGAGGGCTCGTCAAAAGACTAACAATGCTAATTCTCAAAGTATTTCATCTTAATGAGTATAGGAATCATTTGAATTATATGTTAAGGTAAGTCAGAAGTCCAAATTACGGGGTCAACATTAGCTCTCATTCGACCAATGTAATCTTTCAAGTTTTAAAAAATGTCTTTCATGGCGTAGATTTTACGAAAAACATACAAATATCTCGTATAATATATTCATACTGATATTTCTTAATTAATTAACAGCAAAATCGAGAGTGTCTTCTTTCATCGAAATTGTCTCAAACTCTCAAACATTTTTAATATATATATATATATATATATATATATATATATATATATATATATATATATATATATATATATATATATATATATATATATATATATATATATATATATATATATATATATATATATATATATATATATATATATATATATTCATACTCTTGTCAATGTAACTGTTCATGCAATTTTATTAAATCAGTTATCGACGACCTTATTTCTTTCAATATATGTGGTAACTGTTCTTTTTACAAACAAAAAATTATTTGAAACAGCCGGCCTTACTTAAATATTGATTGCGCTATACTTTACTTTTAACACGACTTCATAATTTATTGCAGCACGCACCGATGCGATGTCTAAGTGATGTCATGGAATACTTCAAGGAGACATCTGGTAGCAGTACACGTTTAATGGATACAAATGATCCGTATCGAGTTGGCATGCCCAAAAATCCAGAATCTTTATACGACAAATTTCTAGTAAAAAGTGAGTTAACCACTTTTTCTTATATTTTTAAAACATTTAATAACCAACTCAAAGACAGAAAAAGTTAATAGATACACAAAATATAATTTTCTAGATTTGTTTAATATGAAATATACATATATTTGTTATATTATCTTTTTCATTCATGTTTGTTGCTAATTTTGCACAAACTTTCTCCTTACATGGTACAAAATCAATAAATGTATAAATGATGATAATGCTTGTACATAGAGGATATTGAATGAGTGGTCATTGAATACTGAATTTATAAAACGAGTCATCTTTAAACAGATAAAAACGAGGCTGCGCCGAGTTTTTATCTGTTTTAGATGACGACTTCAATAAATTCTGTATCTTATGAGCACAAATTTTATATTCTGTTTATGATATGACCCGAATTTTAGCGAAAAATGGTCAAAATTCTTGAAACTTAACGTTTCAATTTTCCGCGAAACTTATAACGCCGTTCAAAAATGACGTCACAAAACATAGATTATGACGTCATTTTCGCGGTTACAAAATAGCGTTGCTATTCGCTATGAGCTCATTTGCATAGTTATTCCACTAGTGTAATAACACCCGTGTAATATCAATAATATTCAATGGGATTACTTCACTCCGGCGACGTAGGTCAAATTATAAAAAATATTCTTTGTTTGTTTTTTAAAGGGATGGAACCAGAGCCCGAGCCATGGACATGGCCCCCACCGGGTAAGTTTACTTAATTAAGCGAATAAGATTCACTGAATATGAGTGAGATATAAATCGAACGACCTTAAACTATTTCAGCTAGAACAGTTTACTTTAAAATATCGTGTAAATTGCTTTTAGAGTAATTACTCCCTTTTAATACTTGTATATCCCCTACTTAATAATATTTTAGCTCCCATTAAAAAATAGATATAAACAATAGATATAAAAATTATTTCTTTTTTTTCATTACAGTGTTTAACTAAATACCATTTATAAGCGTAAACAATTTGCTCTGCTTTCCTCGAATTATTTGCATCGGTAGATTCATAGCCACAAAAGGTTAAAAGATATATGTTCTCTTAGGTCCTGAACCTGGTATGTATGTAACAACACCATTATGATCATTGTCGTAACTTTTCTTCTGAATTTTCTCATCTAATATAACTTTATTGTATCAATGTAGTTTATAGACGTTTCATGCACTTAATACATCTACTGCACTTCTGCTTATGATATCAACGTTAGCTAATTTACATAAAAGGAAGTTAATTGAATTTCAAGTGAGTTTTTCTATTTGAAAAGTTTATGTTACAGAAAAAAACTACAGAACATTGCATACGACCTTATTTTAAGATTTTGATAAGAAATACATATATATTTAGATTTACTTTTAGTATAACGGCCCGGTCCCACTGCACTAACGGACAATCTTTACATCCGCCTAAAGGACGCTTTCCGCTATATATGCAAAATATTACGTGAAAAACGCTCAGTATCCGACATCATCCTCCATACTTCCACTTTATCCTCAGTCCATCAGTTTCGCATCCTCGGCACTCTTATCCGCTAAAGATGAAAACGTACAGATGACGAAATTATCAGGTATACAAAAAGCATATAAAATGGAAGAAACACGGCTATATAATACCCATTCTCTGTAACGACTTAAACTATTTTGGCACACATGGTCTCCGATTTTGATGAAATTTCATATACAAGGAGGGAATAATGAAAGGAGAAGAAATTAACCAAAAAAATGTTTTTAGATCATCTGGTTACCATGGCAACGACCTTCAAAGCACGGAATTTTGAAATATTAAGCTTTTTTTGAAGCTATATAATTTGGTATTTACATGAAGATGATGGTTGATTTTGTATGTATTGGATAATTTATGACCGAACATTTTGAACTAGATTTTTTGTTGTGTCAGTTAGTGTCAAAAAGGTTAGTTACCATGACAACAAATATGGCTAATTTTGATAAATTGATTTCAAAATGTTGTTTATAATTTCCAGTTATTCTTCACTTATGACTGACTTTTGATATGTAAATGGAATTTATTATATAAAAGGAGCAACTAAATTCAAATTAATTTTGTTGCTGTGCACATTGGTTACCATGACAACGGTAACTATAGCTCATAACTTGGCTGCTTTTGTTACTTTGGAGTTATTTTTTTTAATTTTTGCAGCATGATAAACCGATGATGATTATTGGAACATATCAAACAAAAAGCGCTCTTTCAAAAACCGCAAAAAAATCATTGGGCCTTTTTGTTACCATGGCAACCATTTTTATTATTTTCTTAAATCAGTTATTCTAAGTCCCTAAAAGTTTATATGTGATAAGAAAAGAGATCAAATAAGCCTCTATCAAAATACAAGAAAAAAGAATAAAAATTTTAATAGTTGCCATGGTAATTTGTCGATACAACCAAAAATTAAGCATTTTTGGGGTTATTTTGCAGCCCTTTTCCTAAAAAATTGGACCGATTAACACAACTATTTTGATACATTAGTTAGAGGAAAGTTTGAACTTTATTCAAGATTAAGAAATTTTCCGATTGCTGAGTGTTGGATACCCGTATCCAAGGACTAAAAATGGGCTTTTGTGAATCATAATGTAATTGTTCCCATAGCAACAGGCTATTTCCTGCAAGTTTTTGAAAAAAAATCTCATATGTCCTAAAAGGTCTATTTGAGCAATTTTACAAATTATCATTACATTGAATTTGAGTTCAATAATCTAGTCATTTGAGGATTCTAAAGAGTTCTGAAGTTGCCTTCATTTAAGGGATATGAATTCGCGTTGCCATAGCAACAAACACAAAAATTATTTTTATTTGAAAGATTAATTGGTATTTCCTTGTTAAACGGAAAACAATGTCTGTATTTTGTATGTATGTCATTACATTTGAAAAAATGCAAAAGTCAATATTTAAGTAGGGTATGTGTATTGTTGCCATGGAAACATAAGTTAACAACATAGGCCCAAAAATTTTATTACTTCATTAGAGAGAACGATGATGGGGAACTTATATGTTGTGTGTTTTTATTTGAGTTTGTGCTGCATTACTGATATATTTGCCTGTAAAAAATCGCAAAAAGAGACTTTTTCAATCTTTAATGTCTGTTTCCATGGCAACCAGAAGTCATATCAAGAATTTTTTCATCTTATTTCTACTTTTGGGTCAGCCCTAGCCTCATGTTTAAATTTTATCAAAATTTGAGACATAGCGTGCCACAACCCCTATTTAAAAGTGTAAGTGCTTACAGAGAATTGCTATGTACGCGTATGCATCGCGCAAAATTTAATGATTCGCGTTGCATCCATTCCGTTTCCGTTCAGCATACGTAGTGTATGCTTCAAATACTTTATGTTTCCGCTCTTTCCGCTATTCTATTACGCCACAATTATACCCATAAACCACTTCTGAGCTGTCATCTGCTCTTATCCGCTAGGTTTTCGATGAGAATCCACTCTAAATCCCGACTATTATCTTTACACGTCCGATATTTTCCGTTCTGTTTTCGCAGATTTGGCCATCATTATCATTTTCATCAAGCTTATGAGAACGGATGAAAATTTCACTCTTCCGCCGTGTCCGTTTAAGATACGTTATGTGTCCGTTTGGCAGTTGGACCAGGCCTTAAGGTTCATGTAAAGTATTTGAGACCAAATTTTAAGGGCACTTCATTTGCCAAAAAAAAGCAGTATGTCCAGGTATATTATATATCAAAATGAAGCTACTTATGAGCACAAGCAAAAAAGCAACATTAGACTGTCATAGCTATAGCGGCCTCTTTGACCCTAAACCATTTTCACAAAAGTCATGCAGTTGCTTGTTATCTACAAAATGACCCTTTTCCACTATGTTTTGGCTATACCGCTATAGCTATGACAGTCTAATGTTGCTTTTTTGCTTGTGCTCATAAGTAGCTTCATTTTGATATATAATATACCTGGACATACAGCTTTTTTTGGCAAATGAAGTGCCCTTAAAATGGTTTAGGGTCAAAGAGGCCCAATGACAAAAAGGCCCACTGTACAAAAAGGCCCAGTGACAAAAAGGCCCGGGTCAAAAAGGCCCAGTCCAAAAAGGCCCACTATGGAAAATAACCAAAATGCCCACTGTCAGAATTGAATAAAAGAGGGTTATTCCGGTTAAAATGAGATGTCATAGAGAGTCAACTTTTGGTTATTGCTTGAAATGAAACAGAAAAAAACAGATGGCAGAGCCATCAATTTATTCAAAATGATTTGAAAATGAGATGTAATAATTATCAACATATATTCAAATCTAACAGGTATTTGAAGCATTGTAGGCCAGTATTTGTGGGCATATCTGTCACATTCAAGAGTGGGCCTTTTTGGACTGGGCCTTTTTGGTAAACTTTGATAGTGGGCCTTTTTGACCCGGGCCTTTCTGACCCGGGCCTTTCTGTCACTGGGCCTTTTTGACCCGACACCGTGAAAATAAGGCTAACATTTTAACAAAGTACAGTCTAAAGTACTATCCAGGTAGTACTACAACTGTTGGTATGACATTCGGGCCCAAAACGCAGTTATGCAAGTAATTAATTTTGACTTGTTTCATAAACACACATGTCATATATGTCATTCTAATTTGGTAAACGTGTAGTTTATGTAAGGTATGGTGTGTTATCACAACATAAATAGTTTATATACATGTAAGGTTGTTTAGCAATATAACATTTTCTATTTCACAGAATGATGAAAATATAATAATTTATTACAGATCATTGAATTAAAAAGTATAATTTGAAATAAATCGCAGAATATAATTAATAATATTATCTTATGTTGCTTAACTGCTTGTTCTCATGAATACCTTCATTTTGATATATAATATACCTGGACATACTGCTTTTTCTCGGCTAATGAAGTACCCTTAAAATTGGGCCTCAAACACTTTACATGAACCATAACATTCTTTTTTCGATAATCGACTTCTATATTACTCTTTACTCTATACGTTGATAAAACTAATATCCTTAAGTCTTTTGGATTAGATTCTCTACTAGTATATAAACAGACTTTTTGAAAACAGTATAATTCATTATGAGCTCATCTGACCACAAAATGCTCAGGGTGAGCTAAATTTTGATCGATCTGCGCCCCGCCGTCTGTCGCTTGTCTACATCTCCTCCACCTAAACCTCATGTCCAGTCCTGCGTTCAGGATGAAAATGTCAGCGAAGCGTTTTCGAAATGATATCTCGCTTTGCACGTATGTACACGTGCAAAGCGGGTATTATCTCAAAGCGCTCGCGAAACGCTTTTACATCCTGAACACAGGGTAGTCAAGCTTAAACTTGTTAGGGATAATTTCTCCACGTGTTTTATGTAAGGGTACATCTTATCTTACTTACATTAAAATTAAAATCTTTGTATATATCCTCTTCCAAGCCCTATACTTTTAGAGTTTTGATGTTGTTCATGTTATGTTATCCAAAAGTCTTATTCCAAATTTTGAGAGAAAAAAAAACTCGGACAGTGTGTTATTATTTCATACTATTTTTAAGTATGCAATATTTTATTCATATTTCTGTCAAATTTGAGATCAGAAGGATAATAACGGCCCTCTTCTCTTAAGATTTTTTTTATAGGTAATTGCTTTTATTTTCCGTTTGACTTTTTGTGTATCTCATTATCGAACGTTTGTTGAGATCTTCAGATAATTTCCTGCTCAATAAAAAAAAGGTTGAATTTCCATCTTTTGCGAACAAAATGTGCACCTTGTAGGACCACTTTTATTTTCTGACAACAATTTATGCGAATATCTATTTTATTTTCCCATTGCACAAATATGAATGAATGTCAAGAATGCTTATTAACATTTTTTTTTCGTACTAATGAAATGGATGTCGATCTGACATAAACATTAAAAAGCTCTGGATTATTCTAGCTTTCTTGATAAAAAGTATTGTCACTATTAGGCTAATAACTATTTTTATGAACATTTGAAATTAAGAAGGCACACAAACTCTAAGTATTGAAATCACCGAAAGCTCACAATAAAGCACGTTTAGCATGAGGTAAATGTTCGGGATGGGTTGAATCCCCGACGGTAGCACGTATCCTTTCTGATATTTTCCCCACCAATGGGTGTTTTATCGTACACCTAAGTGGTGAATCTGTTGAAGGCTATGAACGGATGTAACTGTATATTGTAATGTCGCGTTAAATAGCTACAATCCTTTGTTAGGTGGCCCAGCCTCCGAAATTTGACCGACAAAATGTTTAAAAAAAACTGCTTAAACCCCATCCAAAAAAATAAATATTCATTGTGTTTCATTATCCAATACGCATGGCTTTTTAAATAAAATTTCTTGTGCAATTCAGCGCTTGAACATCTTAAGTTATGTATATCAATTTCATGACATATGGATAAAGTAATAGAAGATGGTACTGTTAGTAACATTGTTAAATTGACATTCCAAAATAATTCCAAATCACTCGCTCAGCGCTTTATTCATTCACTCTGGTTTTCTCGCTATTCATTAATGATTTTGTTGATTATTTGAATTAAAACTTGAAGAATGGCGTTACTATCTCTAATGAGATAGCAGACATTTTCTCTCTTCTTTATGCAGAGGATATCTAAAATTTTAGTGAAACCGTAATTCAGCTACAGCGCCAAAAAAGACTGCATATCTAAATACTGTGATTCCGTTGAAATGAAAATTAATGTAGATAAAACAAAAATCGTAGTTTTTCGTAACGGGGGAGGGCTAAGAAAGTACGAAAAATGGTCATATAGAGGGAACCTTATCGAAGTGGTCTCTAGCTACAAATATCTAGGATTATTCTTCAAGTATAACCTAACTTAGTCTGGTTCACACAATATCTCTGCTAAACAAGCTGATAAAGCTATCGCCAATATATTTAGATATCAAAATACATTTGGACGCTTCAGCGCGAGGGATATGTTCAAATTATTTGATAGCGTAGTCAAACCCATTCTCTGCTATGATGTCGAGATTTGGGGTCATCAGTATATTGATAAGATTGAGAAAATTCATTTAGGTTTTTGTAAGAGATATTTGGTTTACCATCGAATACACCAGCAGCATTCGTGTATGGTGAGTGTGGTAGGCTTCCCATTTGCGTGACATACTTTACACAATTTATAAAGTATTGGCTCAAGATCATTTCCATGGATAGACAAAGATACCCGTTTCAGTGCTATTTGATGTTGATAAACTAAGAAAATATATAGGGCGAACGAATTGGGTAACACAGCTGAATCAATTAATATTTAGTTTTGGATTCGGTTACGCATGGATTGCACAGGAAGTTGGAAACCAATCTGTTTTCATTAAGCTTTTCCAACGCCGCGTTTTGACGTATACACACAAAGGTGGTCAGAGTCTTTAAACAATATGTCCAAATCAGACACTTATCTTGGTTTCAAATCCTCTCTTACACCAGAATTGTCTCGGGACAATGTAGTTATTAAGGAACTTGCTTGTTTCTTATTTAAAGCATTTGAATTACGCAAAGTTTATATGTGTGATCTTGAATAAATTTATATATTGAATCTCATATACGTGGATATGAAATACAAATTTAACGTGATTTCTAATTAAATCTAGAGAGGTTTTTGTGAAAATTTGGTGTCACATAAATTTATCTATACCGACAGTCTGATAAGGTAAGAAAGTAGTTCGTATATCTATTTCTATGCTAGATCGGACTGCGGCTATTAGGAAATTTGATGTTATTCGAATGTGCCAAAAGCAGTCTACAGAAGTTGGTACCTATAACATGGTATCCCGATAAGAAATGGTCGTTTAAATATTTACATGAATTTTTCTTTGAATACTTTCTTTTCCAAGGGAGAGAATATAAAACTTTTCTTTTAGAATTATTGACTTGTATTTTGGGCCGGTGGCCTTGTATTATCTATTGAATAAATTGTTCAAACTGTTCAAACTATTCAAACTCCAAAAACTCACACATTTAAAATCTCACCAAAATGTTCAAAACACTTTGGAATCGTTCGAAACTATCATCATTTCATTCAAATCGATTAATCGGCGGTATGACTTTATTCACTTATGGTGTTTTTAAAGCGTATGAATGGGCAGGGCAGAAAATCAAACAGACAAGTATGTTTTATGAAAAGGGAGGTACTTAAATATCGTTTTTTTGTCTTATTCGATGAAATAAGCGATATTATATTACTTCCCTTTGATACCATTGAAACTCGCTAATCCCACTCATTCAATTTCATTAGGAAATCAATCAAAACCATTCACCCTTTCAAATCCATTATGTTATCAATTGAGTTTAAGCTTACCTGTAATATTCTGCTAGAAAATGGTAAAATAATCATTTTTTTTTCACAAACACCCTGTACTTTCTTCAGACTACGAAGATCCCTTAGAACCCACGACCCCGCAGCCCCGCTATCCTGGAGGTGGTGTTAATACTGTTACCCCCGGGATTTTGAAAAATTCAAAGAGTCCTGGAGCAAGAAAAAGTGGTATGTGTTACATTTTTTTCAATTACATGCAAATGCATATATGTATTTAAACGAGCTCGAAGAACACCATATAAACCTTCTTTCATAAAATATCCCGCTTATCATTTGATATTTGCAGATTGCTAGTTAGATTTGTTAACCCTAAACGTTATGTAGTATTTTTCATATGATGAAAGAAGGAATAAAAAACACACACACACAAATATAAATAACTGATTCAGAATGAATTTTTACATATTCGAAGCGTATAAATCGCATTAATGGTAAAACATTGTTTTTTCTATTAACCCATTTGATTTAATTTGATTGGAGATGTTTCAATGAGACATGAGAGTTCCATATTGACATTGTCATTAGATATGTTGCATATGGTTACATATGTTGTACCATTTGTAGAGCGCCCGTGAGTTATTCGTTGTTCTACACGTATCAACAATAAGCAATCAAACAGCTAGAAAATTTATGTTTAATTAACAACAAACAACTTACTTGAGAAAACTAAGATATAGCTTAAAAGTTTATGCTTTTATTATTATTTTGCTAGTTGACTTCTATAGAAATACATACGGAGGGGGGAAAGACCGTCCGTATCCCAAGACCACCATGGACGAAATAGTAGACTTGAGTAATACTGCAGGTACGCAAAAGAAAATGCATGTATATAATATAGCATGAAATTATGTTACAATGAACAAATGTGTGCAGTAATCATTTGGAACAACAAAATTGTTGATCTACATTTTCCCGCTATTTTTTAAAGGATGTGGTGACGTCTAGGTAAACTACCCACGCATTGCGACTTGTTTCAGATCCATAATCATGCGTTTTGCTGACAAAGTGAGTTTAAATATCTGAAGCGGTTCCCCATGACGGTAATCATGCGTCTGACACAGCCATCCACCCATTGAATACTCTTTGAGAAGTTTAAAGTGTTTGTAATCTTCGTATTGCCACCATGCTAAGTAGTGTACTGCAGTTGGTTTAGAGCTCATATATTCATCGATGTATATTTTGTGTTTCAAGTACAAGGACATTTCACTTCTATTGTTAGAAGAGATATTATAGAAAAATTAATCAAAGAGCTACGCTTTCGCTTATGTTGTTTTTTTCATTTATAATGCCCTGTGTTCGGGATGAAAAAACGATACAAACACAAGTGCACGTGCAAAGCGAGGTATTATTTTGCAGACAGTTCGCACCGGTTTTTCTTCCTGAACGCAGGGCAGATTTTGCCTTAGATCTCAGTCAACCAATTAACATGAAAACGCCTTTAAAATCCGCCGCAATTGGCTATTCCTTTTAGAATTTCTTGATAATCATATATGTGTTAATTGTATTTATTTTTAAAATCAAATATCACATATGGTGTAAAAAATCTTCAGTTTTTGTCTTCAGACTAAAACAATTGATGGCAGAAATAAAAAGAAATGTGTACGCAATTTGGAATAAAAAAAAAAACGCAAAAGACTATTCCCTTAAGATTACGGTGAATATATTTTTGATTGGAATTTATGGATAGTATACCGCGATTTTATTTACATGAACTTGACCCCCGTTCTTAAGATTGATAAAAACCTGTTGAATTATACTCGGCTTTGCATGTGATTGCATACGATAAAATTACAAACGGTGCTGAATGTAATTCATATTTTGAAAATTGACAAAATGTGTAGGTTAATTGATATTTAAGCGAGTTTTCATAGAGGTCGAGTTCGGGTCAAATTAGCCAAGGTATAATACACAGAAATGAAATTAAACAACATCTTTGAATAACACCAATCATGCGTTGCTAGATTTGCCCTGCGTTCAGCACGTGCAAAGTAGGACATAATTTACAAACAGTTTGCACCGTTTTGTCACACTTAACGCGGGACTTCATTTCATTTGTCTTGTAAGAATGGCGTTATAAACAGCTTTTCTTGTATGAATCACTATATGTGACCCGACTGGCGAAAAGGAATCATCTGGTGAGCGTGTAAAGTGTCGACCCTAGTCATACTGTGCAGGTTAACTAGGGTTGAAACTTTCCGCACTTAATTGACTTTCTAAATCTAGAACGGTCGATCTATCTTGCGATTTGAATTGTTTTGCGAGGCGATCTACGATTGACATCTCCTGGGACACCATTCGGAACATTGCTGGGAATTTTCCGTAAACTGGAAAATACCTCGGACGTAGGAGAAGTAAATGTGGGTCAAATTTTTGGTAATTCGGCTTCTGGTGGTACTTCGGTTATCTTATACGCTGGAATAAAAACACATTTTGTTGATTCTTTTCGTTCATCTGTGGAAATGGTTCGGGCATATTATGTAACGGTGACAAAACGCTGTTAAACACAGCGTTTTGTTGTCATGTTATAGTTAATTACATCATGAAATTGACATTTGACTCAATCAAAACCATTCTTAATCGCTCACTCAGCGCTCCCTTCATTCATTCCAGACACTCACTCAAATCATTCAAAAACGCTCCAAACACACTGAAAAACATATAACAGCAACTTCGTTCAAAATAAAAATAGATGGGAAAAATAATCGGGATATCACTTAATTAATTGAAATCGTAAGCGTCTGAAAGGTTCTTGAAGAAATAAGAAGCTATCTACAGAACTCGTTGCATATTTTATTAAAGGGAGGTAATCAATATTGCTAATTTTGTTCATCCTGAACAAAATTTATATTACTGGATTACCTCCCATTAAAATCACTCAACAGTCGCTCCACACATTCATTCAATTTTATTCCTTAATCATTCCATAATCATTCACCTTGTCAATTTCACGATGTTATTTACTGTATAATATGCATATTTTAATTCTTTCGCTGATTTAATTTTATGGAACCTTATCCATAGCGGGATGATTGACAATTGTGGGGTAATGTAAACCCGCGTGCAAAAAGACACGCTTTCATGGCTTCGCCCTTATAATTCCCGAGGTCTATTCCGGAGTATCGCTGGGGGGTTTCCAATTGCTGTAAAAAAAACACATATCTTTTTGAAAAAAAATAAAGATGTTTCATCTATCGCTTGACGGATCACAAATGTTTTCTGTGTTAAAAGCTTTGTGCAATCTTTTTCTGCACCCATATACAAATGTCATTGTTATATGTATTATATATTTTGTTATATATGTTCCAATACAGCGAGTCTACGACATTTTGATGACATGATTGACGGATTCGAAACAGGCAACATCTATGTGAACGATGACCCGATGACCAATCCTGGTATAATTAATTATATTATTGAATCGTCTAACAAAATTTATTTATCTGTTTTCCTGGAAAACCGACCGAAATGACGTAATCTATTAATTTCAGCTGTCAAACCCAGATACTTCAAAACAGCCAATTCTAGGCTGATCGAATTTCAAAAAATACAGACATTAATTCAATTTGCCGTAAGATTGAAATAGTACTGCAAAAAATGAAAAAAAAAACTTAAGAATAAGGAGAAATTGCTTGAAACATTTCTCCCTTTTCCCCAATGTTTTCCCTTTATTTACTTTCAGTGAATAGAAAATTCGGTTTGTGGAAAATGATAAAACAAACAGGTTAAAGTATTTATTTATCTTTTGGAGACATAACATTTTTTTCTTGTTCTTATATTAACAAATGTTGCATTTTTATAATTGGAATCTAAGTCTGATGTCCTTTTTTTTGTTATTTAACCAGAAGGTTTTCCCGGAGATCGGATCAATTCCTTAACAATCAGTTTAATGGGAAAAAATAAAACTAAACTTTCTTTCTAGAACGTTTACCATCTCCTGCTAGATTCAGATCAATGTTGTACAAAAGATTGGCAAAAATAGACATATTTTTATATTTTTTCTTTACATGATGATAGAACTATTACACCAATCAATCAAAATACAGGATTGTTTATCTTAGGCCTTAATTCAGATCATTTCGGTCGAAAAACGTTTCGTTCAAAATATTCAATTACAGTCCGTTTGACTTCTACATGGACCAAGATTTCGCCGAAATTCTCCAAATCTTATTGATGAAACATATTTTTGTCTTGTCATATTAATAATTCTTTCTGATGCTATGAAGAATATTGATTTGCAGAACTTTTGATTTTGAAATAATGAAAGTGTCCGTCCGTCTACATGTTAATCTTCATACTTTCAGACCTACTTGTATCTTTGTTAAACAGAACAGCAAATTGTCCCTCCAAAAATTATTATCATTTATGATATATAAGACAAAATCATTTTTTTGAAATCATTTTATTTTCAAACAATATTTTTGGGTGGTATTAAGCTACAATTAAGATTTAACCAAGCACAACACATATATGCAATCTTTTTATGCAATTGATTGGAATGTTGGTCCTTATAGAAGTAACACGGATTATACCAACATTAAAGTTTTAGTTAAAACAATTTTATGCGTGGTTCTTAAGAAATATATGTAGATGCAAGATATCAGTATGATGGCAAAAATACTATTTTGATAAAATAATGTTTCATGGAAAATTTCTTTCGGAAGTCAGTTTTAAAATATCAATAAATATATACATATATATATATATATATATATATATATATATATATATATATTAAAAATGGGAAAACCTATTTTAATGGTATTTTGGGCATTACGGATTTTCTCATACACATTCGGTGATCCAAATAAACCTCCAGTAAATGGTATGAATTTTAACTTTAAAGATGTGTTATTATACAAGGGAATATCACAATAATTATACCTAGAAATTTTGATGACAAATGCCATTTCCTGGAAACATTTTGGTCAAATTTCTAGAATGATAATATATCTATAATCGTTTGTTTCCATGTAAGATCGATTTATATTTCATCGAGTGAACAACAAAAGCATTATTATGTAAAAGTTAATGTTGCTTTAAGTAAATAAATCGGTCTCTTTTGGCTTGTTTGTCATAGGTAAGCTGTGTGTTTTGTGCAAGATCGTGTTATATCCGTTTTCTTAATAAAACCAACAATATACAATGTATTATAGAAGTCGCTATTCGTTTTTCAAATGATAGTCCATCTTTATTTCATTTATTGGGTCGATTGTATTCAGTAAATATTTTTCTATCGAAAATCACAATTTTTGTAAATAATGTAAAAAAGAAATCAAATAAACACATGCACTTTGATAAAAAAAAAAAAAAAAAAAAAAAAAAAAAAAAAAAAAAAACATTGTAGATACAATAAACTTAAACTTGATTTGACTTTTAGATGAATGCATTGTAACAGAATTCATTAATCCAGAACCACCCTTTTCAAATTCTAATTTTACAATTTTAATCAATAAATTAAAATTGTTCTATCATTCCAGATTTAGATCGTGCGTCAGTAAGAAGTGTACCCCGCGAACAGATGCCATTACCACCAACTCCACACAACCCCGCCAGTCATAGTTATGTCAATGAAGGCAAGTCTGAGGGTTTTTTTCTCACATACAGTTAGTAACATCGTGAAATCGATACTCACCTCGACCTAAAGCATTCTAAATTGCTTACTCAGCACTCCATTCATCCATACCAAACACTCACTCAAACCAATCAAACACGCTCAAAACTCAATTAAAGGTAAAGATCAACAACTACATGTATATTCAAATTGTATATAGTTAGAAATACGCGTCTTCACTGAAATTATTGGAGAAACAGTAAGCTATTTAAAGAACTCTTTAGGATGCTTTATTAAAGGGAGGTAAGTAAAAATGGCTAATTTTGTTAATCCTAAACAAAATTAGCCTATTACTGCTATTTTATCTATTTGGAATTAAGATGTTTTCGAAATAATTTGTAATTAAAAGTGTGCAGTATTGATTTTGAGCCGACGTGTACAGTGAGTCGACGAACATATCAAGATACCCCCTGAACTAAGCCCGTTCACGTCGCTTTCGTTTCAAAATGCAGAACAACTAAGCAGAAATAGGTTTTTTTTTAACATAAGTACCTCTACGAATGTCACATTTGTCCTTTATTGTCGTACCATTTGTAAAACTTTATGCAATTATACTTCTATAACGAGATAAAACATGTAACACCCGATAGAAAATAGATAATTTGATCTTAACACGCAGTAGACTTGAAAATTTGTTTTATAATACCAGTATTTTAATAGTTTCTTGGATCTAAAGATATGCATTTATAAGGGCCGATTGTATTTTCTACTGCATTTTGGGGGTATAAAGTGCAAGTGACTTAGCACATGGCTTAGACAAGCCCGATTAGGTCAGTTGGTAGAGCACCGGACTTCAAAACCATTGAAGTTCGACCGCGTGGGTTCGATTCCCGGGCTGGTACACTCACAAAACTAATTGTCTTTCGGATGAGACATTAAACCGAGGTCCCGTGAGACGGTGCTTTACACCGAGCACGTTAGATAACCATTGCGGATCTCAGCAGTAGTTTCGTCATGTATCCTTGCACTATCCCCCGTAACAACTAACCGTCTTCTTGGAGCGTCGCTCATATAGGCATGTGCTACGGTAGCGACAATAAATAATCGGAAATACACACACACTCATGGCTTAGACATAACGCCCAACGGGTGATATTTGCCATGTGCCGAGACAACTGCAATCTATATCCGTATGAACGCAGTGAAAAATACACGCATTCCCTATATTAATACATATACTATCAAAACTGAACTTAACCAATTAATAGCGTGAAGAAAACTTTTTAGAGTACAAATATTTTTTCCAATGATAGAGAGTGGTACAATTGACAGTCTACCCCTCGCTCCACCACCACCGGTCTCGCCCTCAGGTACAACCATATATGTCGTACGTGTTACTAGAGTTATACATTCGGAACACCACTCAGCCAATCTCACGATCAACCTCGGATGCATTCGGAACACCACTCGGCCAATCTCACGATCAACCTCGGATGTACATAGACGGACTATTTTTGAAAATTGCGGGAAAACATTGGAAAAACTCAATGACGTCAGTTGAAATGGCGTTAGCCCTCGAAACTGAGTGAAAACATTCGACGTCGCCAACGCTACTCGTTTAAGTCACTGACGTGAAAACATCGGATCCTAATATGAATATCTTTAGATTCTTAAAAACCGGCTGAAAAATCTTATTAGTCATTCTCAAAAATTAAGATTTTTCAGCCGTTATTGACGGTATAAATCTACAGTGCTAGTTTTTCTTACACTGTTTCCGCCTAACAAAATGCACGATTTTGTAACATACCCTTCCGCCTTACATACATCCGAGGCCTGTTGCAGTTTACGGAAATGGTCGAGTGATGTTCCGAATGTAGAGTTATACAGAGAGGGGGTTGTGGCAAATCTTAAAGTATTTATTACTTTCTATGCATCGATCCACATGTTGCTGGCATTTACTTGAAACGATTCAAATTATCATTATAATCAAAGTTTTTTTAAGGGTAAACATAATTAGATTGTCACCACTCCTTCTAATCCAGCTCAGTTCGTTTTCATTGTCCATGTTTAAGTCCTACTTGTTCCTTTTGCTCGACATATATATGTTTCTTCTCGACATATATATGTTTCTGTCAATCATATTGCTATACTCCTCAATTTTTTTCTGTTTGTCTCCCTATGCATTTTTGTATTGGACTTATCGTGTATATTTATGCCTTGTATATGTTGCCTATCTTAAGTTAGACAACGTTTTGCGATCACTAGGAGTAACTAAATAATGGATGACTTGTTCTGATTACAAGTATATAAAATACTCTCCTTAATTTATTTTTCTTTTTGTTTCTTTTGGGTAACATTTTTCTTGTTCTTAAGCATGTAAAATAATGATGGTTCTTTAACGTGGGTAGTCAAATCAATATTTGTAGCTTGATAAGTTTAGTCATAAGATTTAGATGCTTTGTAGTTTAAGTTTAAAAAAGGCATTATATATTATTTATTATCATTGCTGAAGTAATATTCAGTCGGCCCATACAACATTTTTTAAAACTAAATGCAATTTTCACTATGTCCAAATGCTTTTAAAATTTTAAATGGGTATTCTTAAAAAACATGTGAAAGTAAGTTTTGTGATTCCGTTTGCAGCAAATACATTTTTAAACCACGCCCATGACAACCATGATGTTATAAAGTCTCTGCCTGTAGCCCCTCCACCACCAAGAGTACAAAGTGCTTTAAACAATAGTGCCAACCAAAATACTTTCAAAGGTAAACGCATGATCCCATCCGTACATAGCCACTTTAATATATGTATATAATACTAACACCCACGCACTTTCTTTTTTACAGGTATGCATATCAGATAAACCACCAAATGCGGCCATGGCCTTAACTATGTGACTATAGATTGTCTTAAAAGGTTTTTTTTCTTTACTCTTTACGATCGTCTTTTACTGACGGTACACCATATGATTGTCTCAAAGGAATAGCGACTGCAATACACCAATATGAAAAACTTTTGGTCAATATTTTGAGCTCAACTGATAAGTAATGAACACATGTACATATTCACTGAACTATGTTCGTATATGCAACTATCAATGTTAAATACGAGATATACTTTATTTAATACTTTCTATTCACACAGGGTTGTTTTCATTGCTCCAAATGAGTGTCCCTGAAAATTCCCTTACAAATGCTTAGAATAGTCATTATATAGAGGATATTGAATGAGTGGTCATTGAATACCGAATTTATAAAACAAGTCATCTATAAACAGATAAAAACGAGGATGCGCCAAGTTTTTATCTGTTTTAGATGACGAGTTTAATAAATTCTGTATTTTATGAGCACATATTTTTTTATTACATCTATAATTTGACCCGAATTTTTGCGTAAAATCGTCAACATTTCAATTTTCCGCGAAAGGTATAACGTCGTTTAAAACTGACGTCACAATAGATACATTATGACGTAATTTTCACGGTTACAAAATAGCGTCG
This sequence comes from Fragum whitleyi, assembly GCA_948146395.1. NCBI lineage: Eukaryota > Metazoa > Mollusca > Bivalvia > Cardiida > Cardiidae > Fragum > Fragum whitleyi. The sequence goes on along the minus strand of OX411543.1, from coordinate 59,176,637 downwards.
CTTTTCGTTCTGAGCTCATTTGCATAATTATTCCACTAGTGTAATAACACCCGTGTAACATTAAAAATATTCATCTGGTTTATTTCACTCCCGCGACGTAGGTCATATTGTAAAATTATGTAAATGCTTTTTTGAATATATCCCTTGCACTGAAACCATGACATGATTGTGGCCTGTCAAGCAAAAAGGGACCATCTGGGTAGTGCGTAAAGTGTCGACCCTAGTCTAATTGCGCGGACTGCGCAGACTAACTAGGGTCGAAACTTTTAACACCTTGCCTATTCCCTGAATCTAGAGTGTTAAATCTACATTCCAGAGAAAGAATTTTTGAAATGCAACTTCTGGTTGACCTATGCTGGATCAAATATCTTTTTCCATAGAATTCTAATTCATGTTACAGAATTCTCGGATGGTCCCTTTTCGCGTGACGGGTCACAATTAATTTGTCCGTTTATCTGTTATTTATTACCACAATTTTAATTGATTTGGTTTATTATCTTGACATTCGTGGAAGAAATTATATTTAAAGAGGAATATATCAAACGAAGTAAAGGACAAAGTTACAAATGTCAAACTATACAAAAAGAACCATTTCACAGAATAGACATACAAGAATTATAGGACGTTAACCAATGAATTAATATGGAAATGTTGACATTAAGATTTCAGTTTTGTCCGTGAAAATGATGGAACAATCCCTATTGCACCACCTCCCCCTCCCATACCGACTTTGCAGTCAAGTGCGAAAATAGGTAAATCTTGGCATAGTGAAATGGCGCAAACCTGTGTAGTAGTGAAATAGAAATCTAAATTATTCATGAGCTTAAGGGCCTTCTAATTAAGATCAGTATCCGTAATATATTATTTTCTTATACCACCATACAGAAATACTAATGCTCATCACGTGGCTCATGCAGCTTCTACTATACAACATGCTTTTTTTGCTGGCTTGCGTTTCAGGATCTTTCTCAATTGAGTTAACGCATTCAGTGTTGCAGCGTGATAGATACATGGCATAAGTATGATGCCATTCAAATGAATCTCGTGCACTTTTCAGATAAATGCTTTTTACATTTATTCCTAATATGAATTTTATCATCCTGTTATCTCTTTTGGTTTTTGTTCCACCTGTTCTCAATAAAGATATAAATATGTATGTATATATGGCTCGCAAGTTATTCTATCCATCGAGATTGTGGCTTAATGTTGTATTTGCAATTTAGATTCCATTTTATTTTGCCATGTCTTGTGATTCTAAAGAAATATATATACATACATGTTACAACTGAAATTGGAAACTTTATATATCTGCACTTCAATTTGATGATCTGTTTTTAAGAGGTGAAGTCACTTACAAAGGTACGCAAATCTCCACCTAGAACAGCACCAAAACCCTCAACAATACAACCTCCAATAGGTTTGTCATATACGCCATAAACACCTTCAACAAAACAAATATTAGTAGACAATCTTAAACTTTAACAAATTACCATTTACTGGCTTCGTATTTACAAAATGTTAGAATAAACCTATATAACATACCATATAAATATATAACATAACGGTTATCATACTAACTCACCATTTTATGCTACCAAAAGATTGTAGTCGCCGGTACATCTGTTCATCCGACTGTTTGTACATCAATCATCATTCCGTCCTTTCGGCGCAATTTCTCAATAAGCATTGGGCAAATTCAAATAAAAATACCTCCTTTGATATAACGCCGATGTATTTTCCCGTGAGTGAATTTGAGGCCTCGTCACGGAAAAGGGGCCTTGATGTAAAAAAGTTTTTCTGTATTTCCTTTGTTTCGCCTCATGGCCAGAACTCAGTGGAATTTCATAATGGAGTTGCATAAACATTTTGAAATATAAGTATGAAACGCGTTAATAAAATTTTTATTTTCGTAAACTCTACGTTTCAAGACGAACAACTTCAATTGACAATATCTTTAGTTTTGTAAGAGATATAGAGTTTGCAATGCTAAGTAATATAGCCTCCACAAATTCAGCAGATTCAAAAATCAAGGTCATCGATTAATATTAAGGTGCTGCTGACAATGTCAATAATTTTTAAATATATCTCCTTTTCAAATTCCCAAATTCGCTTTTAGCTACATGTAAATGTTTTATTAAGTGCCCCAGGTAATATATATTTGAATTTTTGACTCGATGAAGCTATATCATGCTAATAAGACGCTCATTTTGTATATTACTGACTCTAAAATAAATCGGACTAAAAAAGACTAATCTAGTTAGTCTACATCTTTGGTTTGTAGGCACTCTTCATTGATATCTTAGATGAAAAAAAACAAAGAAATGATTTTCAAGATAAATATTTAAACCTTTACCCCATGACTGGGTCTTACTTTTCTTCAAATACAGTGTTCAGTGTATATCTCTGAAAGAGTGGTATATGTGTATTTTCTAAACTGAACTCTGACGTAGGCGCTGAGTCAATTTTCTTATGTATATCGGGTATATCAAAAAAGCAAAAAAGCGATAGGAATTGAACCAGATCACTTCACTTCAGATTTGACAGTACATCTATGCGTAAACCTTAAGATTAAAGACAAGCAATAACTTTCGTTCGAGTGATAAATTGTAACTTTTATAACATGTAGTTTCAAATTGTTTTATTATTTTGAAAAATGCCATGGGAATATTACAGTAACTGTTTAATGAAGATTTCACGGCTTAGCGCGTAAAATATACCTACAGTAATGAATTTCAAGATTTTTTTTGAAAAACTGCAATGGTTATCTTATAATCCGTATATTTAGATGCCCGTGAGATTCCTTCAATGTTTTCCGACTAAAGGTTTCTTATGATAAGAACTCTCAAACTATATAAGAATTATATAGAGGATATTGAATAGGTGGTCGTGGAATACCGAATTTATTAAACGAGTCATCTATGAATAGATAAAAACGAGGCTATAGCGAGTTTTTACCTGTTTTAGATGATGAGTTTAATAAATTCTGTATTTCATGAGCACACATTTTATATTCTATTTATAATTTGACCCGATTTTTTATGAAAAATCGTCTAAATTCTTGAAATTCAACATTTCAATTTTCCGCGAAACTTATAATGCCGTTTGAAACTGACGTCACAATATATAGAATGTGACGTCATATTCGCGGTTACAAAATAGCGTTGCTTTTCGATCTGAGCTCATTTGCATGGTTATTCCACTAGTGTAATAACATCCGTGTAATAACCAAAATATCCAACGGGTTTATTTCAGTCCCGAGACGTAGATCTTATTATAAATAAGAATATTTTGTCAGATTATGGCAAACATTTATGCATCCTCGGTAACCCAGTGCCTGTCCATTTCGTAGACTAAATTCGTCGACCCCGGGATAACCTGCAAGCAATTTCTCGTTCTTATGAATAATTGTGGAGCATTTTTTATTGATGATCTCAATTATTGTGAGAAAACTTAATGTACTTTTATCTTATAACTATACAAATATCCGTGTGATAACATCCCGTATGATATTTTTTATGATATCATATAGTTATTTTTAGAACAATGATATAATGCGGTTATTTTTAGAAACTTGCATTTCAGTTAGAAACATCGACAAAAACAAGACAAATAGAGGTTATAAGATAATTTTAATACATACTTTAATACATGTATTGTATGGAAAAAATATCTAACTCTGTTGTGAGAATTGATAATTGTCTCAGCAGAGCCTCGGCAATGATTAATTCTCCCAACCCCGTTAGATATTTTTTCTCATACAACACACTAAGTATGTATTATATATTTATCAGTATTACATTTCATTTCTATTTTAAATCATGACCTTTGTATAAACTGCCATATGCAGCAAGCCAAGTTGTTGAGCTCTTACTTATATTTGTATATAATTGAAGATTTTCGAATAAATCTAGATTTTCTGGAATCTCTTACCCGTCATTGCTTTATTCGGTAACTAAATCAAATATCCATATCGAAATTGCGAATACCAAACAACCTTTTGCTATATGATTGTCAATCATGGAATTTCAATATTACTTATAGCATCTAAACAAGCAATTCGACCTCTTTTACGGAAAGCACCATTACCTCATTATCATTTTGATTGGCTTATCAATGTGTAAAGAAATGTGATAAATATACATTGAAACGACGTTTCGCCAGCGTTTTGTCCCGGGGTAATTAATAGTAAGTAGCGGAATACTGTACGCCTAGGCTCCGAAGATGTTTATTTTGTGACAAAGCCTTATTCGGGGAGCATAACCCATCGTCGATGGCTCATGTATCTTAATGTTAACAGTGTAAACAGAAATATCTACAATTCACGTTTACAAAATCTTCAGCTTGGGCATGTTTTTGTTTGCAACATTAGAGTTGTGTATATCAACTGTATATTTTTTCGTGTAAAGTCCACCAATCTAAACAAGGGACAAATTAATTTTCGTCAGTAATTCCCAATAGTTCAGCGTCTATTAAAGAAAACGCTCTCGAAGTTGGGTCATTGCATATGCAGATATCCGAGGTTAGGTTTGGTGGACTATAGCTTATTACTTGCATCGTAGTGTTAATTAAATATGTTTGAATTAGCTTTCAGAACAAGTAATGGTTTGTTTTACCCAAACTTGACCACTGTCAATTAGATAAGTAAAAATCTGAAAACTTCTCCTAGGATTTCACTTGCTTTTAAAGCAAAAAAACCCAATGTCATTGATTGTAATTTATATTTTGTAAATTGATAGAATATGCCAGTAATTGATATTTTAGCAATTTTTCCATAGAGATCAAGTTCGGGACAAATAAACCAGGGTAAATGTAATGCCTTTTCATAACCCTTGTCATACTACTTGAAAAACATTGGCAAAATTGCATTAATATCTAAATGCTTAAAGCTCTGTATGCATAAATTATAAGTTAAAATTCAAATTTCAAAAGACAAGTTTGAAACTTTTCTGGTTTAACAAGGCAAACCATGTGGTAAAGACGAAGATCATACTACATGTACGTGTAGTTTGATCTTTATCTTTACCTCCAACCAAAGCCGGAATATTCCAGGTTCAGCATTACAAGGGTTAATTATCTATGAAGCATCTTTTCTTTCTACATAAATGTGATTACTATTAAATGAGTTCAATCCAATTTGTTATTTCTTTTAAATATCTTTTATCCTTCACGGAATCTATAAATAAATACGGAACATTCTAAAGAGGGTGATTGTAGAGGCATTATTTTATGGAAGACCCAATAATATAAAATACATCGTTTAAACATATGAATGCTTGGAACTTAAAACTAGAAAACTTTGACTGTTATTTACTATTGTTGATAACTACAGTCGCTATTGTTCGAGCGACCACGTCTATTGAGCGACCAATTCTATTAAGCGACCACCATAAGAGTCCCTTCACCATAGTCAAAATCTCTGACAAAGAGGACATTCTTAACGAAAGGTTGGTTATTGTTGAATCTTATGTTGTTGGAACCAATTCGAATCGTCTCAATAACACGATTCTAATGGGTTCGAACATCATAGGATTCAGTGCGACTTGATCGACAATTCATAAATGCTATAAAAATGAACTGTCACATTTATCATTGTATTTCGTATTAAGCGACCATTCCCATGAACGACCGTTTTTTGATGGTTCCTTAAGTGGTCGCATAACGCAAGTGTACTGTATATATATATAGAAGGGTAGTTCTAGGACGAATGCTACTTTAACTCTCCGGTGGATCAAAGCAGAAAGTTAACTTAAAATTATAAAGTTGACTCATTGGCCTCGCCAGTATTTTCTGAATCTTTTCATTTCATTGGGGATGTCTGAATTTCATTCCATCGCATTTATGTGAAGGATAAACAACAACCACCTAAATATGTTATACTGTATTAATATTTTTCTTTGTTATTCGCCTCAAATTTTACTTTGAAGACTGAAATGTGCCTATGATTTATAACGTCAAACGACATACATCATCGACGCAAATTTATGAAATATCAAGACATGAAAAAACACAACAATAGAATTTAAGGCAGGGGATCCGTAATTCCAAAATTCCAAAACGTTTCGAAAGTAATGAACCGTAACAGTGTTAACCGAGGTTTCAAAATGATTTTCATTTGGAATCCTCGGTCAAGACTTTAAAAGAAAATGAGTTCCGAAATGGTGCGTAACTATTACGGGCCACTACCAGTAATATTTCTTACCTAATGCCCCCGTGTATATATAAGCTAATGTATAAATTATGCAATACATGTATTCTTTTTTGTCATTTTATTTGACGACTTACAACATGCAATAATATTGATACGTATAATGCATTTCGGTAAAAAAACAACCATGTTTCCAAATCTGTGTGGGTAAGTTTATTCTAGTCTACACAAGACATTTGGCCACAAGGTAGAAATATCACTATAAAGTGAATTGGAAGCATATTCTGGTGGTAGACAGTTTAACTGTTGTCTGAAACAAATGTTATACGACTCACCAATACAATTCTTTGAGTTTTTTCTGAGTTCACTTGATATTGCTCGAGCGACCACGTCACGACCGATTTTATTTAGTGACCATTGTAAAATGTCCATTCACTGAAGCAAAAATTCTGAAAAAAGGACATTTCATAACATAATGTTGTTTATTATTGGATCTCATGCTGTTGAAACCCATTTGATTCGTCTCAATGAGACGAGTCAAATGGGTTAGAACATCATTGAATTTAGTAAGACTTAACCGACATTCTGTATATGCTATAGAATCGACCTGTTTTATTTGTCATGAAATATTGTATTAAGCGACCATTCCCTTGAGCGACCACTTTTGCGCCGCCGTCCCGAAGGTAGTCGCATAACACAAGATTTGTTGTATATCGCTTTCACGTTTAGATGTTAAGTAATGTCCACATCTTATTGATTCTTCAACCAACTCAGTTAAAAAATTTATAAGTTTTAAGGAGGTTCGCTCGGCTTTTTCCTATTGTTAAACTTTTCTTTAAACCTGATTTTTTTAGAAAGATCTTAATATTTCATTTCGATTTTTGAAAAGAAAAAATGCGGTCACCGTGCTAGTTTTTTTTCTCAGAGCCGTATGAAAATAGGTACCAAAAACATCTAGTCCACTTTAGTTCTTGCCTTTGAATTTCTTTAATAATTACACCTATGATTTGAATATATCATTTTTGGGCAAATAAATATTCTGAAAGCAATTGTTTTATGTTTTATTTAAAAACAACAACACAATTCACTAATTTATTAAAGAAGTGTGGAATTTATTAATGACACAAAAGGAAAATATGACATCTTTATTCGGTCCTTAATAGAAGTACTTTTCCGTTAATATTAAGGGCTACTAATACATGCTTCACAGTAAAATAAATATAGTTCTACTATTAAACTTTTTCTTATACTCTCAATATAAATTGGTGACATAATGAAGAATATTATGACATGAAAAAAAGATTGGGTCGCGGTCTTACTTTTTTAGATATTTTGACTCATTTGTTGAAATAAAGGGAGGTAATTCACAAAAAATGGTGAAATTTCAAAACACATTTTTCAATATTGGAAGTAACAAATTTGTTGGTATTTTAGTTCAGAGATATTAGGTAGGGCTTCGTTTTACAATATTCATAAGTTTTATTTGCTTTCTATCTGAAAAATAGGCAAGGAGTTACATTGAACACTTGCTTGTCGTTTTCTCTGAATACTCTAAAATCGGTAAAAATGCCCCCCAAAATTGGGTGAAAAAATATTTTGTGAATTTATACAAATTTTTACATGTTTTAGCATCATTACATACAGCTCTATCCAAAATCATAATATGAATTTCGTTTCATTGTTTTCTTACGATTGTAGAAACGCAAATGTTTTTTTTCAATGGCGGAAAATCCAAAACCGGATGTGCGGACGTCCTTAAAACGTTCACTTACTTTTCGGGTTTATGTTGAAATGTTCGACGTTTCACATTTCACTACAATTACCATTTTCTTTCTTTTTCAGGACACAATGCAGCTATATCAAGAGCACAGAGTATAAAGCAAAGCCAATCTTCCACACAAAAACTCAATCACACAAATACTTCCCCTGATATGCTATCTGACATTACACAGAAGCGTGCACAGTTGAAAAAGACTATGAGCGAAGGCTCTGGGTTGGGAACCAAGATTAACGCTAGATCACCAGAAAGCATGCCAACTTGGGACAATAAATCTAGACCACAGAGTGGCGTGCCACAACATTCAAACGATGTGTCAGTATCACAAATAGACAATAGATTACACGGAAATGAACAGCTTAAATCAGGGGTTGATGATAGCAATCCTGGTGGAGTACATAATTTATCCAAAATGTTTGAAAAATCCGCACAAGTCACGAAGTCGGGACAGACTACAAGAGAGAAAACTCCTCAAAGACCAGGTAAGACTTGAAGGGGTTTGAGTTGTGACTTCATACATTATTTTAATATGTATATTTCTTAAGTTTTAAGCATAAGTCTTGGGCTCAACTGTATTAAGGTAAACAGCGGTTTATTAATATGATTTCGTCGCAAGGTTTTGCTTCTCTTTTTTGTTAAAGAATGGGATTTCCAGATAAACCACTTTTTAAGTGGTTTTCATTTTTTAAAAACCTGTTTAAAAAAATAAACTTAATCAGAGGGAATCACTCTGGAATCCTCTGTGATTCTACGGAATAGACCTTGGAAATGATAATGGCGAAGCCATGAAAGAGCGTCATTTCGCAAGTGAGTGTCCGTGACGTCACACTTATCAACCATCCCTCTAAGGATGACGTAATATAAAACAGAATCAATGAAAAATTAAAAGTTGGCATTTTATAATTTGAAAACAAAACGCAATGTTTTACTTGGTATTGTCATCAAATTATAGACGATAAAAAAATTGACAAAATATGATTGTCTTCAAGCGTGTTAAGTAATCGAAGTACCATAAGAGGCCAAATTACAAGAAAAGAAATAATAATTAAAATCTCTACACTTGCGTCCAAGGTACATTCCAGTTTACGGAAACGTCCAAGCGATGTCCCGAATGCTCTAGAGTGTTTCCTCTGTAAGAACTTTGAAAATAGATGAAAATTCATAAAATGTGGATTATAATGAATTGATATCATGAAAACAGTTAATACTGATTCAAGTACATCGGTATAATTACTATTTTGAGTGTTTTGATTTGCAAAAAAGGCTGATAACATATTTTATGTTGTAAATTTAAGACTTTGCTAAATTTATTTGATTATTGGAGTGATTCATAACTAGTTCTTTACTATTTTATTACTTACTAACCCGTTTTCTTGCTGTAATTTTGCTTACCAACAAATATTAATTTATTATTTAAATGTTGGTTGAATTTTAAGAATTTCGACGATTTTCTGGTCATATTACAAATAGAATATAAATTGTGTGCTCATAAGATACAGAATTTATTAAGTTAGTCATGTAGCCTCGTTTTTTTCTGTTAATAGATGACCCGTTTAATAAATTCAGTAATCTATAACCCTTCATTTAATATCCTCTATTACTAATACGTAAACAAAAGAGCCTTCTAAAGGCCTGATACACTAGACGGTGACTGCACTGGGCTTCCACGGCTATCGGGCAATATTTAGATCGCAGTGTAATTGCCGGAAAATATTTATTCTTTTTTGGCAAGAAAAGATACTCGGCCTTTTTATATGCGGACATGATTATACCACGGTGCTCCTACCACGCTCCTGTTGCGATTCTACAACGTTTTTACGGCGACGAATTGCTTTCCTATTGCTATTCTATGTGCTCTTACGACGCATTTACTTCGTCGATGAAGACACAACGGCGAATGCTCAGCGCTCTCTTGTTGAGCCTACCTCCTGAACAAAATTTGCGATAATTGATTACCTCTCATTAAAGTCACTCAAAACTCGCTCAATACACTCATTAGATTTCGTTCCAAGTTAATTCCGAATTTATTCACCTAGTCAATTTCACGATGTTGTTAACTGTACCTAAAGAGCATCGCGGAATCGTCGCCGTAGTGTGACAGGCCTTTAAGATCAAATTAGTATCTTTATATCAATTTTCATATCCTACGACGCTAATAGTTCAAGATTCAGCATTCAAAATATTTAAATGGTTTGCGTTATTAGCTTTGCGGCCTGTATCAAATCCAAAATTAAATCGCTCGTCATTGAAAATTACAACCTCCTGCGTTAAATGTTAAGCTTAATAATAGAAAAAGATTATACTGCACTGTATATATTTTTCAAAGGTCTTCATTAATTTGACCCTGACTATCAAGGACGCGTTGTATTCCGTACACCCAAATACCGTCAGTGGATTAATGCCGTTTGTTTGTACACACATTTGTCATCTTAAACGTTTAATTCATCTCAAAACTGGACAGTTTTTCATTATCAAATAGGAATGGGGACCTTTTTATGTAATTCGGAGGATTTCTTTCATCAATGAGAATGCATAACACACGGAATTTAATTTAGCACGGTATTGTTTCACTTCCATTTTGTAGGACAAATTGTAGTTTACTTATTACTATATATCTATTCAGCTTTTTTATCTCTTCCTTATCTCCGCCTTGAAAATGATATCTTGCTATTGCTTATCTTTTTATGCTAATGTCAATCTGAACTTAGTAAATAGTAGTTTTGGCTTTACGAATAACATCTTGACTAACTCTCAAAGGAAATAGAACAACTAACATCCAAGACAACAGAAAATCAGCACCAATGATGATGTCGCCTAGGAATGACTATCTACATCCTAGTAGTTTTACTGAAAATAACACCATAGCAGATAGTTCTTCTCGCTTGAGTATAACGAGTAGCCAATCTACTAACAGAACGTCTTTGGGAATTGGAATACTAACACATGCACAGACCTTGAATACAAATGTTGACGATTATTATGATGATACGGCTATTCCAGGTCCCCTACAGGCAGTTCGGACACCCAGTGTTGATAGACCAGATGGATCCAAACAAACAGGCATAGGTTAGTATATATATAATACATGTAGTTTCGGCGGCACAGTGCATTGTGTAGACACACACAATTATATATGCACAAATTGGAGTGAATGATCAAAGGTCAATTTTGTCTATGCATTTTTAGACAAAATTAAAATTCCATCCATCACTTAAACGTGTGTATCTATACCATGTTTTCTCTGTGCCTCGATATGTACTATGCCAAAATTAAAACAGTGTGGCGTGTTTTATTTTTGATTGTTTGTTGTTAGCTTCTACTTCTTCTTTCAAAATGCATATAAGATTGCCCATAATTTATGTCAAAATAATTGAATTTGTTTAAAACAATTGCCCCATTATACTATATATATTATATTATATATGAAAAGTAATCCATCTTAGAATTGAAACCAGGATGAAGCCTGATCAGATTGTGTGGTTTGTATGTAGTCAGAATCAAAGTTATCCAATGACACAATGTTCTGTCTGCACTGTTTTATTTCAAATTTTAGACTTACAATATTCTATCTGTTATGTTATCAAATGGTTTTTACACATGATTGAAAACGTTTCAAGAGTATAACACTGTTCTATTTTGGGAATTTGATAATACATATTTTCTTCTGATTATCGTCTCACCGAACAAGGTCTATTTATCATGCTAATCTATCCAAAGAGATAACAATCTGTTGTGTTAATACTACTCAAAAGTCTTCACCTAAAGTCAAAATAAAATAGATTGGATAAATTAGACTGATTACCGTTTGCTCCTCTAGAATTTTCGTTTTGTCTAGATGAAGCCACACTGCCATAATTAAACTGAAAAACTGTTGAAATTGGTGATACTAACTAAGGCCAATCTTATTAAAGGAATGGAAAAGAAGTACCAAGTTGCAGTTATAATGTTCTAACTGTACATTGTTTTTCGTTTAATACAATTACTTCCCATTTAATTTTTTAGAAAAGGGACTAAATGAAATGGACAATAAAGAAAAAATTACTTCTCCTAGTGTCGAATCTCTCAGCCGTCGGAGGCAAACTGATCCTGGCCCCTTATTGCATAAAACCCAAGGTAAAAGGCTGGAATAACGCAACTAACACTAGCACAAATATATTATATATCTCGGTGCACCTATGTCACGGATTTGGAGCCATAAAACGCTTTTTTCACTCATCGAATGCTGTATTGTTAATTGTATTAAGGATCCACCACACGAAAAGGAACCATTCATTTAGGTCTACGATTGCAGAAATATTCGAATTTTGTAAATTTGTTAGTCTGTACTGATTGCATAGTCTGGTTATCCTCATTCCCTGTTTCTGTAAGCCGGATCAAAGACGCGTGTGATATAATAGTGTTTTAAATCATTAATGTTATCTGGTCAATGTTTCGAGAATTTATCATGACGAAGCTTTGGTGAGTTATAATGCTTTTTCGCAGCCGAGATAGATAACATTTAATTTTAGGAAACTTATATATTATTCTGTTTATCGTGGACTCAATTGTCAGAGTTATAAATGTAATGAAACCTTTAAAATCAGAAATTTAAGGTGCAAGTGTTTCCTTGTTAAGATCGTGAATATCCAGATATCAGTTTGTTTTCATGCAGGATATCTCAGGTCAATATTTGCTTCATTTCGCGATAAAAAGGTTCTTTCAAATACCTTCAGTTTCTAAGATTCCTTGGAAAACAACTATAAATTCGAATACGCTCTATAAAAGCAAAGGATATAGTTTTATTCTATCAATCTAACTTTGTCAAAGAAAAAGTCTATTTTGTTGTGTACTTACACGTCATTTAGTTAATTTAAGCAATCATAACGTTCTTCATTCTTGACTTAAACACACATATCAAAATGACAAGCAAACCTGTTTTATATTTTTGAAAATTACAAAACGTGATTAATATTTCTAATAACATGTGTATTATGATCTTCGTAGATACAGATTACGAAAACTGTAAGTGTTGTATCACTATATATTTTTTCTATCTAATTTTATATCTCATCTGAATAACATTTGAAATAGAAATGCATGTTTTAAAGTCCATGATATTAATTTAACACACGGAACGGATATCTGTTTCAATTATGGGATAAAATAGTTCAACCTTTTCGTCTCGTTAAACCTATAAAACACATTCATGGTATAGTAATGACATCTTGAATATTTTTGAATATTTCTTTTTATCCTGGGTTCCAAAAGACGTGTTTCTATTCATACAAGAACCTGGAAATCAGTAGCATAAAGAAACTATATTTAGTCTCTTGCTTGTTAAGCAGCTGCTTATCAACATGTACCACTTAGTCTAGTGATATCTAAATTATGACCTTGACTTTGACATCCACTGGACATGTTTGTCATAAGCAACAAATCCAAATTGTGAAAATTATGTCATTTACCTTAACCGATGACATTGATTTTGGTAAGATTGGCCCGAACTTAACCCCTATCATTCAGATGAATAAAACCTTGGGAAATTCTACTCGGCTCTGCAAGTGCTTTCATGTATCTAAATAACTAACGGTATCGAATATAATATATGTTTTGTAAACTGATAAAAATTTGTCAGTTATTGATATTTAAGTAACGTTTCTTTAGAGTTACAAAGTCTAAAACATACATAATAACAGAATGGTGTTATCTTAGCAGTGCAATTGTGTAATATTGAGAATGAACTTATGACCAATAAAAAGTTATGGCCAAGTTTTATAGGGACAAAAGGACAGAAAAGCCTAAAACAATTAACAGACCGGGGTCTTGATAAGGGCGGATCGTATGTACATACAGTTAGTTACATCATGAAATTGACAAGCATTCCGATTAAAACCATTCTAATTCGCTCACTTAGCGCTCCAGTCATTCACTCCAAACACGCACTCAAATCGATCCAAGACGTTCAAAAATCATATGAAAACATTTCGAAATCGACCAAGATTTTCAACTTTTTATTCAAATCTATCTAATTATTCAACGATTTTATTGGCCTGGGTGCATTTTTAATGCCTTATTGGCCCATGAAGACATACAAACAGAAAATGACCTATGTTTAATGAAAGGGAGGTAATTAATATTGCTAATTTTGTTCATCTAGAACAAAATTAGCCATATTGGTTTACTTCCCTTTAATTTCACTCATAACTCGCTCCACACACTCATTCGATTTCATTCCAAAATCATTCCAAAATCATTCATCTTGTCAATTTCACGATGTTGTTAACTGTATACATGTACTCGCATACAACAGATTTTAAGCTCACTTGGACTGGTGTGCCGTTCTGATACCTAATTGTTCGTCACTCAGAGTTTGGTTGTACGTCGTCCGTAGTAAATTACTCATTGTTATCACTATAGAAATTATAGTTTTTGCGCTATCATTTTTTTCAAGTTTGCTGAAAACTTTCGTCTAATAGGAAAATTCCCGTTAAATATGCGATGCGTTCAGGATCATTAAAACGGTGCAAACTGTTTTCAAGTTATATCCCACTTTGTACGCTAGTACACGTGCAAAGCAAGGTAAGATTTGCAATTATATTGCACTGTTTTTCTCAATTGAACGCAGAGCGAGTGCCATTTTGACCAACGACAGTGAAAGGGGCCTTACTTTTACTTTCCTTGTTACCACTCTGGATGTGACAATCTTATCTCATTAATCTCAGACTTGCGAGAAATGTTGTCGACGTTAACATTCATTCTTATAATCACTCTTTTTATAAAGGTATCGTCAGTTTTTGAGACGTTGAAATCACATGAATCATCTATGGTCATTTTATGTTTCTATTCTAGTTTGCTTACAAATGACTATTAACGTAAAGTTTTTGAGGGATGAACTATTATACGTAACTAGGTTTGAATGTCAACAGTTTGTCATTTTTCAATTTCCTCAAAAATTGTCTATGTCTAGTTTAGAAAAAGCATTATTCATGTTGAGCGATTAGAGTTCAAAGTTTTAATCATTCAGTTTTAGTCTTCTGTGGCATTTCTCCATTTGTCATTATTTCTTAAACCGATTTTTCAGGCTTTAAACACATCACATTCGAAATACCATACAAACATGTATACTAAATGACCTCTTAATACAACTTATATGCTAACGAGAAAACCCAAACACCCCCTTTAATATTTTCCAATCTCATCTATCTGTTGGCACAAACCTTCTGCTTATTTTCATTTGTAGTTTCTTTCAATTCCATTTTCATATGTCAACATATATTTTTCTTTACTTGCATGTTTTGCACTAAATTAGGGAACATTTAAATTACTGACTTATTTTATAATTTATTCTATATTGATAAGTCTATAGGTATTTTTTTGTTTAATTTTGTTTTATTATTGTTATTCTGTTGAAGCTATTGTTATGTCCAAAAATGGAAGGAAATTATACCAAAACTGGAAACAAATTATTAACATATTCGTACATAATCTTTTCATCGGGTAGTCTGTGTGGAGAGTATTTGACATCTTTCATCAGAAAAAGTGTTTCCAACATAATTAGTGCAATTTTACATTTCCATAATATCCAAGAGCAACTACCAATTATGTTCCCAGTTTAGGTTTTACACGTAGTTCAAACCTCTATACATTAAAAGAACATCACTATTCTCTCTTGAAAAATGTGAATTATGCCTCTACAAGACTAGTTGAGTTTTATTGATTTCCACCAATGGAAGGGTTATATATCAAACGGAAGATTGAAAAAATATTGATTATTTACGTTGTATTATCAAAACATACACGGAATGAGCAACCACTGAAGCTTATAAAAGAATAGTAGAATCGTTCAAAAAATAGTTTTATCTCGGACGTATAAATGCATAAGCTGCCAATCATTCGATAATCAACATCAAAAATCATATTTGTAGTAAAATAACATTTCCGAATTTCAAGTCCATTGTGCCTGAACCATTACAGTCGGTTTGCGTCTTTGAGCTATACAGTTGTTCAACGGAGACATATTTAGACATTTTTTTTTTAAATATTTTTACTTCTTATTAATGATAGTTAAAAAAATCGTCAGAGTGAAAGGATGAATAATTTTGGAATCATTTCGGAATTGAGTTGGATATTTGTAAATAGTGATCTGTGTGTACTTAATTTTATCTTATAGCTGTACAAATATCTGTGTGATAACATCCTGTATGATATTTTATGACATAGTTATTTTTAGAACAATGATATAATGCAGTTATTTTAGAAACTTGCATTTCAGTTAGAAACATCGACGAAAACAAGACAAATAGAGGTTATAAGATAAATATAATACGTACTTAGTGTATTGTATGAAGAAAATATCTAACTCACTTGTGACAATTGATAATTGTCTCGGCAGAGCCTCAACAATGATCAATTCTCCCAACCTCGTTAGATATTTTTTTATACAAAACACTAAGTAAGTATTATACATTTATTTACATGTATATTTTAACGGAAACGAGTATACATTCGTGTAATAATAAGATTGTTTAGAATGTGATAACTATTACTCTGGTGTTCGTTAAACATGCCGTAGCAACATCTTGTAAACCACTAAAGATATGTGTTATATTTACAGGGTTCAACGCTAGTTTCAAGCGGAAACTTGAAGGTGTGCTTTCCGTGCCAAAATCCCCAGGAAGTCCGACCAAGGTTGACCACGAGTACGAAGAACTGCCAATCAAGCCGGACGCTGTGACGTACGCAAATGACATCGATTATTGACTGATTAATACTGGGACACTATGAAATTGCGTTTCAGTGCGTCTTAAGTAAAGAGAATACCCATATTCTCATTGAAAATCAAATCGTGTTTGAACAGATCAAAGCGACAAGCCCCCAGTTGTATAAAAGATCATTACTGGTTTAATATAGAGACTAAGTTATTTCCAGCCTATCAGATTTCTTGTTAATATTGTACCAATAGAAACAAGAAATCTGGTTGACTGAAATTGTTCATTGGTTAAAAATTGAGATAACTTTTTTTGAAACCAGGCAATATCAGTAAACTTAGCTTTTAATTTTCCTAAAATAACTTGCATATTTGTTGACTTTTAAGTAATCAAGTGAGCATTTTGACCCTGTTTAGTGAGAGTGTTACCTACTTCAAATGAGCTGTGACAGGTTGTCTGTGATTTTAATTGCCTGTAAACAAAGAATATGCATTATCATACAACTTACAGCAATCCTTATTAACAAGCCATAATAATTAAATAGAGGATAACCGTTTGTTTCAGTGTAAGATCGATTTATATTTCATGAAGTGAACAACAAAAGGTATATTTTCATAGAGCCACGAGTGAAAATACAGCTTTTGTTGCTCACGAAATGAAATATAAATCGATCTTACACGAAAAACAAACGATTATTCTATTTCTTTAATGCAAAAATGAGATAAAAAGTAAAATTTCTATGACATATTTTCGTAAAGCGCGTCATTTTGCACGTGATTGCTATGCAACGTTCATTGTGACGTCACTTATTTTGCCCCGCATAGATGACGTCAGATAGGATGAAATGCACAAAAGCAGGGTATAAGTTTTTGATAATTTCACTGCTTTTGCGGTGAGATTATCAAGTGATAATCTACCGTTATTTCTCGATAAACCACCAAAAAGCATTAAAGAAGAATCAGCTATTTCTCCAAGTTAAAATATTTATTATTATGCAAACTTCAACAACTGAGAACTACCTCAAAGTTACACAGTTCTTTTATCACATCGTTTAAGAAAGTTGACCCATAATAGTTCCGCAAGGTTTCGGTTGTAATGAACTTAACAGTGTTAATCGAGGTTTCCTAATGATTTTCATTAGGAAACCTCGGTCAACATTGTGAAAGGTCTTGTGGTACTAAACGTTGCGGAACTATTACAGGTACACTACCTCAAAAGGGTACAGTTGAATCAGTTTTTAATGCAAAGTTATTTAAGCATAAGATAAATGCAGTTTTTTCAATATGTTATGCTTACAAACATAATAAGGATGCACCATATTATAAGAGAGAACGATAGAGGATTAATTTAGAAAACTAACAAAGCAAGAATGAGACAAAGATTAATATTCTTGTATGAAGAATTCTGTAAATAGAAAAAAATAGAAAAAAAAATCTCTATTTCTATATTTTATTTTTGTTGTCTTTTTGTATATAGAAGAAAATAATTATTATTAAAATATTTATAGACCATGTTCATTTTCTGTTTCATTAGATATTTTCCGAAATCACAAATCATCGGATACTTCGTCGTATGCCTACGGAAGCATTAAAGGAGGGTTATCGGGATTTCTCAATCGGTAAATACCTCGGCGATTCTACGGAATAGACTACGGATTAATGAGACCACAAAAGTGAGAGTGCGTCTTTTCACACATGGGTTACTGGCGTCGTTTTCCATATGGGTTACTGGCGTCGTTTTCCATATGGGTCACTGGCGTCGTTTTCGATATGGCTTACTGGCGTCGTTTTCCATATGGGTTACTGGCGTCGTTTTCCATATGGGTCACTGGCATCGTTTTCGATATGGCTTACTGGCGTCGTTTTCCATATGGGTTACTGGCATCGTTTTCCATATGGGTAACTGGTGTCGTTTTCCATATGGGTTTCTGGCGTCGTTTTCCATATGGGCTCCTGGCGTTGTTTCCCAAATGGGCTACTTGCGTCGTTTCGCGCGTGGGTTACTGGCGTCAAGAAACACCAAAGTTAAGTAAAAAAATCAATGAAAGAATAAACCTTTGCATACTATTAATTGATGACAAACCGCAGTATTTTACTGCGTTTTGTCATCAAATTAAAATATGCTAAACGGTTCTCAACAATGCTCAAAGGTTTTTCGAAAAAAATGTTTTTCTTCAAGCGTATTTATTAATCGAAGTATCACCAGAAGCAGTATTACTTTTAAAAAAAAACCAACCAAATAATTACTTCCAGTTTACAGAAGTGCCCGAGTGATGTTCCAATTGGGAATTTCTTTGTGGCGTCTCTTTGTTATAGTACAAAGGTGCAGAGGAATCACACGTGACTTTGTGAATTTGTGCCTCTTTGAATGCAAACGATGGATGTTCGGAAAGATTTGGTGAGATTGAAGTATCAAAACGTGACGTGAATGTAAAAACGTGTAGTCGATAACATTGTGAAATTAACATTCACTCCGATCAAAACCATTCTTATTCGTTCGGTGGCGCTCCATCTAATGCATACAAATTACGTATTCCAAACATTCAAAACTCGCTCAATCACTCAAAATCGTTTCGAAATGGTTTCAAACAATCAGAAACTTGATTCAAATCGATAAAATCATAGTGCAATTTTATTGGCTTGTGTTGATTGCAAAGCATCTGATTTGGCAGTGGAGAGATACAAACAGAAAAAATACTTAGATTTCATTCGATAATTCTATCCAATTGGATATTTTTATCATATTCACTCCCTTTAATTCCAATCAAATCTAACTCATCTTCATAATACACATCCCTAACCTCAATCGGTAACGTATTTGTCTTGTCAATACAGGGTTCGTAAGTTGGAACCTCGGCTCGGTACACTTTCATGCGATATTAACAAAGGTCAATGTGATACGAGCCATTTGACACCTATCTAATGGGCGTATTACAAGTAGAATTCGTGATATGCTGTACATAGAGGATATTGCATGAGTGTTCATTGAATACCGAATTTATTAAGCGAGTCATCTTTGAACAGATAAAAACGAGGCTGCGCCGAGTTTTTATCTATTTTAGATCACGAGTCTAATCAATTCGGTATTTCATGAGCACAAATTTGATATTCTATTTATAAAATGGCCTGGATATTCACAAAAAATCGAGGAAATTACAGATATTAATTTTATGACTTTAATTTAGTCCGCGAAACATATAACGCCGTTTACAAATTGACGTCATCAAAGTTTTATGACGTCATTTTCACAACGAAAATATGACGTTGCCAGAAGTTCTTAGCTCATTTGCACCCGTGTAATATCAAAAATATTCAACGGGTTTATTTCACTCCCGCGACGTATGTCATATAATAAATCCCAGTGGGATCAGCAGCTTGTGGCTGATGCTGGCTTGGAAGATGCTACGGTTGTACAGGTATGATGGACGACAGGAACCGATGGTTAGGTGTACTAGCCTCTGAAATAAAATTGCTTCGAGGAATTGATAGGTTGAGCGATTTTGGAATGAATTTGGAATGAAATTGAATAAGCGAAACGAGTGAGTTTTGAGTGAAATTAAAAGGAGGTAATCCAATATAGCTAATTTTGTTATGATGAACAAACTCAGCGGTATTTATTACCTACATTTAATTAAACATGAATATAAGTGTGTTTAAAAGCTTCCCATTTCTTCAAGAACCAATCAGCCGATTACAGTTTCAATAAGGTCAGTGAAACCGTATTTTTTATAGTTTTTTTTTTTTTTTTGTTTTTGTTTTATGCATTTGTAGATCTTATCTTTAGTGAATTTGGAGCGCTTTTGAATGGTTTGAGTGAGTGTTTGGAATGAATGAATGGAGCGCTGAGTGAGCGGATTAGAATGCTTTCGATTGAGATGAATGTCAATTTTACGATGTATCTAATTGTAAACAAACAAATCATACTACAATTTTCTCATTTGCATATTCTCTGTAAGTATTTTTCGTGCACGAGTACCTATTAATTTCTATCATAAAAACTTAAGTAACATATTCTATGACAATTGGACGCAATTCTATCTCTATTGATCTTGTTTGCAATATTATATTTGCCTATGTTATATTATGTATAATCCCTTTCTTAGCTCCGAATATTTCAAATTGACATCAAAGAGAATACAGTAATGAAAGGTAAATACACATACTTCATTTCAATTATTTGTTTACAAAATGCATCATAACAAATAATTTCTTCAATTCGACCTTTCCTACAAAGAAGGATTTGATTGTTTGAATGGGGTTTTACGTCGCTTTTAACATTATTTCAGTCAAATCGCGATGGCTGGGGCACTTAACAACGGATTCCTGGTATTTCTCACACCAGTACTACCATCACATCCTTTCATAGCTTCCAGCTGCTATTCCACATAGGTCTTCGATTATCAACCCATTGGTAGTAGACAAATAGTCGGAAAGGAGGGGTGCCGCCGTCGGGGATCGAACCCAGGACCTCTAGATTGACACTCCGACGCGATACAAACTGCATACAAAGAAGGATCGAGGTAGATTGACTAGCTGGATGGTTTGAAGTGACTGATCGTAGTTGAAATAAATCAAAGGCCTGAAAGGCCTGAATTGAAGACAGGACTGAATATTAACAATTGGAATGAAAATTGTGGCGTTTTGAGAAGATCTCTTGAGTGGGAATCAAAAATTTAAAACAATCATTGATGGTTACATAGAAAAACTGCATTTTCCTAACAAATGAATATGCTTTACTTTGAAGACTCATCACTTCCAGATAAACATATCCCTACAGCCAGTTCAAACTTAACAAGAGGTAACTGCCTTCATAATCGCTATTCATCCCCAAGTGTAAGTTTTCAATATCCTAAATGAAAAATATTCATTTAACCAACAGAAATATGGTGGCAATTCCTGTATTCTAAAAACTCATATGAATTATTGCCACCCTGTTTTATAAAATTGTATAGATTATCCCCAGCAATCCAATATGATCCAAATCCGATTTTTTTCCAGTCAAACTTATTAAGTGGATGTGTAAAAATCTTAAATAAAATGTTAATCCACATGACACACATTGCTTACCCCTTGATGAAGAGCTGAACATTTCATTGCCATGGTGAATATTGCCCTTAATTGGAAATTTGTTCGAATTTCTTTTACATTTATTATCTGATCCAGGATTTGACTAATTATCTCCACATAGAAGAAGCAATGAAAGTAATACCAATATTCTTATACTTTTACTAGTCAAAGTCAATACCAAGAAGAAGTATTTTCCCGTACAATAGCTGTAGCTTTTTTTATGAATACCGTTTAAGTTTCTATCAGGAGTGAAACATTCTATTTCTATTTTTCCATTGAGATATTTCGATCTCCATTTGAGGTTATTCTCCTTGCATATGGTCTTACTTAGTAGAAAATTATTTTTACTACAAAATAATATATAAACCTGTTAAGACAACCAACCTTTCAGGCCTTTTCAACGGGACTGCTTTTCTAGATCAAGATTCGGATTCAACTATCCGGTGAACTATCAATTTTGACAAAACTGCCAAAATGACAGATCGTTAAATGAAATCCCGAGCTACAGCATTTATCACCTTGAGTAGAATTCTTTCAAAGCCCACTCCAGAATGTTACACATAAATCCATTCCAGTTTCCAAAACAGTTTTTGTTATTGTCAGAAAATTGTCGAAAACAAAAGCGGAAACTCAAAACCGGGATCGCGCATGCGTGGTACTACTGTATAGGCCATTCAAAACACCACTCGGCCAATCTAACGCATTCGTCACAACTCGGCCGATTCCGTAACCTATATTTAGATAGATCTGAGACTTCGGAGATCGCCCGATGATTGCCGAGTGAATATCACGATCACGATCTGTTGCCGTTTACGGAAATGACCGAGGGTTGTTCCGAATGCTGTACAATATGGATAGACAAAACAAGCCTAATAATAAAGTAATTTGATAAGCCATCGAAATTTCTCCGTAAATCCAAGTAAAAATTCAAACCTAGGAAATTCCAAGGGTTTACGAGTTTATTCAAATGGCCTTGTGCTATTTTAGTTTTTATCCATTTACACTACGACAGGCCCGGGAGACGGATAAATAAAGCAACCTTAAGGACACACAAACACACAATTTTACGAGAAATAGGGAGTCTAAAATGGGGAACTGAAAATAGCTTGCCAATGCTATGCATAAAAACAGTTGTAGGATGCAATTGAAAATTTGGAGCAAATGCAAAAGATTACAGCCGAAAACGCCCTAAAACAGCACCACTTACGAATGTAAAACACGTTTCTGCAGGCAACTTCATAGATCACGTGTTCACTCCCCTGAGTTCCCGGCCAGAATTTAGGTCAGCACTAAAATTTTACGGTATATTGCTACACTATTGATTATTTTTGCCGCGTTTATTTTTATGAATGGGTCTACTTTTTTGAGCGTAATGACACATGTAGGTTTGTTATCAAAATCCGATGGCGACGATCCCTATATTGAAAGACAGGTAAACCTGTCTTCAATCAAAGGCCTAAAAGGCCTGAATTGAAGACAGGACTGAATATTAACAATTGGAATGAAAATTGTGGCGTTTTGAGAAGATCTCTTGAGTGGGAATCAAAAATTTAAAACAATCATTGATGGTTACATATGGAAACTGCACCTTCCTAACAAATGAATATGATTTACTTTGAAGACTCATCACTTCCAGATAAACCTATCCCTCTAGCCAATTCAAGCTTAACAAGAGGGTAAACTGCCTTCATAATCGCTATTCATCCCCAAGTGTAAGTTTTCAATATCCTAAATGAAAAATATTCATTTAACCAACAGAAATATGGTGGCAATTCCTTTATTCTAAAAACTCAAATGAATTATTGCAACCCTGTTTTATAAAATTGTATAGATTATCCCCAGCAATCCAATATGATCCAAATCCGATTTTTTTCCCAGTCAAACTTATTAAGTGGCTTTGTAAAAATCTTAAATAAAATGTTAATCCACATGACACACATTGCTTACCCCTTGATGAAGAGCTGAACATTTCATCGCCATGGTGAATATTGGCCTGAATTGGAAATTTGTTCAAATTTCTTTTACATTTATTATCTGATCCAGGATTTGACTAATTATCTCCACATAGAAGAAGCAATGAAAGTAATACCAATATTCTTATACTTTTACTAGTCAAAGTCAATACTAAGAAGAAGTATTTTCCCGTACAATAGCTGTAGCTTTTTTTATGAATATCGTTTAAGTTTCTTCCAGGAGTGAAACATTCTAATTCTATTTTTCCATTGAGATATTTCGATCTCCATTTCAGGTTATTCTCCTTGCATATGGTCTTACTTAGTGGAAAATTATTTTTACTACAAAATAATATATAAACCTGTTAAGACAACCAACCTTTCAGGCCTTTTCCACTGGACTGCTTTTCTAGATCAAGATTCGGATTGAACTATCCGGTGAACTATCAATTTTGACAAAACTGCCAAAATGACAGATCGTTAAATGAAATCCCGAGCTACAGCATTTATCACCTTGAGTAGAATTCTTTCAAAGTCCACTCCAGAATGTTACAAATAAATCCATTCCAGTTTCCAAAACAGTTTCTGTTATTGTCAGAAAATTGTCGAAAACAAAAGCGGAAACTCAAAACCGGGATCGCGCATGCGTGGTACTACTGTACAGGCCATTCGGAACACCACTCGGCCAATCTAACGCATTCGTCACAACTCGGGCGATTCCGTAACCTACATTTATCTGAGACTTCGGAGATCGCCCGATGATTGCCGAGTGAATATCACGATCACGATCTGTTGCCGTTTACGGATATGACCGAGTGATGTTCCAAATGCTGTACAATTTGGATAGACAAAACAAGCCTTATAATAAAGTAATTTGATAAGCCATCGAAGATTCTCCGTAAATCCAAGTAAAAATCAAAACCTAGGAAATTCCAAGGGTTTACGAGTTTATTCAAATAGCCTTGTGCTATTTTAGTTTTTATCCATTTACTCTACGACAGGCCCGGGAGACGGATAAATAAAGCAACCTTAAGGACACACAAAAACACAATTTTACGAGAAATAGGGAGTCTTAAATGGGGAACTGAAAATAGCTTGCCAATGCTTTGTATAAAAACAGTTGTAGGATGCAATTGAAAATTTGGAGCAAATGCAAAAGATTGCAGCCTAAAACGCCCTAAAACAGCACTATTTACGAATGTAAAACACGTTTCTGCAGGCAACTTCTGCATAGATCACGTGTTCACTCCCCTGAGGTCCCGGCCAGAATTTAGGTCAGCACCAAAATTTTACGGTATATTGCTACACTATTGATTATTTTTGCCGCGTTAATTTTTATGAATGGGTCTACTTTTTTTAGCGTAATGACACATGTAGGTTTGTTATCAGAATCCGATGGCGACGATCCCTATATTGAAAGACAGGTAAACGTGTCTTCAATAAAAAAATGTTTGAGTCATACTAATTTACCATTACTTGCAAAGACAATTGACCATCCCTGCTGTCAAAATGACAAAACGATTCAAACTGTTTGCAAATTATACCCAGCTTCGCACGCAAGGACACGTGCGAAGCGGGTAATAATTTGCAAACAGTTTTCACCGTTTTGACATCTTCAACGCCGGGCAAATCTTTTAAACCCTAGGCATGACTCTCATTTCGCACCCTTGTCAAGAAATACGCGGGCAGAAAAAAGACGAGTTGGATCGCAAAGGTAAAACTTAGTCAACAAGAGGCGTCGGAGACGGATCGTGTTTCCCGAATTTTTCTGTAACGAAACATGATATTGGAAAGGGGAAAAAGAGAACTTTTTAGCTTCTCTCACAGGGTCATCATACACAAAGATTAGTTGACTTTAGTCTACTGGTTACCAATAAATTACAGCGGATATACAGAATATACTCGGACTTTTGCGTAAACTTGAATGTACCCCAGACGTAAGAGTAGTAATTTTGGGTCATATTTAGGTGATTCGGCTTCGGCTTTGGTAAATGCGCTTGAAGAACAAAATATTTAATGCATTCCGATCCTCAGTGTAGATCGTTTGGGCATATCATAATGAAATAACAAAATACAGTTAACACTGAATATGCCCAGTTTAACATTTTTCGTTGATTTTGTTTTAATCGACGCTATCATAGTGTATATGAGATCTTCTTAATCCAAGTCGACGCGCTTTCATGGCTCTGCCCTTATTTTTCCCCGAGGTCTATTTCGTAGCATCGGGTTCCCGCTAGATGGAAGAACGGACGGATGTACAAATTGTTTCCTTGAATAAAGCTGCATTAACTAATATTTGAAATTGAAATGACAATAAATTTAAACATCAATATCCTAAAATTGCATCGACCTTTGAAATATCAAATGCCGAAAGAATAAAATGAAACCATTTATAAAACGTACCTGACTGTTTATGAGAAAAAGATAGCGGCCTTCATAGTTCTGTTGTCATTTTTGGCACGCCATACTTTTCACTTCTTGAGAATTGAAACATCTGTCTCCTCAACGACTGAAAAGTAAATATTTCTACTATGGTTTATTTGTTAACAATTTCATGTTTCAAACAAGGATAAATACACACAACCCAAAAGACCCTCGAAATCATACATTTCCTACTTTTAATCTCTCGTTTACTTAATTTACTCAACGTCATCTTTAGCTGGAACGTTGCTTTTTGCTGTATTCAGCGAACGTTACGAAGTTCTAATTAATCACACTGTCTTTTCCGCAATATCGCCGAGGAATCCTGGTTGAAGGTCTTGTGATCGATAGTCTTTCGAAGGAAATGAAGGTCCAACTATTATTATTGCATAAGATGTGCGTTGTCGGGTCGTTAAAGGCATTATGTTAACGGACATAGTCCGGACGTTAACGAGAGAAAACGTGGATCAATAAGTAAATTCATGTGCCATTAACGCCCGGCTTTTTTCACTTAAATATCCTCAGTCAGGGCCTATACACTTTATCAGTTTCTTTCTTTAACATTAATAAAACATAACATAGAGCATAAATAAAGACGTTGACCCTCTTCCCGCGTCAAATTTTGTGACGTCATAAATTTACAAAGCAACGTCAATATAAACAAAAGTGTCGATGCAATGCATAACGCGATTCTCTGGCACATTCGATGGTTTGGAGATAGTTTTAAAGCGTTCCTATGAATTATTTTATAACCTTTTTTTATTAAATACTGTGATCTTTGTTTTTATGCAATGCTAGCGTCAATTCACTTTTTTTCGAGCGTTAACATTTGCAGAGACCATCAAAATGGTTTAACGCCCGAATAATTTTTCGGGTCTCAGCAAATATTAATGCCCTCAAAAACGTGAATTAACCCTATATTATGACCAAGCAGATTAGTTCAAATGGGCTTTTATATTATTGCAATAGACCATTAGCCAGCGATTACCGCAACGTAAAAATGACCTTTATCTTTTTGAAATTTGTTTTAATTCAGTTCAATCAGTTCAACCCTTTAAAACGAGTCTTTTCGATTCTTTTTCTTCGAAAGCAATACGATAAACTTGGTTCGTACTGCGTAAAGACCCCTTAATTGTCAACTTCTGAATATGTCACAGATCCCTTTCAAAGGGTTCACTGTGTATCCGAACGAAGATAAATGTGGCGGGGAACCGCTTGACACTTTTGACTTTTTTTCGATATTTTATCTTATCATGCAATAACGTTATTTACAACATCCCTGCGTTCAGGATGACAAATCGGTGCAAACTGTTTACAAATTATACACCACTTTGCATATGGACTAGTTTCTAAGAGCAGATCTTCTATACTATTTATGTATGGACGCGAAAGTGTATGGGTGAACTGCGAAAGAATAGCTTTTTAGGCGTTGCTATGAAGATTTCATAACGTCGTTACTTTCCATCGCATTTCCATGGGGTTCTGAATAATAAGCCGTACCGGTAAGCCATTCCACTATTCGGTCGAATCAGAAATGGATATAATACAGCGACACATCATGTACAACCCCATCTTCGCTAGCCTATGTTGGCGGCCAGTACGTATTCTGTTGTGAATAGACCACGTCGTGGGCATTGCCCTTGGCTAGCGAAGATGGTACCACCCTATAGCAGCATTAAATCTAAAATCTAATCGGTTTTATTCGGAGGTATGAGACGATATATTGCCTATCCAATAAATCATCGAAGAGAGGGCTAAGCTTAAGCATCTAGAACAACCTTTAATGCTAAGGCGTACATTTCATTTGATAGTCTTATGTCGTCAAAATATCAGATCAACCGTTACAATATTGCAACTAGGGAAGCTCATTCCTGAATTTTAGTGGAGGGGGGCTATAAATAGTAAACTGCGCACATAAGACGATGCAGCGATACAAAAACAAACATCATTTGAGTAAATAAATAAGATATACAGTTAAAAACATCTTGAAATTGACAAGGTGAATGATATTAAAATGATTTCTGAATAAAAATTTAATGAGTAGGAAGGGCGAGTCTTTAGTGAAATAAAAGTTTAGGTAATATAATATCGCTTTATTCGTCCGAAGTAAGCGATATTTCATTACCTGACTTTGAAAAAAAAAAAAAAAAAACTACGATCTTGTCTGTTTGGTTGTCTTTACGGAATAATTAGACCCTTTAAAAACAACATCAGACAATAAGGTCTTGGAATTGTTTGATACATCTGAATTAAATATCGAGCTTTTTTTTAAGAATTTGGAGCATTTATGAGTGAATGATTGGAGCACTGAATGAGCGGTAAGATTGGTATTGACCGGAATGAATGTCAACTTCATGATGTTACTAAATGTACCCTATAGAAAGGTCGTCGATCCTATAATAATAACACTGTAACAATCTTTTTTTTATTTGACCATGTCTATAAAATCAATTCTATATGGCTTAATAGAGTTATGGTGGCTGGACATCTTGAATGATGCTTATAATCTGCGTGAATGAAGCGATGTAATGAGACTATTTAGGATTTTTTACCTTTTTTATCTTGAAATATGTTGTTTGGCTATACGAATACGAACAGGTACACACATTAATAGATTGATGAAAATTTTCAGCTACACTAGTTATTCTACTTTCTTGGAAGAAAAGGTCTCTTACCACTATGACGCCGTACATGGTTTGGGGTAACATAAACGCAAAACAATTTACCGGTTAGACGAGGTTTATTCGCAATTCAACATATCTACAAAACTGCACAATTGTTCAACGTAAAAACATGAACATTTCCAGTTCATTTGTTAACATTATCTAATTTATAGCAACTTTAGAATACTTCTGTGTATTGAATTCGAAACAATTTATATATATAGTGACCACTGAATTCACGTTAAATTGTGCGTGGAAATTTCATCGGACAACTTATACTGTTTGTTTGTTGTTGTTTTGTATTATTATTATTATTATTATTAACGGCGTCCTGTTTGATACAATTCAATGACATCATTAATTTATTTTGTCTGCGAGAAGGAATTTAGAAAAAATATAGATAATTATACAAAACGTTTAGAAAGTTTAAGTACTTTTTTACCATTACTACATAAATATGATTAGAAAAAATAGACGTTGAGGGCCTGGCTACATATTGTTTACCATTTACTTTTAACTTCATTATAAAAAGGGACTTTTGAAAAAAACTAGTCTTTATATTGTGCATCAATAGCATAAGATGGGGCACTTAAATCTTTCATTCCTCTGATTCTTCACTGAGTTACTTGTATGAATACATGTACTAGAATATAAACACTGTTGATCATTTTAGACTTATTTCAAAATAAAATTGCGTAAGGTAAACTTGAGACTGATAAGATCCTAACCTAAGTAAACGACGAAGATCTATTGTCGCCCTTAGATACTGTATAAACTGTCCAATCCAACGCTTCTGAATCTATGCCAGCTAATGAAATCGTGAATGTTAAATTAGCTTAAAATTGAGTTGTTTAACATTTTGGGATATCTAAATGAAGCTGTGCACAGCTGTGACTAATTTGAATAAATGCTCGAGATGACTTAAATAGAACATCCGAATTATCATAAATGATAATTTTAACATTTTGGTATTCAAGCAGAAATTGATAATTTTATAGAAAAAAAGCCTTATCCAACCTTTCCAAAACTGCTGCAATCATGGAGTATTGTTTCTAGTTGCTTTAAGATAACAAGTTACTAGAATTTGAAAGAATATTTGTTGATCAGTGAGACGATTGTCTTTTCGATCAATCTTTATTTGCTCAACACTTTGAATCGATTGCCTTAAAATTACAAGTTACTAGAATTTGAAAGAATATTTGTTGATCAGTAAGACGTTTGTCTTTTCGATCAACCTTTATTTGCTCAACGCTTTGAATCGATTGTTGCAAACTTGGTATATTTTCAAGCCAGTTCATTATTTGATCACTTGAGATCTTGAAGTATCTTTCAAAAGAACTATTAATTAAATATTCGATATCCCATGGTTATGGACTAAAATTTTCACGTGTTTGCGAATGTGTATGAGATACAATGTGCCATTCGTATATTATATAAAACTCTTCGGGATAAAAATATTTCATTAAATGTCAGCGTACGCGCGTCATTTGACTCCAGGAACCCGTTTTACTTAACTTCTTACGAATACATTTATCGTAAGTCAAAATCACAAATCGTTACTAGTGTTTTCATTCATTGTTAGATTCTGCCTTGCAATATCTCATAGAAATCGTCTTGAGAAGACGATTCCAATGAGATGATGCAAGGCAGAATTCCCTTTTAGTTACTACTGTAGAAGCAACTGTAATATTTGACTTATACAAAAAATGATTGTAAGATGTTTAGTAAAACAGGAAATACATTTTAGACGGGATTGAAATTAGCAATTAATTTGTTATTAGAAGATAGGTATTTTGTCAGTAGACATACATATAGGTGAAGATTACATCCTAAAAGTAATGGATTTAGAACAATTCTTCTATATATTCATTTGGCTCACATTTGCAATCCGGACGACCGTCATTTTGAGTGATAGAACATTTGTGAAGCAGACAGGGCTATATAATGAATGTTCGACTCCGATTTCATTCGGACTTCAAAACAGTAGTAGATTGTGTGCAGCGGAATGTGAAAGAATATCAACATGTTACAGTTTTATCTTTAATGACGTTACAAATGAGTGCAGTGGGAGTTCGTATGTGTACACAAATACGGCGTTATGTGGTGAAACAAGTGGACTACGATATTACGTAACAGGTACTTATACTCTGTCTATTAAGGTTCATGTAAAGTGTTTGAGACCCAATTTTAATGGCACTTCATATGCCGAGAAAAAGCAGTATGCCCAGGTATATCATATGTCAAAATGAAGCTATTTGTGAGCACAAAAAGTTAAGCAGCATAAGGTTGTCATAGCTACAGGGATATATCCAAAACATTGTGGAAAAATGTCATTTTGTACAGAACAATCAACTGTCCGACTGTTGGTTAAAATGGCTCATATTTTAACAAAATACAGTCTAAAGTACTAGCCAGGTACTACTACAACAGTTTATATTAAACTCGGTCCCAAAACGTAGTTATTGAAGCAATCTATTTTGACATATTTCATAAACGCATATATCATATATGTCATTACAATTTTTTAAACGTTTAGATCTATCTAAGGTATGGTGTGTGATCACAACATAAATGGACATTTATAGTTTATATACCTTGAAGGCTGTTTAGCATAATATCAATTCTATTTCACAAAATATATATAGTAGATTAGTATAGATCATTGAATTAAAAAAAAACTATAATTCGAAATAAATCGCAGAAAATATTTCACAATAATTTGTGTAATGTTGCTTCATACCTAAAATGTATTTCAAAAACAGACCAAACCGATTTGACGAGTATGTTGACAAAATGAATTGAAATTGGTGTTTCAAAAGAGCCTCTTTAGACCAAGTTTTATATCTCAGGTTGTAGTAGTACCCAGTACGAATATTTGTCTACATTCCGGTTAAATTTACGCAAATTTTATCATGCCGTAACGAAGTTTTTGGGACGCAGGTGTAGCGAGTCTGAAACTCACTAAATCAGGACCCTAAAACAATAGAATGGGGTCCCATAGACTCTCTGATGTTCAACTTCATATATTTAAAAACAGTCTTCATTTCTTTCCTAAAGTTGAGACCCAAAGTTTCATATATTTCCAACACTTTCTTTACCTTTAACTAGAAAATAGCTCCGAATTTACCTAAAACACGATCAGTTCTTAAAACTTGTAGCCTGCATATAGAGCAGGGACCCAAGATCTTCATATAGATCCCGTTGATCCAAGCAATTAAGTCGTTGGGACCCTTTTATCAGACTAACCAGTCCAGCACTATTTTCTCACCAGCTAAGTAGTAAATATAAATCAAAGATCAGTATGTCGGTACAAAACTGTACTTGTGTTATAAATTTAAGGAATCTATGATTAGGTGCTACAACGCTTACTTACAAGAATACAACTAAAAGACTTTTGTTTTATTTTTTCGATTTTCGGCCTTTCCGTTGTCATGTTAACCAGAGTTTTTATGCTCTTTAATACTTTTAAATTCTTGTAAGACTTTGAGCGGAGCTTCCCGCAAGGAACTTCCCTACCAAGTTATATATCTTTTATTCCTCCACTGTAGGAGATATTCTATACAATTTAAACATATAACATCAGAAAGAAAAGAATACAATACATAATACATACATTGATCAAAGCAAACACACTGAGAATCACACACATATAATATTAATACACAAGTTCATACAGTTAGACGAACGAATATAAGCTCACTGCACACACGCGCACAATCACCTGCCCACCTCTACACACTCAACACCCACACACACATATACAGAGTCATAGGCACATATGTGCATATATTCACAGACGCAAAAGTCTTTTACACCCATGGGTAGCCGAGCGCAAGACCGTCACAACTGCCTATAAACATATAGGCAGTTCCAGCCGCCATACACCGATCCATGGAGCCGTGTAGATTGAGCTCGACATCCCTCACACACAATACGAACATTTTGTTTGAATAGTCTGTGAATGATGCCAAGCAAGAATGCAAGTCTTCAGGGTACAATTAATTGTAATTTTAAATTTATTTTACACCAACACTCTATTTGACCAACCTGGTTATGCTGCCTTGCAAATACAGTGCATTAAACCTGCAAGGTAGAATAGAGGATAGCGCACCGGATTTAAAACAAGTCTGCATTCGAAAGCGAAAGATGGTTGGAACAAACTGTGTTCTATATACAATGACTTCTGTACTTTTTCATGGCTAGATAAAGGTAACGATAGGAAATTCTTTTAAACCTAAGCATTTTATCAACATTAATCCCAAATAAGCTAGAATTGTCATCTAGTAAATAAGATATATATTCAAATGTACTCAAACTATCTAAGGTTACCAATGTATCATTATCAAAAAACTGACTTACGTATCGTTTAAATTGACTGCGTATTATTCCTACGTATTCACAATCAAAAATAACATGAGTCATAAGATCACATCGAATGTCACGGGCATTGCATCTAGCACATTCGGTAACAAAGTAGGCTGAGTAGGCGACAAGCTGAGCGACTGAAAAACAGCATTCAAGCATGTTAGGAAATCTTTTCGCATAACACCATAACGTAGAAGAGCATAAGAGAGGTTGAAAATTACGATATATATCATATTCTGGTGTAAGTATACTGTTTTCCCATTGCTCTGTAAAGTAAGTTTTAATTCTAGTTGAATAAAGACGAGACCAGTTAGATTTAGATGGAAAGAAACCGTCTCTCACATATTGTTCAACGAAATTTACTAAGTCGTATTTTTGCAATAAATGTCCGGCGGTATTAAAAAACCGAAAGTTTTAAATCCTTGCATGTAAGATGCTAATCGAATCAAAAATAAATTTTTGGTCGCAGAGTCATTTTGTAAATTACATAACTGACCCAGGAAGTTTAACCTACGACTATCTATCTCGGATTCTAACGGAAGACAATTAACAAAACCTAAAGAAATATTAGTACTCGATCTTCTTTGGAGACCTTGAAAGTGTTTGATACAAAGTCGGAGAGATCGTTCTATTATTTCCAAGTTAGAAGGACAAATTAAGGGCAGTAACTCTACTCCGAATAGAGCCTTCGGCCTTTTCGTTGTCATGTTAACCAGAGTTTTATGCTCTTTAATACTTTTAAATTCTTGTAAGACTTTGAGCGGAGCTTCCCGCAAGGAACTTCCCTACCAAGTGTCAACTTGATTAGCCTAATGGTTTAAAAAAATATTGACGGACTGACTACTGACAACGGGCGGTGATAGATCACAATGACTTACGGGTTACGTTTTGTTTAGACAATCACCCGAATGTCTCTTTTCAGAACATTACTTTAAAATAAACTAAATAAAAATAAAATGAAATAAAGCGATTGGTCAAAGATCAGAGGGGATAAATAAAATCTTTTAAGACGTTTTTAGACAAACTTTTCTTAACCGAAACTATAATAGAAAAGTCATTAAGCCCGCCAAGATTGGCTTAATATTTTTATTCTAGACGAAGTTAGGATGAGCTTGTCTCTACCAATTGAGTAGATTCTTTTTCACAAATCAATTAAGCTTAATAATACAGTTGCGTGTTTGAAAGATACATTATGTGGAACGCCTAGATGATAGAAACATCGCAAGAATTGGTTGGCAATACATGTCCTCGTGATGAAGTTAATGACATTTGAGCCTGTTCGTGACATTTCCAACAATTTGCCATGTTTGCGAGATGCAAACACTGATTAGCGTATACAGACACGTGATTCATTTGTTTTTCCTTAACACGGGTATGTAATGTTAGAAAACGAATTCCCAAGCATCATAAGTGCTTGTGTATTTAAAGGTATTTGAATAACGTTAAATTTGTGATTCGTCTGTTTTTTTATTTCTTGCAGAAGGTGTCACCCTCGGCTCAGTATGCTTTTCCTCGGCTTTATGCCCTCTGCAGTTTTCAAAGTGCTCAAATCCTTTTTGTGTTTGTGAGTCATTCGCATTCGCTGATTCAACAAATTCCAGATGTATATGTAAGTACGTTACAATTAAGAATGTCTTGTAATCGACAAGTAAATGACCCTTGAACGTTTTCAGAAAGAGATTGAACAAGTTTGATGAATGAGTTTTTTAATAATAACAAGAAATACCTGATGCCCAGGAGGGCCAAGTATCTCTCCACTAGAATTGTCCCATTTGAAACCAGAAGAACTATTAATTTGCTACAAGTGAAATTTAAGTAAATGGCGATTTAAGAAAACACATAATATTGGTGGCAGCATTTAGTTATTGACCTGAAAATTTAATACTTAATTTCCATTATTTTATTTTTACATTTATAATTTCTCTTTTCTCAACGAATTCAATATATCACTCTAGAATGGCACCAGATTCGTCCACCATCAGTACTTTCAGTGCTTTGATTTTAAAAATTCACCATTAGGGACCTTTTTTGATGACCTGGTAGCCCTTGGCACCCACGAAATAAGCCCATTCAGAATTTTACGAAGAAATCTGAAAGAGCTAGTTCCAAAGATCATTGTGATGAAGTTAGGTTCAATTCTGTACAACAGTTTCAGAGAAGAAGAAATTTTAATATTTCACCATTTTGGTCCATTTTCTGGTGACATGAACAGCTGTAATACCCAATTTATCAACCAAATTATAACTTAACGAAAGTACGAGCATGTCCTGAGGGTCATTTATCTAAAGTTTGGTTTTCTTCTTATTAGTGGTTTCAGAGAAGGAGATTGTTTTCTCATATTTCACCGTTTGGGGCCCATTTTTGGTGACACGTCAGCCCATAGCGCCCAAAGTATCAACCCAATCCGAATTTAACGAAGGATTCTGAAAGATCATATCCTGAGGATCACTTCTGTGAACTTTGATAGAATTCTGACCATCAGTTTCAGAGGAGATTTTTTTTTATAAATATTTCACTATTGGGGCACATTTTGGTGACTCGACGGCCCGTAATGCCTAAGTAATCGCCCGATCAGAATTCCTTGAATGAATCTAAGACAGCAAAAATCATTCCTTTGAATTTTAGTGACGTTCTTCCCAATAGTTTCAGAGGAGAAGATAATGTGGAGCTAAAAATCGTTTTTACTGTTTCGAGGCGATTTGTTTCAAATTTCCGTGCGTGATTGTTGTGAGCGTTACAATTAACAACATCGTGAAGTTGACAAGGTACCTCCATTTAGTAAAATATGCATACAAGTTCTATACATAGCTTTATATTTCTTCAAGAATCTATGAAACTTTAACAATTTGGATTATGTCAGTGAAATCGCGATTTTGTTCTATAAAAATTTATTTTGAATGGCGTTGTTGATTATATATTTTCCAACCGGTTTGAGCGTTTATGAATGGTTTCAGTAAGTGTTGGGCTGAGTGAGCGATTGAGAATGGTTTTGATTAGGATGAGTGTCAATTTCACGATGTAATTAACTGTATCAGTGTACTGAATGGAGCGCTAAGCGAGCGATCTAGAATGGCTTTTAGTCGAAGTGAATGTCAATTCAACGATGTAAGTAACTGTATTTGGAATACTTTAATTGTGTCTTGAGCCTTGAAGTGTTGTCGGTTACTTCTATCAAACGCTTATTAGTATGTCTTCACTGAAAAGTTCTACTTATCAACAATGTTAATAGAAATTTATGAAAGCTAGTTTGATGCCAACTGGATAATCTGGTAAAATCACTGTTTG
Source organism: Fragum whitleyi (assembly GCA_948146395.1). Taxonomy (NCBI): domain Eukaryota; kingdom Metazoa; phylum Mollusca; class Bivalvia; order Cardiida; family Cardiidae; genus Fragum; species Fragum whitleyi. Next base: position 59,140,276 of record OX411543.1, on the reverse strand, counting down.
ATTCACGAGATAAGTTAATTGCAGAATTTGATTAAAAAAACACCTTTGATTCGAGAGTTAAGTTTGTCATTGGTAGAATTTGGTAAGGTCACTTTTGATCCAAGAGTTAAGTTTACCAATGTAAGAATTTGACCAAAAAAAAAAAGGATTTTTATATTTCACGAAGAATACTTCTAAAATCTTTAATAATAAAGAGTTTCAATTTTTCTCCTCAAAGAAAATTTCAAATAACGAGATGTCATGTCAAATAAGTTTATGTTTTAGATTGGGAATCTCGTAAAAACGAAATGAAATAGAGGGAACAAGCGACGTGGTTAATTGAGTTTATATGAAAATGAATATAGCGAAAATTGACAAAATTCTATTTTCTTATGACAACTTGTTTAGTTTAAACCTATTCATTTTACATCGATTGGTAAAAAAGCTCTTACAACTTGATTGACCTCTCTCGATTTTGTTTCCTTGAACATCGATAGCCGCTCTCGGAAAGCGAACTCAGGACCTTTGGGTCAATGGTGCACTTTTACATGCCTTTATAAACCACCGAAAATCCGAATATTACTTTAAATATTTATAAAAAAAAAACAGCAGATTTCGCAAACCGAGTTGATTTATTTTCACTCAATTGTCTTTTTATGCAATTTCAAAAACTTCTAAAGAGCAAAAACTGCCATTCATAATTGACAATAATGTAATATGAAACAACAATTACAAAAAATCAGTTTACATGTACTTTAGATTTGTGAAACAATCTGGTCCTTTTCTTTCATTAATTGTGTCTATTAAAATTACAAATGTGACCCTTCACCTAAAAGGACCACCTTGGAACTCCTTAATATGAATGTTTGACAACAAAGATTAAATATACTGAGCAAAAATAAAAAGTATCCACCCAATATCACTTCGGATTTCTTTAAAAGTACTCACAGAAATTCTATGAAATATATTGCAAACTACGCCCTGATCATTTGGATATAAATTTGAAAAGTTTTATGTGATTTGAAGAAGTCGCTTCCGAGTTGTGGGCGTTAACGTAGCCAGGGTGTCGTTTTTAAAAATCGCAGACTCTCAATTTAATATTCAATTGATTTATCCGATAGTTTTAAGCTTGCCAAATGCAATATTAATGCGTTAGGTGTCCTTGATTGATAAGACAACTTGATGTCTTCTGCTGCTTCCTGCCAAAACTACGTCAAATGGACACAAACAAGTATAAAACATCTTACGCAGATTCAAAGCTCAAATTTACAAAATTCTGTCTGCACGTTCCTTGTCGAGAAAACCAATCCCATAATTCTCTATTTCATTTTTTTGCTGACAAAAAACAACAATTGCATTGCTACGTTACGTCAACGTTTCCTCTCGCTCATTGGAGAGGCTCGTATGAATATCAAGGAAATTTGTTCGCCTTACTACCGTTAAGACCTAAATGGCTATTGATTTGGTTTTAAAGTTTGACGATTGTATAGGTTAAGACAATTATTTCACTTCCGTTTTGAAATAGTGGTTGGGAAGCGTGAAAGCAATCACGTCAACGTGAATGAGAAAATTTGGCATTCATGTCTTCCCAGTGGCCCTATTCAGTTGAGGAGGGCGAGTAACAGTACTTCTCTATCTGAGATGATCAGCACACGTTTTTATTCTTCTTCTCTTTCAAGTAACGTTCGTAAAACTTACTCAACGTTCGACGGATTTTATTACGCCTGTTCTCAAAATTTTCTCGGTCTCGTTACAAAACTGTGTTGTACGGATCACAACTACTATTTGATTTTCCTATACGCAGAGCTTAAGAGGTTAAATTCACTTGAGAAGAAAGTCGATTTCAAAAACGTGACGTACGCCGACGTAGAAAACAAAGATTTCGTCATTTCTTGAAAAACACCAAAAATGACGTGTTGTTCGAATAAAATTTGTTGTGGGCATGAGAAAACGAAGCGCTGCAAACACATTGGTAACTTAATTGATCATTTAATCAATCAAATGTTTAAGATATTGACAAAAGAAAAGTGGATACTTTCTTTTTTTTGCTGAGTATACATATAGAGATCAACGAAATGTTGCATTTCAAAATCCTCTCACAGGAAGGTAAAAATATCATTCTATATTCAGAATGAGCCGAATACTTTCGACCCTAGTGAGTCTAAGCAGTCCGCGCAGCTTGACTAGATTCGACACCTTATAAAAAGCTCAGATTGTCACTTAATTAGATAGTGACTCGAATTTATCTTTCAGTGAACAGTCTATATGGCGAACAATGCACAATCGACACAGATTGCACTGGCTCCTTTATGAGGTGCACGGATGGTTATTGTTTATGCCAGCATGGTTATAGAGCTTATCCACCCGACTATTATTGTACTGAGAGTAAGAAAGATGATTACGATAATAGATTAATACACTTTTTTCAAGGCGTTAACATTTGCAGAAACCTGATAATGGCTCAACCCCCGATGGTTTAATGATGAACAAATGATGATTAAGCATAAGAAAGGAAAAAGAAAAAAACAATAACAAACAAATGATTGCATAGAGGTGACATTTGCACATTTTTAGCTCACCTGAGCACAAAGTGATGTCCGTCGTCCGTCGTCAGTCGTCCGTCATGCGTCGTGCGTCGTCAACATTTGCCTTGTATGCACTCTAAAGGCCACATTTTTTGCCCGATCGACTTAAAATTTGGTCAGAATGATTGTCTTGATGAAAACTGGGACGATTTCGAAATTGGGTCAACTGGGGTCAAAAACTAGGTCATAGGGTCAAATCATAGAAAAACCTTGTATGCATTCTAGAGGCCACATTTTTGGTCCAATCAACCTGAATTTTGGTCAGAATGATTGTCTTGATAAAATCTCGGACGAGTTAGAAACTGGGTCAACTGGGGTCAAAATCTAGGTCACAGGTTCAAATCATAGAAAAACCTTGTATGCACTCTAGAAGCCACATTTTTTGCCCAATCAACCTG